>JAQGDG010000369.1:0-171395 GCA_029844215.1 Przewalskia tangutica
TAAACACGCAAACCTAAACCACTAAACCCACAAACCGCTAAACCACAAACCACAAACCACACAAGCCACACAAACCCTAGGCTTTAAACCTAAACCACTATTTAAACCACTAAACCTAAGCCTTCTAAGCCACTGAAAGCCACAAACCTAAACCACGTCCGCGGCGGGAAATTTGGCTGATGGTCGAGGCCGGTGGTGAAAGGTTGGGCTAAGGATGCTCACATTGTCTTGAGGCGTGGGTTCGATTCCGCTGAGGTGAGATTAATTCCTTGCAATTTTATTCGAATGCTCTTGACCAGGCGAATAAAGGGTTGAGCCTATGCCGGTACGTCATTCGCGGATCATCTATACTGAGAGGGCCGATTAAAAAAAAAGGACACTTTCGGGCAGGCCCGATCGGCGAGAGTGGTTGGTCACGACCTCGAGCGGTATGGGTAGGTTATGCAGCGGAGGAGTGCCTGTTAAGCCGACTCGAACTCAGGGCCTTCAAGCACATGGGAAAATAAAAATGACTAAATAATTAACCACTCAACGGCTAAATAAAGCCAACATTTAAACATTTTTACATTTTAAAAAGCGGCGTCAAATGCGTGAGCGATAAGTGGCGTGAGCGATGTGGCGGCGGTTTCGCCATTCCGGCCAACTCGGCGTCAAAGCCAGCGGGACCACCACGAAAGATTCGTCTCTTCTCCCCGTCGTTTCCATACCGCGCGATCGTCGACTCACTCCGTCGGCGGAAAATTCAGATCAATCGCTGGGTTTAGATCGTCTTTAGATTCCGTGACCTCGGGCACATCCTCGGCGGACGGGGTGCTTTAGCCATCGATTCGTCTTTCATCACCGTCATTTCATACCGCCCACGCCCGATTGTTACTCGATACGTCGTATCATAATCGATCTTGCAGAAACCACTAGCGCCGCCGATCGTTTCGCGACACGGGTATTGTCGACGATCGTGAGTGGTACCAACAGACTCGTCGTCTTCAGCCCGTCATTTTGCACCTACCCTCAACCTTCAATTCTTCGAGCAGCGGGACGACCTCGAATTTTCAGCTGTTCGTCGTTTCGTCGTTTGGTATTGTCGTGGGTCGTGCGGTGGTACCATTGTGTTCGTCTCCAACGATCTGCAATTCCCACTAAACGCCGACGCTCGACACTCGTTTTTCAAATTCTCCATATTTTCGTGACATGCGTGATGGCGAGCTGCGCTGGCGAATCTAATTAAAGCGACCACTGTTGAGGTTGTCGGCCATTTATTCGATTTTCCACCACTAATGACCCCAATTCAACAATTCATTGATTTTGGATCAAAATGGTATTTCCGTGACATACCGCTGACGGTGGCGATCAGCGGTGGTGCCGCCACGCAATGGCGACAATTGAACGATCCTAAACACGGAATCACGGTTGCTCGTGTTCTACAATCATCACCTTGACAAGCTGGATCAGTGTGGTCCCATAGCTGAGAATAGTCAAATACCACCTCATTGCTTTTCGCAATTAAATTATCTCGGAGAACCTGCGTTATTGCTACGAAATCCGAAATTGATGTGTTGATAAGCGCGTCGAAGATTTGAAATGGGTAATAGGTAAATTTAGTCATGGCATGCCTAACTTATAGATTTTACGGTGAATTACCTAAGCGGTTGAAATTAGCCCAGTTAGAATTGGTTATCTGTTTAGCCGTCGTAATGCGATTCGATGCTCGTTGAAGAAGATTATGATCTGTTTATGTCCATTTCTTCCGACTTTGATATAAAAGACAAGAGAATCATATCCTTTCGCACTATGAAATATGATGTTTCCTTTGACCTACAAAAGAAACTAGTATAGCTTGGGCTTGGGTTTCATTTCCTAACCCTTCCACACTGTCTACTTTGATGAGTCTATCCTATTGTCTATTAGCCTGTTTGTTGGTAGACCCGTTTGTGTTGATCGGCTACCAAAAAATATGACCACGTCTAGTTGTGCTAAGGTTAAGGTCGAATTAGATTTGTTGCGTCAACACCCAAAAATATCAAATCAATTGCTACGGAAGGAGGAATTCAAACAAACTCTTACAAGATTGGTTTGACTTTCTCCCAGTATTGCAATAATTGTTCCGCGAGACATGATGTACGCGGGTGTTGGAAACTCAATCACGAGATGAAACCTTCCAGGACAAAGAAAATACTCATCTGCTCCTCCAAAGACAACCTAGCTTCAAATCCTGGATAATTCAAACAAAACAAACAATCCACCCAAAAATCCAAATAAAGCCAAAGAAATCCCCAAATCCAAATCAAGCCAAAAGCCCCAAAATCCAAATGGTAGCAAGCAGTTACCCGATAAAAAGCGAAAGAAAAATCCTCCACAAGTCCAAAAGCGAAAACCAAAAATCTTGAAATCAAAACCCAAATATCTAAAGTTAACCAAAAACAACCTCGAACAAAAACACACAAGTCGCTATAGCACCTGCAAAAATTCCTATCATCCCCATCCATTACCTACCCCGCTCTTTCTCGATCCGGCAAAGCCATAAGCTTCAATTCATGGCGCGACCCTCCCGGCTGCTAGCGCCTCCTCGCCTGCCGCGGACCCCTCATGATGCACGCCGCGCATAACCGCCGGCCAAACCCGCGGATATCCCTACCCCACGAGACCGTCCACCTCCCTATTGAACCAAACCGCGAGAGACCACTCCGCTTTATCCACTGCCGACATCGCGCCTTATTCCACGGAACCCGTCGACTCATTGAACCTACCCTCCTCTGAAACTACACCCTTCCCCGCTCGCGCCACTCATCGCGGTATCCCCATTTGGATATTGGGAAAAACAAATCTAAGCGGCTATATTTTCATCCGCACCTCTTCCTCTGACGCCAAAATGTTTCCATCGTCGGGACCCGTTTCTTGATTGGCATTAATCTTGAGCTACCTTCTTTGTAAGAATTTTGTGCCTTTGAACCAAACTTGTACTAGTATTCCCTCTTACGGTAGTGTGGGGAGAATTTGTGTAAGGAGAGCTTGTTATTCTTGATAATGATGATGTTGAGGTGGAGGTTGATGCCATAAGGGATTACATGATTGGCGAAGATGATAATTTTGTTGACATGGTGACTTGTTTGATGAGGATAGGGATACGATGGTTGACAAACCAGCCATAAGAGACTTCCTCACGAGGTATCACCTTGCTTTATAGAGGATTAGGATCCTTTTATGGGCGTAATTCTCGAGGTAAGGAGATCCACGAGGTTACGCGGCGTTCTGGATTGGTTTGGATAGGGCTATTCTATTAGGAGCGAGGATATTCGAGGATCGGAGGTTGCGAATGGTGATGAAGCTAAGCGAGCGGTGCGATTTTATCAACGTCTTCATGGATGCGAGAAAGGCACGATTGTGGCGTCGAGAAGCGGCGAGTTTGGCGGCGCGAACAACTACGGCCCGTCTTTGGATATCATTCTGAGGCTCTTCACGGGGCGATGCAGGTTGCGATGCATCGACCTACACTCTTGCCATCGCGAAGCGGCGGATGATAGCGGATATGACCTGACGAGCGATAGAAAAATACATGAAGATGGATACTAAGAAGTTAGATCGGACGCTCGGGGCCGTGACGGATGCATTGCTAGCTCGGCCGGACCAACCCATTGATTCGGTCTGAGTCTTTGCTCAGGATTACACGTCGACCTCATCCATCGCTACTAGATCGGATCGGTCCGGACCAGGACTCCTTTTACATGATCAGTTTTTAGAGTATTTGGGGATAGCGAGATGAGACGCAGTTGAAGACTTTGTATGCCGGAGGTAGCTTATAGCTTTAGGCTTACATTGTATCTTCATTTTGTTTGTATCGCGTTGTAGTATCATCGTCGAGTATGTTATAAACTTCGGTGATGATCATTCTTATTGATTATTGCTTTCTTTTGCACTCTGGCGATGGCGATGTACTTCCCTGCGGGGCCAGTATACTTTCCTTTTGATATATAAAATAACCTGGGCCCACTTGGCTGGTGGATTATCTAAAAAAAAAAAAAAAACCTAAACCACAAAACCACTAGGCCACTAAACCTAGGCCACTGGGCCTACTGAGCCTAGGCCACTGAGCCTAAACCAAACCACAAACCACAACACTGGCCACTGGGCCACAAAGGCCTGGGCCACTGGGCCTGGGCCACTGGGCCACACTGGGCCTGGGCCACTGGGCCACTGGGCCACAGGCCTGGGCCACTGGGCCACTGAGGCCCTGGGCCTGAGGCCACTGAGCCTGGGCCACACAGGCCACTGGGCCACAGGCCTGAGCCTGGGCCACTGGGCCTGGGCCACTGGGCCACAGGCCTGGACTGGGCCTGGGCCTGGGCCAGGCCTGGGCCACTGGGCCACAGGCCTGGGCCACTGGGCCACTGGCCACACAGGCCACTGGGCCTGGGCCACTGGGCCTGGGCCACTGGGCCACTGGGCCCCCTGGGCCTGGGCCACAGGCCTGGGCCACAGGCCACTGGGCCACTGGGCCTGACCACTGGGCCACTGGGCCACTGGGCCAGGCCACTGGGCCTGGGCCACTGGCCACTGGGCCACTGGGCCGCAGGCCACTGGGCCACTGGGCCTGGGCCACTGGGCCACTGAGCCACTGGGCCACTGGGCCTGGGCCACTGGGCCACTGGGCCACTGGGCCTGGGCCTGGGCCTGGGCCACAGGCCACTGGGCCTGGGCCTGGGCCACTGCCACTGGGCCTGGGCCACAGGCCACTGGGCCTGGGCCTGGGCCACTGGGCCTGGGCCTGGGCCTGGGCCACTGGGCCACAGGCCTGGGCCACTGGGCCTGGGCCACTGGGCCACTGGCCTGCAGGCCACTGGGCCACTGGGCCACTGGGCCACTGGGCCTGGGCCACAGGCCCTGGGCCTGGGCCACTGGGCCACTGGGCCTGGGCCACTGGGCCTGGGCCACTGAGCCACTGGGCCACAGGCCTGGGCCACTGGGCCACAGGCCACTGGGCCTGGGCCACTGGGCCACAGGCCACTGGGCCTGGGCCTGGGCCACTGGGCCACTGAGGCCTGGGCCCTGGGCCACTGGGCCTGGGCCTGGGCCACAGGCCACTGGGCCACAGGCCACTGGGCCACTGGGCCTGGGCCACTGGGCCTGGGCCACTGGGCCACTGGGCCACAGGCCACTGGGCCACTGGGCCACTGGGCCACTGGGCCTGGGCCACACTGCCAGGCTGGGCCACTGGGCCACTGGGCCTGGGCCACTGGGCCACAGGCCACTGGCCTGGGCCTGGGCCACTGGGCCTGGGCCACTGGGCCACTGGGCCACTGGGCCACTGGGCCACTGCTGGGCCTGGGCCACTGGGCCTGGGCCACAGGCCACTGGGCCACTGGGCCACTGGGCCACTGGGCCACTGAGAGGCCTGGGCCACTGGGCCACTGGGCCACTGGGCCTGGGCCTGGGCCACAGGCCTGGGCCTAGGCCTGGGCCACTGGGCCTGGGCCTGGGCCTGGGCCACTGGGCCACTGGGCCTGGGCCACTGGGCCACTGGGCCTGGGCCTGGGCCACTGGGCCAGGCCTGGGCCACTGGGCCACTGAGCCTGGGCCTGGGCCTGGCTGGCCACAGGCCACTGGGCCACTGGGCCACTGGGCCACTGGGCCTGGGCCACTAGGCCACTGGGCCACTGGGCCACTGGGCCACTGAGCCACGCAGGCCCTGGGCCTGGGCCACTGGGCCTGGGCCACTGGGCCACTGGGCCACAGGCCACTGGGCCTGGGCCACTGGGCCTGGGCCACAGGCCACTGGGCCTGGCCTGGGCCACTGGGCCCTGGGCCACTGGGCCCTGGGCCACTGGGCCACAGGCCACTGGGCCACTGGGCCACTGGGCCACTGGGCCACTGGGCCTGGGCCACTGAGGCCTGGGCCTGGGCCACTGGGCCACTGGGCCACAGGCCACTGGGCCACTGGGCCTGGGCCACAGGCCACTGGGCCACTGCTGGGCCTGGGCCACTGAGCCACAGGCCACTGGGCCACTGGGCCACAGGCCTGGGCCACTGGGCCACTGGGCCACTGGGCCTGGGCCACAGGCCTGGGCCTGGGCCACTGGGCCTGGGCCACTGGGCCTGGGCCACTGAGCCTGGGCCTGGGCCTGGGCCACTGGGCCCACGCAGGCCTGGGCCACTGGGCCACAGGCCTGGCCGCAGGCCACTGGGCCTGGGCCACTGGGCCTGGGCCACTGGGCCACCACTGGGCCACTGGCCACTGGGCCACACCTGGGCCACTGGGCCTGGGCCTGGGCCACTGGGCCACTGGGCCACTGGGCCACTGGGCCTGGGCCACTGAGCCTGGGCCTGGGCCACTGGGCCACAGGCCTGGGCCTGGGCCTGGGCCACTGGGCCACTGGGCCACAGGCCTGGGCCACTGGGCCTGGGCCTGGGCCACTGGGCCAGGCCACTGGGCCACTGAGCCTGGGTACTGGGCCACACAGGCCTGGGCCTGGGCCACTGGGCCGCCTGGGCCACTGGGCCACTGGGCCTGGGCCTGGGCCACTGGGCCACACTGGGCCTGGGCCTGGGCCTGGGCCACTGGGCCTGGAGGCCACTGAGGCCTGGGCCTGGGCCTGGGCCACTGGCCACTGGGCCACTGGGCCTGGGCCACTGGGCCACTGGGCCACTGAGCCTGGGCCTGGCCGCAGGCCTGGGCCACTGGGCCACTGGGCCACTGGGCCACAGGCCCAGGCCTGGGCCACTGGGCCTGGGCCACTGGGCCTGGGCCACAGGCCACCAGGCCTGGGCCACTGGGCCTGGGCCACTGAGCCTGGGCCACTGGGCCACTGGGCCAGGCCTGGGCCACTGGGCCACTGAGCCTGGGCCAAACCACTAAACCTGGGCCACAAACCACAAACCACAAACCTAAAAACACTAAACACTAAACCTAAACCCTAAACTGACATTTTTAACATTTTAACTTAGCAAAATTTGCTCTCCTCTCTCAAAAATCGGAAAAACCCTAGCCTTCCGCCACCGGCGTGGCCGTAGTCGACATTTGGTAAGCCACCTCACGTGATCGGCCACCTTCAGCATGATACCAGCCACGGCACTTTCGAAATACTCAAATCGACCCACCCGGTTTCCGTCGAAGCGATGGCGGCGGTAAACCCTAATCGCCGTCCGTCCTCCCTCCCACTCCTTGAATCTCGTGCCACTAAAATCTATCACTATCTTCATGGTGAACTATGGTTATGTTTGAGGAGGAAGAAATTGATACTATGATTGAACAAGGTTTGAAACTTGCGATTATTAGCGAGTTTTGAATGTTAGACGATTTCGATCTATTAAGGAAGGAAATTCCTAAACAATGTGGATTGAAGGTGAGGTTAATATAGGTTTGTTGTATAGCAAAGTCGTATTCTTATTCGGTGTTCAATTGAAGAAGATTATGACACCTTGATGTCAAGCCTAGTTTTGGATTAAAGAAAATAATAAGATGTTGTTAATGAGAACATTCATATGGGATGTTGCATTTAATCCAGAAGAGGAGTCAAACATTGCTTGGGGTTGGATTTCTTTTCCTAACCTTTCTCCTAATTTCTATGGCCATTCGGCCTTGTTCTCTCTTCTTGCGGTGGGGAAACCTATTGCTATTGATTGATTCGGCCCTGAGGAATAAAACAAGGCCTAGTTGTGCTAGGGTTAAGGTTGAGGTTGATTTGTTAAAATCTCACCCTCGAAAGATTCAAATTTCGTTCAAGAAGAATGGTATTATTAAATGAAATGGCAAAAAATAAGGTTTGATTTCTTGCCAAAGTATTGTAATAATTGCAAACTTCAAGGACATGACATTGAAGGGTGTTGGAAAATAAATCAGTTGAGGCCAAAGAAGATTGACAATGGCAATGAATCGTGGAAAATCCGTGACCCGTGGAAAAGGTAATACTCTAAACCCTACCGCTTAGCCTTCGTCCAAAACCACCCGGATCAAAACCAAAAAATGGTGCTTGGCGAGGTTGTCACGGTAAAAAGCCTAGAAAAATACAAATCTAATCCTAAAACACCTTGCCTCTTGTTTCTGGATTGGAGAAAATCCAGGCCAAAATGGTGGCACCACCTGCCACTTCAAAACAGCAGCATTGAAAAACACAAAAATTCTAGCCAAAATTAATTTCAGGTAGGAAATAATGGCCAGCCAGGCTCCACCACGAACCCTGGCCCTACGACCGCGGAACCTGCTCAGACCACGGATCCACCCACCGGCCTCGAGCCACTGGGCGCCATTCTTCTTCTGCGGGCTAACTAACCTAAACCACTAAGCCCAGCCCTAATCCGCGAGCCACAGCGCCGACCATGGTGAAACCACCGGGGCAGGCCATGACCCGGACCCGCCACGCTGCGGACCGTCCCAACCCGCGTACCCCGCGCCGTTACCCTGCAGCCGCCGTCGCTCAAAACCTAAAAACCCGTAAAACCCTACAAGCGTTGACCGACCCAGGCCGTTAACCCATGACCCGGACCACCCCCACCTGCGGACCCATCCCCTATCCTACCTGCCCTTGACCGGCCCCGGATCCGAAACCCCACCCAAAATTCGTCGAAACCACTGCGACGATTTAACGCGACGACCCGTTGACGATCGACTCGGCCCCTGCGACCCGTTTAACGACTACCTACCCCCACGGTACCCGATCCTGAACATCGCTCCTCACTCCCCTAACCTCACCCCCCATCGAAACTACCCCAAAACCTAAGCGCATATGATACGATGCCAGGCAGGCCGAACCAAACCGGGCCAATCACTAACCCGACCAGCCATTTAAAATTACCCCCATTCCCGTACCCCTGACCCATACCACTAAACCTATATATCAAAACGTGACCAGCCGAAATCAGTGACCCAGCCGATCGTGACCAGCCCGACCACTTTTAAAACAACCCGAAAATTCAAGTCCAAATTCGGTTTAGGATACGGGCTCCACTCTCAACCTCAAACAAAATCAATCATCGAGCCCAAAAGTACTTAAGCCCGCGAGCCAAAGAACCGCCCCATTGAAATTGGCTTGAGAATGCCTTTTCCTTCCTCCACCTTGTACGTTGAATAAATCCTCGTCGGACATTCCTTCCAATAAAACTACCCGCCGTTCAGTTTGTGTCTTGATAGTGACGGGAGGAAGTGGGGTGGGGCAGATGGATATGTTTCACGGGGTTCTTCACCGCTGGTATCAGTGAGATTGCGAACCGTGAAGCCTTTGATCGAGAAATGGAAAGTGATGGTGAATTCTATGGTATGACCGATTTTGAAGATGTCTTGAGGAATTAGACATGATCATTGCCTCGCGAGAAGATGAGGCGGGATTGGATCATGGGCAGTATGAACTGAACCAAGACCACTTGCTATTGATGAAGGTATAGAAGAAGATATACTTGATGATGAGGAGCTTGGATAGCACTTAGTCACGTGTTTGGCGTCCACGATCGCGGATATGTTTCTTTGAGATGAAAAGAATTGAAGCAATACCCGGCTAGAATAGAAGTTGAGTCTTCAACGCAGCAAGGTAAACAAGCTAAAAAGCGACAATCCCGTTGGCGGTAACACGAATCAAAGAAGAAATGATTATACGAAGGATTATTAGATGACGAGGAGGACAAGGTACTTGGGTTTGAAGATTTTATAAGTCTGAGTTTAGAGTTCCCAACTGCGTGATTATATTATTATTCTACCTTAGTATCATCAATTGTAATATTATCATAGAGTCATTATAAACTCTATGATGATCATGCTTATCTAATCTTAGCATCTTCCTTCTTTTACATTGGGATAGACCTAAGCCGCTAGATAGGGTTAGCGGCGAGATAGGACATGTCTGATAAGTCTGTATTCCTTTTTGGGCACTGTTTCATTTACATTATTAATAAAATAACTTTGGGCAACAAGCACGGATGATTACTAAAAAAAAAAAAAAAAAAAAAAAAAAAAAACCTAAACACAAACCACAAGCCTAAACCCTAAACCCTAAACCTAAACCACAAACCTAAACCTAAACCCTAAACCTAAACCCTAAACCACAGGCAAACCACTAAACCTGGGCCTAAACCTAAACCTAAACCTAAACCCTAAACCTGAACCACTGAGCCTGGGCCACTCAGGCCAGGCCACTGGCCCTGGGCCTGGGCCACTGAGCCACTGGGCCACAGGCCTGGGCTGGGCCACTGGGCCTGGGCCACTGGCCACTGGGCCTGGGCCCTGGGCCTGGGCCACTGGGCCTGGGCCACTGGGCCACTGGGCCAGGCCACTGGGCCACTGGGCTGGGCCTGGGCCAGGCAGGCCACAGGCCACTGGGCCACAGGCCACTGGGCCTGGGCCTGGGCCACTGGGCCAGGCCTGGGCCTGGGCCACTGGGCCACTGGGCCACTGAGGCCTGGGCCTGGGCCACTGGGCCACTGGGCCTGGGCCACTGAGCCTGAGCCTGGGCCACTGAGGCCCTGGGCCACCACAGGCCACAAACCTGAACCACTAAACCACAAACCCTAAACCTAAACCACTAAACCTGGCAAACCTAAACCACTAAACCACTAAACCACACAAACCACTAAACACAAACCTACAAACCACAAACCTAAACCCTGACCCTAAACCACTAAACCTAAACCCGTCCATGCATTTGTGATGGTGAAGGTTAGGCTAAGGATACCATGTGTGGGAGGTCGAGGTTCGATTCCCATATCGTGAGGTGAGATTAATTGCCATTCTGCGGGGGCAAAGGAGTAGCTAACCTAAGTCTCTAACACGGATGGAATTACTCATAAAAATCCTCCAAGCGTGTAGGGACAAGCGGAGGCGATTAGTAGGTCGGTAGGAGGTGGGATGCGATGATAAGGAGGATTCGAACCCGAGACACGCGCTTAAAAATGACTAATAATTAACCACTCAGCGGCTAAATAAAGCCAACATTTTATCCAACGGCATTTGGCCCGATGGTCAAGGTTAGGCTAAGGATACCATGTGTGGGAGGTCGAGGTTCGATTACATATCGGCGAGGTGAGATTAATTGCCGTGCGGGGGGCAAAGGAGTAGCTAACCACTAAGTCTCTGCACGGATGGAATTACTCGTAAAAAATCCTCAACGTGTAGGGACAGCGGAGCGATCAGTAGGTCGGTAGGAGGTGGGAGTGCATTGATAAGGAGGATTCGAACCGAGACCACGCGCTAAAAATGACTAATAATTAACCACTCAACGGCTAAATAAAGCCGACATTTTTATCAGCGACATTTGGCCCGATGGTCAAAGGTTAGGCTAAGATACCATGTGTGGGAGGTCTTGGGTTCGATTCCCATGCTCGGCGGTGAGATTAATTGCCATTCTGCGGGGTGAAGGAGTAGCTAACCTAAGCCTCTAACACGGATGGAATTACTCATGAAAAATCCTCAAGCGTGTAGGGACAAGCGGAGCGATTCAGTAGGTCGGTAGGAGGGTGCATTGATAAGGAGGATTGAACTCGAGACCACGCGCTAAAAATGACTAATAATTAACCACTCAACGGCTAAATAAAGCCAACATTTTATCCAACGACATTTGTGATGGTCAAAGGTTAGGCTAAGGATACCCGTGTGTGGGAGGTCGAGGTTCGATTCCCATGCTCAGCGGAGGTGAGATTAATTGCCATTCTGCGAGGCAAAGGAGTAGCTAACCTAAGTCTACAACACGGATGGAATTACTCATAAAAATCCTCCAAGCGTGTAGGGACAAGCGGAGGCGATTAGTAGGTCGGTAGGAGGTGGGGTGCAGTGATAAGGAGGATTCGAACCCGAGACCACGCTAAAAATGACTAATAATTAACCACTCAACGGCTAAAGAAAGCCAACATTTTTGGGCCATGGAACCGTATGAACCACTACCAAGCCCACTTGCTGTTGATGGAGATTCAGAGGACGATATTCTGGATGATGAGGATCTTCGGGTTGCACGGTCAAATGTTTCATGACATTCGGCGAGAAGATAGGTATGCGGCGATGAGTAGATTAGAAAGCGCAATTCTGATCCACCAGAAAGGGCGGGGACTTCATCACATAATCTTCGTCAGCGGAAGGAAGCTAGCAAGCCAATCCCGTTATGCATTACAACTAGATCAAAGAAGAAATGATTCAATATCATGGACTCTAGAAGACAAAGAGGAAAAGGTACATAAGTTAGAAGATTTTATAAGTTGAGTTTAGAATTCTAGCTTTGTTCTCATATTACTACTCTATCTTAGTATCATCATTGTAACATCATCATAGAGTGCATTATAAACTCTATGATGATCATAACTATCTTATTTTAGCTTCTTCTTTCTTTTTACATTCGGGATAGATCTATGCCTCGCTGAAGCGGGGTTAGCGGTAGTGAAAGGATTTGTCTGATTGATCTGTATTCCCATACGGGCCCATTTCATTACATTATTAATAAAAACACAGGCAGCGTGCGGATGATTACTTAAAAAAAAAAAAAAAACCTAAACCCTAAACCTAAACCTAAACCCTAAACCACAAACCACTAAACCTAAACACAAACCCTAAACCTAAACCACACAAACCACTAAACCTAAACCTAAACCACTAAACCCTAAACCTAAACCACAAACCACAAACCACAAACCTAAGCCTAAACCCACAAACCACAAACCTAAACCCTAAACCACTAAACCACAAACCTAAACCCTAAACACAAACACAAACCACTAAACCCTAAACCACTAAACCACTAAACCCTAAACCCTAAACTAAACCTAAACCCTAAACCACTAAACCTAAACCTAAACCCTAAACCCGTCCAGCGACGTTTGTGATGGTCAAAGGTTAGGCTAAGGATACCTTGTGTGGGAGGTCTTGGGTTCGATTCCCATGTCAGCGAGAGGTGAGATTAATTGCCATTCTGCGAGGGCAAGGGAGTAGCTAACCTAAGTCTCTAACACGGATGGAATTACTCATAAAAAATCCTCAAGCGTGTAGGGACAAGCGGAGCGATTAATGGGTCGGTAGGAGAGTCATTGATAAGGAGGATTCGAACCCGAGACCACGCGCTAAAAATGACTAATAATTAACCACTCAACGGCTAAATAAAGCCAACATTTTTTTAACTTTTTTAAAACATTTTAACTTAGCAAAATTTGCTCTCCCCTCTCTCCTAAAAATCGGAAAACCCTAACTCTGGCGCCACCGCTCAGGCCACCATGGCGATCCACGGCCGTGGCACCTCGTGGTCGGCCATCACCACCACCGCGACCCCCGCTGAGAAATGGTCATATCGACCCCTTTGAATCCACGTCGATGGTGGCGCGATAAACCACTAGATCCGCCGTCGCCCCTCTACCCCTCCTCTGCTTCCATGCCCGTTAAACCTATCACCTATCTTCATGGTGAACCTATGGTGATGTTTGAGGAGGAAGAATTGATTTGATGATAGAAGAACAAGATTTGAAACTTGCGGTATTGGTAAGTTTTCAAATGGTTGGGATTTTGATTTGTTGCGAAGGAAATTCCTAAGCAATGTGGATTAAAATCTGAGGTTAATATAGGGTTATTGCATAATCGTCATATTCTAATTCGTTGTTCTATTGAAGAAGATTATGATATGTTGATGTCAAGCCTAGTTTTGGATTAAAGAAAGAAATAAGATGTTATTGATGAGAACATTCATTTGGAATGTTAATTTTAATCCGGAAGAGGAGTCGAATATTGCTTGGGGATGGATTTCTTTTCCAAATCTATCTCCAAATTTCTATGGACAATGCCTTGTTCGTTAGCTTGGCGGTTGGGAAACCTATTGCCGATTCTGAGGAGGAAGACAAGGCTAGTTGTGCTAGGGTTAAAGTTGAAGTGGATTTGTTAAAAATTCACCTCGAAAAATTCAACTATCTTTCGAAAAATGGAATTGTTCATACAAAAGTACAAAAAATTAGGTTTGATTTTATTCCTAAGTATTGTACTAATTGTAAATTACAAGGACATGATATTGAAGGATGTTGGAAAGCAAATCGGATCTGAGACCAAGAAAGATGACAAAGGTAATGGTCTTTATGGAAAAGGAGCGGCTATGGACAAAGGTAATCCTCAAAACTCTACTATTCTTCTTTCTTAGCCAAAACCACGACCCGGATCGAAACCACAAAAATCCGACGAATGGCGGTGGTTCACGGGGAAAAAGTTTAGAAAAATCCAAATCAAAATCCAAAAAACAACTTGCCTTTGTTTGGCGGGGGTAATTAAACGTTGGAGGTGGAACCACCACGACACGTCCGTCAGACGACCAGCGAAAATCCCAAAAATCGACCAAATTATTTCCGGCAGGAAGTTACGGCAGCCGGAAAAACCCTCGGAACCTACCGGCCACGACCGCGGAACCTATCTTGACCCACCAGAACCACCCCTGACACTCCACCTAGCCCGGCGCCATTCTTCTTGGGCCAAACTAGATCTAACCTAAGCCCCAGCACTTCCAACCCTAATCTTCCTGAGCCAAACCGCGGCCAGTTCGGAAACCACCCGGCGGGCGAGACCCGAACCCATCCCGCTTTGCGGACCGCCCAACCCACGTACCGCGCGCTCGTCCAGCGCTACGAAACCATCTCCAAAACCCTAGCGCTGTGAAACCTAAATTACGACCAGCAGGCCAGTGACCGAGCCGACCCAATTACCCATCCCATGACCGGCCGATACCCACCCTGCCGGATCCACCCCCACCTCTAACCCCCAACCCGCCGTCAAATTCCCGGATCGAAAACACCACTCCAACGCGTGAAACCACCCTCGGTTTGACCCAGGCCGACCAGACCGCTCAAATTCTGCGCTGACCCTATCCCGTGGCCCACCACCTACCCCCTCTCGGCCATGGGCTGAACATCAATCCCACCCCCACGCGTCGAAAATACCCCGAAAACCTAAAAACCCACGGAAACCTACTGACCAGGCCCGACAGGCAGGCCGGGCCGGGCCCAAAATCTAAAGCAGACCCTGCCCCCTTACCCAGCAAATCCCCCCCAACCTCAAACCATTACACCCACAAAACCTCGAATAAAAGGCCCAAACCAAAGCCCAATACTTCAAAATCCAAGAAAATCCGAGTCAAACTCTATTTGGATCACGGGCTCCAACTCAACCTTATTAGTTCAAATACCAAAAACCTAAATAACTCAAAGCCACGACCTCAAAAACCAGTGCTCAAATTGGCTTAAAAATGCCTTCTCGTTCCTCCATGACCTTGTACCAATAAATCATCATCGGACATACCTTCCAACAACACTACCTGCTAAAACTTTTGATCTGATAGTGTAAGGAGGAAGTGGTGTGATCTGGAAGGAGAAGATTCTAATAATGATTATGAGCACAAGTGGTGAATCGGACATAGCGTTACTTGGAGGCCTTTGATAAGGAAATGGAATTGGAAGGTGACACGTGCGTATGACAAAGTTTGAGGATGTTTTAAAGGACACCACTAGCGGTAGAAATGCACGTATGGCGATGCAGGGAATACTTGGAGATGTTTGTCCTCGAGAAGAAGATAAGCGAGAATGGGCCTTGGAAATGTTTGAACGAGAACCAAGCCACTGCTGTTGATGGAGATTGAGAGGATGACATTCTAGATGACGAGCTTGGATAGCGCTTGGACATATGTTTCATGGTGTCACGATCCGAAAATATGTTTGAAGAGATGAAGAGATTAGAAGCGCAATACCGATCAGCAAGAAAGGCGGGGACTTCGTCAACACATAATCGCCAGCGAAAGGAAGCTAGTAAGCGACCATTCCATTGTCGATTACCACTAGGTCAAAGAAGAAATGATTACATACCATGGACTCTGAAGACAAGGAGGAGAAGGTACTTGGGTTAGAAGATTTTATAAGTTGAGTTTAGATTTCTAGCTTTGTTCTTATATTACTACTCTATCTTAGTATCATCATTTGTAACATCATCATAGAGTACATTATAAACTCTATGATGATCATAGCTATCTTATTTTAGCTTCTTCTTTCTTTTTACATTCGGGATAGACTATCTTGCTTTGGCGGGACTAGCGGTAGTAAAGGTTCACCTCACTTTATTAGTTTGTAATTCCCTTAGGCCCTCTTTATTTACTTATTAATAAAAACACAGGCCAGCGTGCGGATGATTACTTAAAAAAACAAAAAAAAAAACAAAAAAAAAAAAACCACAAACCTAAACCCTAAACCACAAACCCTAAACCTAAACTAAACCCTAAACCTAAACCACAAACCTAAACCTAAACCCTAAACCACTAAACCTAAACCTGGGCCTGGGCCTGGGCCACTGGGCCACAAGCCACTGAGGCCACTGGGCCACTGGGCCTGGGCCACAGGCCTGGGCCTGGGCCTGGGCCACAGGCCTGGGCCTGGGCCTGGGCCACTGGGCCTGGGCCACTGGGCCTGGGCCACAGGCCACTGGGCCTGGGCCCAGGCCACTGGGCCACTGGGCCACTGGGCCACAGGCCACAGGCCACTGGGCCTGGCCACAGGCCTGGGCCACTGGGCCCTGGGCCACAGGCCTGGGCCTGGGCCTAAGCACAAACCACTAAACCTGGGCCACTAAACCACAAACCACAGGCCACTAAACCAAACCTGACACAGGCCACTAAACCACAAACCACAAACCACTAAACCCTAAACCACAAACCTAAACCTAAACCACAAACCTAAACCACTAAACCTAAACACTAAACCTAAACTAAACCTAAACCCTAAACCCGTCCAATGTTTTGTGATGGTGAAGGTTAGGCTAAGGATACCATGTGTGGGAGGTCTTGGGTTCGATTCCCATGCTCGGAGGTGAGATTAATTGCCGTGCGGGGGTGAAGGAGTAGCTAACCCTAAGCCTCTAACACGGATGGAATTACTCATAAAAATCCTCCAAGCGTGTAGGGACAAGCGGAGAGCGATTAGTAGTCGGTAGGAGAAGTGCTGATAAGGAGGATTCGAACAGAGACCACGCTAAAAATGACTAAATAATTAACCACTCAGCGGCTAAATAAAGCCAGCATTTTATCCAGCGACATTTGTGATGGTGAAAGGTTAGGCTAAGAGATACCATGTGTGGGAGAGTCTTGGGTTCGATTCCCATGCTCAGTGGTGAGATTAATTGCCGTGCGGGGGTGAAGGGAGTAGCTAACCACTAAGCCTCTACACGGATGGAATTACTCATAAAAAATCCTCAGCGTGTAGGGACAAGCGGAGGCGTTAGTAGGTCGGTAGGAGAGTGCGTTGATAAGGAGGATTCGAACCAGAGACCACGCGCTAAAATGACTAAATAATTAACCACTCAGCGGCTAAATAAAGCCGACATTTTATCCAGACATTTGGCCCGATGGTGAAAGGTTAGGCTAAGGATACCTTGTGTGGGAGGTCTTGGGTTCGATTCCCATGCTCGCGAGGTGAGATTAATTGCCATTCTGCGAGGGGCGAGGAGTAGCTAACCCTAAGTCTCTAACACGGATGGAATTACTCATAAAATCCTCCAAGCGTGTAGGGACAAGCGGAGCGATTAGTAGGTCGGTAGGAGAGTGCTGATGATAAGGAGGATTCGAACCAGAGACCACGCTAAAAATGACTAATAATTAACCACTCAGCGGCTAAATAAAGCCAACATTTTATCCAACGACATTTGGTGATGGTCAAAGGTTAGGCTAAGAGATACCATGTGTGGGAGGTCTTGGGTTGATTCCCATGCTCAGCGGTGAGATTAATTGTCATTCTGCGGGGTGAAGGAGTAGCTAACCTAAGCCTCTAACACGGATGGAATTACTGCATGAAAAATCCTCCAAGCGTGTAGGGACAAGCGGAGGCGATTCCGTAGGTCGGTAGGAGAGTGCATTGATAAGGAGGATTCGAACCGAGACCACGCGCTAAAAATGACTAATAATTAACCACTCAGCGGCTAAATAAAGCCAACATTTTATCCAACGGCATTTGGCCCGATGGTGAAAGGTTAGGCTAAGGATACCTTGTGTGGGAGGTCTTGGGTTCGATTCCCATGCTCGCAGGTGAGATTAATTGCCATTCTGCGGGGGCAAGGAGTAGCTAACCACTAAGTCTCTAACACGGATGGAATTACTCATAAAATCCTCCAAGCGTGTAGGGACAAGCGGAGCGATTAAAGTAGGTCGGTAGGAGAGTGCATTGATAAGGAGGATTCGAACCCGAGACCACGCGCTAAAAATGACTAATAATTAACCACTCAACGGCTAAATAAAGCCAACATTTTTTAACATTTTAACATTTTTAATTTATGCTCTCTTCTCTCTCCTCCCTCACGGCGGTAAAACCCTAAACCTAGCCGCCACTTTTCCGGCCACCCATGGCCGTCGTGTGGCCACCTCACTCTGTGGTCGGCCATCACCCGACACCGTACACCCCACCTTTTGAAATGGTGAAATCTACCCCGCCCGGTTTTCACCCAACGATGGCGGCGGCGATCCTGAACCCTAGCGCGCCGTCGCATCCTTCCTCCTGCCTCGAAATCCGTGACCCTAAAGCCTATCACCTACCTACATGGTGAACCTATGGTGATGTTTGAGGAAGAGGAAATTAATTTTATGATTGAAGAACAAGATTTGAAACTTGCGGTAATTGGTAAGTTTTCAAATGGTTGGACGGATTTTGATTTCTTGCGAAAGGAAATTCCTAAGCAATGTGGATTAAAATCTGAGGTTAATATAGGGTTGTTGCATAATCGTCATATTCTAATTCGTTGTTCTATTGAAGAAGATTATGATATGTTGATGTCAAGCCCTAGCTTTTGGATTAAAGAAAGAAATAAGAATTTGTTGATGAGAACATTCATTTGGAATGTTAATTTTAATCCGGAAGAGGAGTCAAATATTGCTTGGGGATGGATTTCTTTTCCAAATCTTTCACCAAACTTCTATGGTCAAAATGCCTTGTTCACGTTGGCGGCGGCGGTGGGGAAACCCATAGCCCTAGATTCGGCTACAAGGAAGAAGACAAGGCCTAGTTGTGCTAGGGTCAAGGTTGAGGTGGATTTGTTAAAAGCTCATCCTCAAAAAATTCAAATCTCATTCAAGAAGAATGGAATTGTTCATACAAAGATGCAAAAAATTAGGTTTGATTTTATTCCTAAATTTTGTATTAATTGCAAACTTCAAGGTCATGATGTTGATGGGTGTTGGAAAATAAATCCGGATTTGAAACCGAAGAAGGATGACATAATTGATGAATCTGTGAAGGAATCGTCGGCGAAAGACAAAGGTAAATCTCAAAACTCTATTCCTCCTCCTTCTCACGCCAAAAATTCCAACCCAGATCCGATTGCCAAAAATTCCGATGGATGGCAGGTGGTTACGGGAAAGAATAACCGAAAAATCATAAAAACAAATCCAAAACCATCTTCTCCTATTGTTTTGACGTCGGGGGAAGCAATTCTGGCCAATGTGGTGGTCGGAACCACCAACCAGCGAAAGCAGACCCCGATTCAACACCCGAAATTTTGGTAGAAAAATCGGTGGCGTGAAACCGGCGGAATCCTCTGGGTCGTCGGAACCTACGGCGGCCACCCTGACCGCCGGAACCCTCGCCCCGACCACCCAGAACCACCACGCCACGTCGACGCCTCACAAAGCCTAACCGCCCGGTAGCGAGACGATGGGCCGAGCCACAGCCCAAAACCACTACGCCAAAACCTAATCTAACCCCCAGCCTGGCGCCACCCTATGGCGGAAACCACCCGTGACCCGAGCCACGACCCGGATCTCAACCCGCCCCTCGCATACCCACCCCGCTCCCGCATACCCTCTGCCCGTCATACCACCGCTTGGCGAACGCGTCAAAAACCCTAAGCAACACTCTAAAACCCTACCATGACTTTGACCCGGGCGGCCCACTAACCCGACCACTATACAACCCGGCCAGGTCAAACCTCCCCCTTCCGGATCCACCCAGCCTCTGCGCCTCGACGACCCCAGGATCGTTAAAACCACTTGAAAACCGTCAGCCGCTGAGTTTTGACCCGGCCAGCCGACCGCTCAACTCGGACCCGACCACTTACCACCTCGATCCCCTACCCCTATCAGCCCATGTCTAGGCCGCGCCGAAACCACCGCTCTAAACCCTAATATCTGGTCGAAAACCTACCCACGACGGCGACCGGCCGTCGGACCAGGCAAACCCGACATAGAATCATAAGCGGACCCCCCCCCGGACCCGGCACATACCCCAACCTCGAACTATTACCCCCTAAAATCCAAAACAGTGGCCCGCGCATCAGAAATTCAAAAGACCGAAACCCCAAGCCCAAATTCTATTTCGGATACGGGCTCCACTACTCAAACTCAAACAAAAACAAAAACAAATACCAATTCCATAAACAACTCAAAGCCCACTACCTCAAAAAACCCAACTGCCCAAAATTGGCTCAAAAATGCCTTCTCTTTCCCCCCACAACCTTGTACTCTAAATAAATCTTCATCAGATATACCTTCCAATAACCCTACCACTACCAAATCTTTTGATACTGATAGTATAAGGAGGAAGTGGTGTGAGACGGACGGAGAGGATTCTAATAATGATTATGAGCACAAGTGGTCAGTATCAGATATAGCATTACTTCGGGAGGCCTTTGATAAGGAAATGGAAATAGAAGGTGACTTCTGTGGTATGACAAAATTTGAGGATGTGTTAAAGGACACCCTAAGCAGTCGAAATGCACACTTCACTGTTAAGGAATATTTGGAGATGTTTGTCCCCTCAGAAGAAGACAGACAGGAATGGGCCATGGAACTTTTTGAACCAGAACCAAGGCCGCTAGCTGTTGATGGAGATTCAGAAGATGACATTCTAGATGATGAAGAACTTCAGATAGCACTTGGACACATGTTTCATGGTGTCCCTGACCCTGAAAATATGTATGAAGAGATGAAGAGATTAGGCGGCAATTCCCGATCCACACAAGAAAGAAGCGGGGACCGTCAACACATAACCTACGCCACGGAAGGAAGCTAGTAGTAGGCGACAATCCCGTTATGCATTACAACTAGATCAAAGAAGAAATGATTCTATATCATGGACTATTTGAAGACAAGGAGGAAAAGGTACATAGGTTAGAAGATTTCATAAGTTCAGAGTTTAGACTACCTAGCTTTGTTCTTATAGTAATACTCTACCTTAGTATCATCTTTTGTAATATCATCATAGAGTGCATTATAAACTCTATGATGATCATAACTATCGATTTTAGCTTAACTTCTTTCTTTTACACTCGGGATAGACATTAACTCACTTTAGATAGGACTAGCGGCGAAGTAAAGGCTATCTCTTTATTGTTGTATTTCCCTTACAGGCTCTATTTCATTTATGTTATTAATAAAAAGCACAGGCAGCGTGCGGATGATTACTCAAAAAAAAAAAAAAAAAAAAAAAAACCTAAACCTAAACCACAAACCACTAAACCCTAAACCACAAACCTAAACCTAAAACACAAACCACAAACCACAAACCTAAACCTAAACCACAAACCACTAAACCACAAACCACTAAACCTAAACCACTAAACCTAAACCCTAAACCACAAACCTAAACCACTAAACCACAAACCTAAACCTAAACCACAAACCCTAAACCACAAACCACCACTAAACCCAGGCCTAAACCTAAACCACCTAAACCACAAACCCTAAACCCTAAACCTAAACCTAAACCTAAACCCTAAACCCTAAACCCTAAACCCTAAACCACTAAACCACAAGCCATCAGCGACGTTTGGCTGATGGTCAAGGTTAGGCTAAGGATACCTTGTGTGGGAGGTCTTGGGTTCGATTCCCGTGTCGTGAGGTGAGATTAATTGTCGTGCGGGGGCAAGGGAGTAGCTAACCTAAGCCTCTGCGGATGGAATACTCGTAAAATCCTCAAGCAGTAGGGACAAGCGGAGGCGATTAGTGGGTCGGTAGGAGAAGTGCGATGATAAGGAGGATTCGAACCAGAGACCACGCGCTAAAAATGACTAATAATTAACCACTCAGCGGCTAAATAAAGCCGACATTTTTTATCCAAGCGACATTTGGATGGTCAAAGGTTAGGCTAAGGATACCATGTGTGGGAGGTCTTGGGTTCGATTCCCCATGTCATCGGCGGTGAGATTAATTGCCATTCTGCGGGGTGAAGGAGTAGCTAACCCTAAGCCTCTAACACGGATGGAATTACTCGTAAAAATCCTCCAAGCGTGTAGGGACAAGCGGAGCGATTAGTAGGTCGGTAGGAGAGAGTGCAGTGATAAGGAGGATTGAACGAGACCACGCGCTAAAAAAATGACTAAATAATTAACCACTCAGCGGCTAAATAAAGCCAATTTTTTTATCCAGCATTTGGCCCGATGGTCAAAGGTTAGGCTAAGGATACCTTGTGTGGGAGGTCTTGGGTTCGATTCCCATGTCGGAGGTGAGATTAATTGCCATTCTGCGGGGCAAGGAGTAGCTAACCTAAGTCTCTAACACGGATGGAATTACTCATAAAATCCTCCAAGCGTGTAGGGACAAGCGGAGGCGTTAGTAGGTCGGTAGGAGGGTGCATTGATAAGGAGGATTGAACCGAGACCACGCGCTAAAATGACTAATAATTAACCACTCAGCGGCTAAATAAAGCCAACATTTTTATTTTAGACTTAGCGAAATGCTCTCCTCTCTCCAAAATTTTCGCTAAACCCTAACTAGCCGCCGCGTTTTAGGCCACCCGTGGCGTCCAGCCGGCCACCTCTGTGGTCGGCCACCACCCCACCATTTCCCACCCCCACCTTTTGAAATCCTTAAATCGACCCACTCCCCGGATTCCGTCGAAGCGATGGCGGCGGTGCGAACCCTAAGCGCGCCGTCACCTCTTACCCCTCCTCCTCGAAGTTCGTGCCCCTAAAACCTATCACCTATCTTCATGGTGAACCTATGATTATGTTTGAGGAGGAAGAAATTGATGTTATGATTGAACAACAAAATTTGAAACTTGCGGTGATTGGTAAGTTTTCAAATGGTTGGGCCAGATTTTGATTTCTTGCGAAGGAAATTCTAAGCAATGTGGATTAAAATCGAGGTTAATATAGGGTTGTTGCATAATCGTCATATTCTAATTCGTTGTTCTATTGAAGAAGATTATGATGTTTTGATGTCAAGCCACTAGTTTTTGGATTAAAGAAACGAAACAAGATGTTGTTAATGAGAACATTCATTTGGAATGTTAATTTTAATCCGGAAGAGGAGTCAAACATAGCTTGGGGATGGATCTCATTTCCCAATCTTCCGCCAAACTTTTTTGGCCATTCGGCCATGTTCACTTTAGCTTCGGCGGTGGGGAAACCTATTGCCCTAGATTCGGCCACTATGAAGAAGACAAGGCCAAGTTGTGCTAGGGTTAAGGTTGAAGTGGACTTATTAAAAGTTCACCCTCAAAATTCAAATCTCTTTCAAGAAGAATGGTATTGTTCATACAAAAGTACAAAAAATTAGGTTTGATTTTATTCCTAAGTATTGTACTTCTTGCAATCTTCAAGGACATGACATTGAAGGGTGTTGGAAGATTAATCCGGAGTTGAGACCAAAGAAGGATGATATTGGCGGCGGATCGGAAATTGACGGTATTGGAAAAGGTAACCTAAAATCCCTACCCTTCCACCTTCTTCGTCCAAAACCACCCCCCCAGATCCGAAACCCACAAAAAACGATGCTTGGCAGGTTGTCACTGGTAAAAAGCCTAGAAAAAATACAAATCTAATCCTAAAAAACACCTTGTCTACTGTTTTACCGATTCAGGGAGCTATTAAGCCATGATGGTGGTGGAACCACCCCGCCATGCGGATCTGACCCCACAGTTGCAAAACCCTAAAAATTCTAGCCTAAAAAATATTTCCGACGCCGGAAAATCTGACGGCGCCGGAAAAACCCTTCGGAACCCTACGGCGCCACACGACCGCGGAACCTACTGAGGCCAGAACCACCCACATTTGCGCACCCGCGGCCAGGCCACCGTGGCGGTGGGCCTAACTGTCACGACCCGGGCCAGACGCGGCGGTGCCCTACTGAGCACCCACTGCCGGTATACATCGAGAATAGCGGTGGAACATACCTGACATACATAAAAACTTGAAGCGGTAACCAACAGCGGAGGCTGGCGATAAGGCCACGCCAGTAAAATATACTCAAAGAGAAATAGAAACGATACATTTTCTTTTCTTTCTGACCCGATCCTGATGTGACTACAGACCTCTAAGAACAACAACTCTGGCGGGCGGGGCCCGCCGTACCACGAATGTCTGACAACAAGCAAATACCGAGGATAAGCCTCCGAAATGAAGGAGCTTCTCAGCAGTGACGAGAGATCCTAGGCGAGGATCGTGACACATACTCTACTGCGGCATGAGCGGCCCGAGAAGTCGGTACAACATGTACCAAATATGTGGCCCGAAATCTTGTAATGAAATCATAAGTCTAAAATAAAGCGGAGACATGTATGATAACTCGATTAACGATTACTGCGTGCCTTACTAACAATGAGAGTAAATAGGAGTATCTTACAATATAAAGTAGGAAAGCTCACGATCAGCGGGACCGTCCGCGCGGTGTCATTAAGCAATCCTATTCACGGGACTATTTCACGCGTAGATCGGTGGACCCGCGTGAGGTATTCCTCGCATGGGACTATTTCACCGCGTAAGCCGCTACGGACTCGCGTGAGGTATTCCTCGCGTAATTTGGACATGCCGCGTGGGACTATTTCACCGCGTAAGCCTACGGACTCGCGAGGTATTCCTGCATCGTGGGTAGCAAATCCGCGGAACTATGCAATGCCACAAACGGGAATGACCCATGGCGAATAATATATCACTAGCCCAATTGGCTACTACACGTAACATAAGCACTACGAAACATCGTGCAATACATAAGCAAGTTAAGAAATCCCTAACTTCTTATTATTCTTGTTTATATACACTATCATTTTAGTTTACTTAAGGCACTAACATGTCATTATAAAATCAGGAATTTATCCCCCAGTACTACGTCTTATTCTTTTAAAAATGACTCTTTTTCATATATAACTTCCAAGATACTAATAACCGTAGTATCAAGTCATACTATTTTTCAAGACAAGTCACGATACCTTTTTGAAATACATTTAGGCTTAAATCAAGTGACTTCTTTTCTTTAAAACCTTAGGCAATTGATGCCTTAAATCAAATTGCCTTTCAATAAATCAAGCCATTTATCTTTCCATAAAGCCAATATAACCAACTCCCCATAAAGTCGTTATATTGACTTTATGCATTAATCAATACAATTTCCTATCCAAGGGACTTATCGTTTAAAGCGAAACAAGTATCGCATACTTTAAAACTCTTGAGTCCTTAACATACTTAAATTACTTAGAGTAAACCACTCTCTAAACTTTCCATAAAAACAAGTATCAAAATACTTTCAACATACTTAAAGTCTCTTAACTTTGAAAACCAAGATATCCTTAATATTTAAACAAGTGAGTTAATTCCCTAACTTTCAAACAACTTGGACATTCTTTAAAATAAGCCAAGGATATCAAATAGACTAGATTGTCACAATCTTGTCGTCTCGTACTATACATTTACAACAATCATGCTCGAGAGATAAGAAAGTTCCACATACCTCTTGGTTTAATCCACTTGCTAAGTCCATTTAGGTAAATGCGTAGTATGTCAACCTATAATATTCACAATCGTCTATTAACGCCTTACTTCTAATGTAGAATATTATAAGTGTAAAGTCTCCATTTTCTCTGAAAATCGGATGACACCTCCTTTGTATTTACTCACTTTGCCACCTTTTTCAAGGTAGAAAATACAATAACCAAACAGCCCCGATTGGCTCACAATTATATAGAAAGTAGTCGATGCAAATGACTAACTAAACAGCCCCGATTGGCTCACAATTATATAGAAAGTAGTCGATGCAAATGACTAACTTCATGACCCCAATTGGCTCACGATTATATAACAATACCAAATCTTATTCAATTTCCATTTCAATCCAAATTGGTAGCATAATAAGATATCAAGCGCGATTGATTCTAGCTACTACATTCTCCAAGTAGGTAACGTCGACAATTCAATTTATCGATCAAATTGGATTTCAATTTCAAATAGCTTCGTAAGTCATTTCGGATTTTTAGCTTCAATTCCATAACATTTAGCAAACTTCATAATACATATCACGTGACCATATAACTTATCAAAACATGAAATCTTGATTACTAAAGTAAAGCGAAGATTATACCTCAAATAAGCCCAATTATGATCCAAGAGTACAAGTCGATCTCTAGCACCTTTAGCTCCTCGCTTTCGGCGTTCCAATCCACTCCAAGCAACCCGTAGAAGCTTAAGAATAACTCATCTTCAAGTTCCAACTTCAAAGTTGAATAACCGCTTTAGGTTTTAGCCTTGCGACTAATACAAACGCCTCTTTTCGGGATCTTTCTATTGGGAAAACCTTACAATACTCTTAGGAACCTTGGTTTAAAGTATGAGAATTATTGGACAAAAATTGCAAAATTTCTTCTTGGAAAAAGTCTCGTGGCCGAGGAAAGCGACATAGTGCTCTTGAGGTTTTCTTTGGAAATTTTCTAAGTGTTAAGAGCCTTGTCTTGCTACTTGTACCCATATATAATACTATGGAGGGTCAAGATCTATACAATTGGTTGGCAAAGATGAGTTTCACATGGATCTAGCCAAGTGGCCCGGACTTTAGTCAGCGATGTCAAGCTAAGTCATTTGCAAGACTTAGTCATCAAGACTTATGGTCAATGACCATTCTATCCATGTATTTCGTCCAAGACAACATAAGGGGGTGACACGTGTCGCCCTCCCGTTCGTCGTAATGCCGTTTCAGACAATTCCATAATTAGATAAATTTTTACTCGTCTCAAATCTTAACATTTTTGAGTTCTTACGTGCGTTCTTATAAACATATCACGAAATTAGGGTGTAACATTCTTCCCCCATAGAAACATTAGTCCCGAATGTTCTTTCGAAGTCGACTTAAAGATAGCGACATATTCTCCTTACAACCCCTACGTACCAATAATGCCACGGTGGCCTCATATGATGCTCGGCTAAAATCTTGGCACGAACCCGTGCGTCAGCGTCGGTTATCTGCGTGAAACCTGTGACTCTTAAACTTACAAATAATCTTTCGGATAAGCCGCCTTATCCACGGCCGTGAATCAAGTGCGGACCAAAATAACCGAACCTCGCCTATGTCGACCCGCTGGCCGTGATCTACACTTTCTTACATACGAGGCCTCATACGGGGCCATCCGAATCTTTGGAAGGGTATACTGTTATCGTGCGTAACACAAGAGGCCAATAACCCTTAGGCTATCGAAATCAAGAACACGGGCCATGACCTATCCTCGAGTGCGGATGATGCGCTCTGCACTGTCAGTCGATGCGAGGTGTAATGCAACAACGAGACTCACGTGTCCCTAAAACCATACGAAAAACCTCGAAGTTATATGTCGAGCTCGTCATGCGACATCATAAGCGTAGGAACCCGTGCGGTCTCACAATACTCTGCTATACAAGCTAGCATAATCCTCGGTAGAGTAAGTGGTCCCAAATCCGAAAGAACACGGTGGTTTCGCCGACCTAATTACCATGACCTCGGTCGCGCTTCACTCGATGCGATGCCACCTGTAACAAGATCCATAATAAATACTTCTCGTATCTAGGTTGGGATTTCAATCGCGTGATAGCCATTTGGGCTTACGGTGCACAACCATGACTGCTACTAACTTTCGGACACTAAGCGATAAACTCCGCTATGTCCCTTTCGGTCATCTTACCCGTTCATACATCGAGGTCACGACACAACTTGGTCGACCCGAACAATTAGGACAATAAGCATTGCGTGCCTCTCCTAAGACCTTACGAATAGTCTGCTGTCGGGTACCGCAATCTATCCCCGTCTCACGGCACCCGTCCGGTGCTACCGAGCGAGCTCTTCTCTGCCGGAGGCGGTATCTCGATCTGCGTGTCGTAACTAGATCCTCATCTTGTCGCCTCTTTGCTTCCTCAACCATGGAAGACTCGGCAACCTCTCGGATCGAACCGTTAACCTTGAAACAAATAATCGAACCACAGGCTCGATGGCGAAGGATCTCACGGACCACATCGACTATCGGCTGCCCGTCGCGAACTACCCTTGGTCGCGACAAAGAGTATACATGTCGTCTTGGCTTTCTCGGATGGTATAGGATATCAATATCACAATCCTTGAGTAACTCTAACCACCATCCGTCGCCAAATTCTCTGCCTCGATGCGGATATCTAGGAGGCTTTTGTGGTCTGCACAAATATCCATATGAAGTTTATAAATCGTCATGCCCGCAAATCTTCAAGGCATGATTTAAGCGCCCTTGACTCAAAATCGGAAGTGGCGTAATTTCGCTTTCCTGCTTCCGCAACTTAGGAAAGCGTAGGCTATATCACGATATGGTTGCGTCGACACACAACCTAATGACACCAGCGTTTTATCATAATAACCTAACCCTCTAGTCTCACGGGAGGTTACAACTATAGTCGAATCAACTTATCTTCCCATGCTGAAACCTTTCTCATTCTTGCGAAATATTCGGTGTCCTTAATTTCAATTATGGTTCTGTTTCCTTTTCTCTGTTGCAACCAAACTTGGTCACTAAACTTAGATTTGATTCCTTTGCTTGACTCCTGGCTAAGACTCCCTGTCAATCACAATTAATGGGGGGGGAGGTTTCCTTGATCTCGTCAAGTAGTAACGGTTTTCCTTTCTCGGTTGTAGAGCCTATTACTAGGTGTTACCACATTTCTCGAAATGTTCTTACGCCCGTCATCTACTAATGGTCTTTACAGCGATGCAGGGTAAACATATCTCGTGCAACCTACATTTATATATTTACGGTACTTCGACCAATTAAATGCGTCGTTCTTAATTACTGACCACAACACTTTTCCGCGGTTATCTCTGTTGTAACCTATGGTATGGCGATACGAAGACCTTACGATCTTATATCCTTCGTCTAACAACATGGGTACCATGACCCATGTCATAAAGCCCGGCCTTTTCGTGGGAAGAGAACTTATCTCCCTTTCTTAAACTTTCCTTGGAGTCATGACCCTAATCACGGGGTCCTCTTGCGGTCGATGGTAGCTAATCGTCACCTGCGCCTTAAAGTCATGCAGATTTTCAAACCTACCAAGATGCCCTCGACTTTCTGTGCGACACTCGTACTTATCTTATTCATGCCTTGCATATTTTCACTGAAATTATCCAGGAAGGTCGTGTGCGACGCCACGCGAACCAACTCAAGTACCTCGAGGGCACTCGAAATAACTTCCTCCAAATTCAATTATTACATACTTCTGCGTCAATTTACCCCAGTGAACAAGTCACTGCGGACTTAAAAAGAAAAAACAATGATGCTAAAGAAGGAAGGATAATTCAGCGGTTACTACCACTTCTCTTCCTTTTCACTCGATAGCAGGCTTATCGGAAGCGTGCGAATCAATCTCTCTGTAGTCCACGTTGGCATAACAAGAGGCCCGGCTAGTGCATGTACTCGTGGTAACCTCGATGTCTATCATACTTGACTCTGTGAGTCAGCGACTTTATCGTTCACGAAATTATCTACCGCTCGGCTACCACCTGACACTCGCGGGTGTAGTCACCTCGAAAGGTTCTCGTAGATTGACTTTATTTCTTTACACTTGGTTGCTTTCTTTGTCCTTTGGTGGTACTCTTCGTGCTTCCAAACTTATACTAGCATCGTGCACAAAATTCCATACTAATTACGGCCTCGACTCTTTGAAGTTACTAAATTAATCAATCTGAGGCCCATTCAGGCTCTCACACAGTTCGGTGGAACACGTCCACGAACAGTAAAATGACTAACTAAACTTGGGCCTTGCACCTCGTGACCTTGTCACGTGGCGGGACTACTACCCGATCCATTTCCTTTTCAAGTTATGGGCGACCTAAATAGACCCCAATCAGGCTCGTCGTATTAACTCTTTTCCTTGAGTGCATGTAACTCTTTACTGCAGAAGGCCTTATATATCTAAGGTCTCGGTGGTTATCACATTCTCGAGCTCATGATTTCCATGCTCCAAGCCTATCTTATCGATCCCCGTGTAAGGTACAAAAACTTCTCGTAATACCATAGTCACATTGTCTTGACCACAACAACCATACTTTCGTCAGGATCTACGCGTACAATTCCCTTAAGCGTACCACGTAGCTTAAGTTGCTAACATAGTCTTCCACTTAGTCTCTTAATTAACTTCTTAAGGGTCCATTTCATTCTCACACAACTCATCATCACCTAATTATCTCAAATTAGTACGTAAAACCTTGATGAGAGTTCATTAAAGCATTTCATACCTTCCGGTATTTATTTAGTCCTTACCAAATCACGGTAATCTAAAATCATCTAAGCGACACATATGTGACCCCATTACATAAATCCGCATAGTTGTATGTCACAATACCAACTCTTGCCGTTACCGACTGGATCGCAACCGTAATCCTTGCGGGTCCTTCTTTGCCTTCGCCGTGGCTGCAAACCATCATAACTTGTTAGGGAGGCGACCCTAACCATACGACTCTGTCGCGCGATCTTAGAGTGAGAAGAATGAAACCAACCCTAAATGTCCTGCGACCTCACGATTATAGATGTGGTGCACAACACAGATAATCAAGACTACTGCCAGACGCGATGCGTAGACACTTTCAGAGGACTAAGCGCTCGATACCACTTTTGTCACGACCCGGCCGGGCATGGCGGTGCCCTACACAGGCACCGCATCGGTATACATCGAGAGAATAGCGGGAACATACAACATACATAAAAACTTGGCGGTAACCAACAGGCTGGCCGATAAGGCCACCTTAGTAAAATATACTCGAGCGAAATAGAGCGATACATTTTCTTTTCTTTCTGACCCGATCCACAATGTGACTCTGGACCTCTAAGAACAACAACTACGGCGGGGCGGGGCCCGCCGTACCACTGAATGTACAACAACAGGCAAATACCGAGGATAAGCCTCGAAATGAAGGAGCTTCTCAGCGGTAGAGCGAGAGATCTAAGGCGAGGATCGACAACGTACTCTACTGCGGCGTGACGGCCCCGAAGGAGAGTCGATCTGACATGTACCAAATATGTGGCGAAATGCGTAATGAAATCATAAGTCTAAAATAAAGCGGAGACATGTATGATAACTTTCGATTAACGATTACCATGCCTTACTAACAATGAGAGTAAATAGGAGTATCTTACAATATAAAGTAGGAAAGCTCGCGATCAGCGGGACCGTCCGCGCGGTGTCGTTAAGCAATCTATTCACGGGACTATTTCACCGCGTAGATCCGGTGGACCAGCGTGGTATTCCTCGCATGGGACTATTTCACCGCGTAAGCCCTTACGGACTCGCGTGAGGTATTCCTCGCGTAATTTGGACCGCGCGTGGGACTATTTCACCGCGTAAGCCTGCGGACTCGCGTGAGGTATTCCTCGCATCGTGGGTAGCAAATCCGCGGAACTATGCAATGCCACAAACGGGAATGACCCATGACGAATAATATATCACTAGCCCAATTAGGCTACTACATAACATAAGCACTCTGAAACATAAATGCAATACATAAGCAAGTTAAGAAATCCCTAACTTCTTATTATTCTTGTTTATATACACTATCATTTTAGTTTACTTAAGGCACTAACATGTCATTATAAAATCAGAATTTATCCCCAAGTACTACGTCTTCTATTCTTTTAAAAATGACTCTTTTTCATATATAACTTCCAAGATACTAATAGCAGTAGTATCGAGTCATACTATTTTTCAAGACAAGTCACGATACCTTTTGAAATACATTTAGGCTTAAATCAAGTGACTTCTTTTCTTTAAAACCTTAGGCAATTGATGCCTTAAATCAAATTGCCTTTCAATAAATCAAGCCATTTATCTTTCCGTAAAGCCAATATAACCGACTCCCCAAAGTCGTTATATTGACTTTATGCATTAATCAATACAATTTCTATCCAAGGGACTTATCGTTTAAAAGCGAAACAAGTATCGCATGCTTTAAAACTCTTGAGTCCTTAACATACTTAAATTACTTAGAGTAAACCACTCTCTAAACTTTCCATAAAAACAAGTATCAAAATACTTTGACATACTTAAAGTCTCTTAACTTTGAAAACCAAGATATCCTTAATATTTAAACAAGTGAGTTAATTCCTAACTCAAACAACTTGGACATTAACTTTAAAATAAGCCAAGGATATCAAATAGACTAGATTGTCACAATCTTGTCGTCTCTAGTACTATACATTTACAACTTAATCATGCTCGAGAGATAAGAAAGTTCCACATACCTCTTGGTTTAATCCACTTGCTAAGTCCGTTTTTAAATCGTGCGTAGTATGTCAACCTATAATATTCACAATCGTCTATTAACGCCTTACTTCTAATGTAGAATATTATAAGTGTAAAGTCTCCATTTTCTCTGAGAAAATCGGACGACACCTCGCTTTGTATTTACTCACTTTGCCACCTTTTTCAAGGCCGAAAATACAATAACCAAACAGCCCCGATTGGCTCGCGATTATATAGAAAGTAGTCGATGCAAATGACTAACTAAACAGCCCCGATTGGCTCACAATTATATAGAAAGTAGTCGATGCAAATGACTAACTTCATGACCCGATTGGCTCACGATTATATAACAATACCAAATCTTATTCAATTTCCATTTCAATCAAATTGGTAGCATAATAAGATATCAAGCGCGATTGATTCTAGCTACTACATTCTCAGTAGGTAACGTCGACAATTCAATTTATCGATCAAATTGGATTTCAATTTCAAATAGCTACATAAGTCATTTTCGGATTTTTAACTTCAATTCCATAACATTTAGCAAACTTCATAATACGTATCACGTGACCAACATAACTTATCAAAACATGAAATCTTGATTACTAAAGTAAAGCGAAGATTATACCTCAAATAGCCCAATTATGATCCAAGAGTACAAGTCGATCTCTAGCACCTTTAGCTCCTCGCTTTCGGCGTTCCAATCCACTCCAAGCAACCCAGAAGCTTAAGAATAACTCATCTTCAAGTTCCAACTTCAAAGTTGAATAACCGCTTTAGGTTTTAAGCCTTGCGACTAATACAAAAACGCCTCTTTTCAGGGATCTTTCTATTGGGAAAACCTTCTGATACTCTTAGGAACCTTGGTTTAAAGTATGAGAATTATTGGACAAAATTGCAAAATTTCTTCTTGGAAAAAGTCTCATGGCGAGAGCGACATAGTGCTCTTGAGGTTTTCTTTGGAAATTTTTCTAAGTGTTAAGAGCCTTGTCTTGCTACTTGTACCCATATATAATACTATGGAGGGTCAAGATCTATACAATTGGTTGGCAAAGATGAGTTTCACATGGATCCTAGCCAAGTGGCCGCTTGGACTTTAGTCAGCGATGTCAAGCTAAGTCATTTGCAAGACTTAGTCATCAGACTTATGGTCGATGACCATTCTATCCGTGTATTTCGTCGAGACAACATAAGGGGGTGACCGTGTCGCCCTCCCGTAAATCGTAATGCCGTTTCAGAGCAATTCCATAATTAGATAAATTTTTACTCGTCTCAAATCTTAACATTTTGAGTTCTTACGTGCGTTCTTATAAACGTATCACGAAATTAGGGTGTAACATAACCCTAGCTTTAACCACAGCCCAAAACCACCTTGCCTAACCTAAACCTCTACCCAAAACCCTAGCGCCACCCCTCGGAAACCACGAGACCAGGCCGCGACCGGATCCCACGCCTCTGCCGTACCCGCGCCGACCCGCGTACACCCCCGCCGTCCGACACCCGGCTTCCGATCGGCGCCAAAAACCTAAACCACCCTTTAAAACCCTACGAAATATCGACCCGACCCAAATACCCGACCCACTGCCCGAGCGATACCCCATACCCGTCGATTACACCGCACAACCGCCGACTACCCCGAGATGCGAAAAACCGGCCAATTCCGTCGAAAGCAGGCAGTTACTTTGAACCGACCGGCCCACTAACGGCCGGCCCGTTAGCCCGACCATGGCCCGGACCACTGCCTACCCGCGCGGATCGACCCCGCACTATCACCTCCTGCCTCGTCGATCCGAAAAGACACGCCAAACTATTGAAACCACGCGTGGTTTGACGGGCAGACCTCGCCGATCGATTACGCCCCTTTAACCCAGCGGACCCAGCGCCTACCCGCGGTACCTAGTCCTGAACACGTTCCTCCCCTAACCTAGCCCCCTTCCGAAACTACCGCAAAACCCTAAGCCCACGATAACCGTACGATGCGCAGGCAGGCCAACTCGAAGCCGACCCATAAATCTCACCAGCCCGACCCAGTGACCCGTCAAACTCACCCCCTCTACGTCAAGCGTATCCCCAACCCGAACCCGCCCAAATCAAATGGCGTAACCCCCGAAAGCCAATCAAAATAACGTCCCCGATCCCAAGCCCGATCACTTTTAAGACAAGTCGAAAATTCAAGTCGAACTCTATTTGAGACACGGGCTCCGCTCTCGACCCCAAATAAAATCTACCACCAAGCCCACTACTAATTCTAAGCCCATGACCTCTAGAACCCAGTGCTCAGCGGCTTAAGAATGCCTTTTCCTTCCCACCGACCTTGTACCGAATAAAACCTCGTGGACATTCCTTTGATAAGACTACCACTTCCAAATCTTTGAGTGCGATAGTGGCGGGAGAGCGGGGTGAGAGAGATAGATATGTTTCACGGGATTCTTCACACAAGCTATCAAAAGCTGAGATTGCAGAACTTCGTGAAGCCTTTGATCAGGAAATGGAAAGTGATGGTGAATTCTATGGTATGACAAATTTTGAAGATGTCTTAAGGAATTCCGACATGATTATTTCTTCCACAGAAGATAGACGGGATTGGGCCATGGAACCGTATGAACCTGAACCAAGACCGCTTGCTATTGATGAAGGTGTGGAAGAAGATATACTTGATGATGAGGAGCTTGAATAGCACGGTCACATGTTTGAGGAGTCCACGATCACGTGGATATATTTCTTTGAGATGAGAGTATCGAGGAAGCAATACCCGAGTTAACACGGGTGAGTCTTGGCAACAGCGTGACAATGGCAAGGCAAACAAGCTAGAAAGCCTCTGATCCCGTTGGCGGTAACCACAGATCAAAGAAAAATGATTTTATATCGAGATTATTAGATGAAGAGGAGGACAAGGTACTTGGGATTGAAGATTTTATAAGTCTGAGTTTAGAGCTTCTAGCTTTGTGCTTGTATTATTACTCTACCTCGGTATCATCATTTGTAACATCATTATAGAGTGCATTATAAACTACATGATGATCATAACTATCTTATCTTGGCATCGTCCTTCTTTTTACATTCGGGATAGACTTATGCTTCGCTAGATAGGAATAGCGGTGAAGTAAAGGCTATCTCTTTACTTGGTTGTATTTCCCTCTGGGCCCAGTTCATTTACATTATTAATAAAAACACAGGCTCACGTGCCTGGATGATTATTCAAAAAAAAAAAAAAAAAAAAAAAAAAAAAAAAACAAAATCCTAAAACCTAAACCCTAAACCCTAAACCCTAAACACTAAACCCTAAACCCTAAACCCTAAACCCTAAACCATAAACCCTAAACCCTAAACCCTAAACCCTAAACCCTAAAAAAAAAAAATCTAAACCCTAAACCCTAAACCCTAAACCCTAAACCCCAAACCCCAAACCCCAAACCCCAAACCACAAACACTAAACCCTAAACCTAAACCACTAAACCCTAAACCCGTCCAATGACATTTGTGATGGTGAAAGGTTAGGCTAAGAGATACCTTGTGTGGGAGGTCTTGGGTTCGATTCCCATGTCATGAGGTGAGATTAATTGCCATTCTGCGGGGGCAAGGGAGTAGCTAACCCTAAGTCTCTAACACGGATGGAATTACTCATAAAAATCCTCCAAGCGTGTAGGGACAAGCGGAGCGATTAGTAGGTCGGTAGGAGAAGTGCATTGATAAGGAGGATTCGAACGAGACCACGCGCTAAAAATGACTAATAATTAACCACTCAGCGGCTAAATAAAGCCAACATTTTTATCCAGCGACATTTGGCCCAATGGTGAAAGGTTAGGCTAAGGATACCTTGTGTGGGAGGTCTTGGGTTCGATTCCCATATCAGAGGTGAGATTAATTGCCATTCTGCGGGGCGAGGAGTAGCTAACCTAAGTCTCTAACACGGATGGAATTACTCGTAAAAATCCTCCAAGCGTGTAGGGACAAGCGGAGCGATTCAGTAGGTCGGTAGGAGAGTGCATTGATAAGGAGGATTCGAACGAGACCACGCTAAAAATGACTAATAATTAACCACTCAGCGGCTAAATAAAGCCAACATTTTATCAACGACATTTGGCCCGATGGTCAAAGGTTAGGCTAAGAGATACCTTGTGTGGGAGGTCTTGGGTTCGATTCCCATGCTCGTGAGGTGAGATTAATTGCCATTCTGCGAGGGCAAGGGAGTAGCTAACCTAAGTCTCTAACACGGATGGAATTACTCATAAAAATCCTCCAAGCGTGTAGGGACAAGCGGAGGCGATTAGTAGGTCGGTAGGAGAGTCTGTTGATAAGGAGGATTCGAACCCGAGACCACGCGCTAAAAATGACTAATAATTAACCACTCAACGGCTAAATAAAGCCAACATTTTTTAAACATAAAAACTTAGCCGAAATGCTCTCCCCTCTCTCCTAAAATTTTCGCCTAAACCCTAACCTAGCCGCCTCCTTTTCCGGCCACCATGGCCGTCACGGCCACCGGCCGGCCACCTCCTGTGGTCGGCCACCACCCCACCACCATTTCCCACCCCCCCACCTTTTCAGAAATCCTTACATCGACCCGCTTTGAATCCGTCGAAGCGATGGCGGCGGTCCTAAACCCTAACGCCGCCGTCACTCCTTCCCCCTCCTCCTCGAATTTCGTGCCAATTAAACCTATCACATATCTTCATGGTGAACCTATGATTATGTTTGAGGAGGAAGAAATTGATGTTATGATTGAACAACAAAATTTGAAGCTTGCGGTAATTGGTAAGTTTTCAAATGGTTGGACGGATTTTGATTTCTTGCGAAAGGAAATTCCTAAGCAATGTGGATTAAAATCTGAGGTTAATATAGGGTTGTTGCATAATCGTCATATTCTAATTCGTTGTTCTATTGAAGAAGATTATGATGTTTTGATGTCAAGCCCTAGTTTTTGGATTAAAGAAAGAAACAAGATGTTGTTGATGAGAACATTCATTTGGAATGTTAATTTTAATCCAGAGGAGGAATCCAATATTGCTTGGGGTTGGATCTCATTTCCCAATCTTGCTCCGAATTTCTTTGGCCAATCGGCCCTATTCTCGTTGGCGGCGGCGGTGGGGAAACCTTTAACCCTAGATTCGGCCACCATGAAGAAGACAAGGCCAAGTTGTGCTAGGGTTAAGGTTGAGGTGGATTTATTGAAAGTTCATCCTCAAAATATTAAAATTTCTTTCAAAAAGAATGGACTTGTACTTACAAAGTTGCAAAAAATTAGGTTTGATTTTCTACCTAAGTATTGTACTAATTGTAAGCTTCAAGGACATGACATTGAAGGTTGTTGGAATTTGAATCCTGATTTGAGACCAAAGAGGGATGACAAAGGTGATGGATCTATGGAGGAATTGGCGGCTATTGACAAAGGTAAATCTCAAAACCCTACTCTTCCTCTTTCTTCCTCCAAAAACAACCTTCCAGATCCGAAATCCCACAAAACCGACGGTTGGAAGGTGGTCACCGGAAAAAATAATAGAAAAATCACAAATCCAAACCAAAAATCATCATTTTCTACTATTTTGGCGGCGGGGGAAGAAATTCCGGCCAATTTGGTGGCCGGAACCACCAACTCCACGTCGAAACAGCCTACCCAGTCGAAAAACCCTACAAATCTGAACCAAAAATGTTTTGGCGGCGCCGGAAAACCACCGGAAATACCCCCCTCCGTTCGGAACCCTACCGGCCACCACGACCGCGGAACCTACTCAGACCCACGGATCCACCTCCCGGTAGTCACTTCCCGAGCCTAACCCGGCGCCGTGGCTGGGCTGCTAACTTCAACCACTAAACCACTAAGCCCAGACCCTAAACTACCCTCGCAACCCTAGCCGCCACCCAACTTTGGAAACCACCGTGACCCGACCCGACCGGACACCACCCCCGCTAGCGCGGACCCCGCACGTACCCCCGCGCGTCGTCGACCACCCGCCGTGAAACCGTCGCCAAAACCCTAAACCACCTGTGAAACCCTACCCGACTCGGCGACCCGACCCACTAACGACCCGTTAACCCGACACGAACAGACCCGCACCCCTGCGGATCTACCCCCGCGCTACCTCGCCCCGCCGACTGCCCTCCGGATTGAAAACCCCAAATTTCTCGTCGAAACCCTCCCCAATATTCTAAACCGACCCGACCACATGACGTTCAAGTGCCCGAACCTAACCCGTGGCCCGACTACCTACCCCCTCTCGGCCTGGACGGACACCAATCCCCACCCCCCCGTGTTGAAATCACCCCCTTAAAACCTAAAAACCCTACGGAAAACCGACCCGCCAATATGACCCGACCGACCAGGCCGACCGGTGACCGTGACCGTCGCGGACCCCCTTTGACCCGGACCGATCCCCCGACCACGAACCATTACCCAATTAAAACCTTTAAATAAAAGCCCAAATCAAGCCCAAGCTATTCAAACAATCCATGATAATTCAAGCCCAAATTCTATTTCGGATACGGGCTCCACCACCCAACCTCAAATAACATCAACCAATAAGCCCAAATCTAATTCAAAGCCCACTACTTCAAAAAACCCAACTGCCCAAAATTGGCTTAAAAATGCCTTCTCTTTTCCTCCACAGCCTTGTACTCTAAATAAATCTTCATCAGATATACCTTCCAATACCCCTCCCCTTTCCAAAACTTATGGCCGATAGTGTAAGGAGGAAGTGGTGTGATCTGGAAGGAGAGGAATCTAATAATGATTATGAGCACAAGTGGTGAGAATCGGACATAGCGTTACTTGGAGGCCTTTGATAAGGAAATGGAATTGGAAGGTGACTTACGTCGTATGACAAAGTTTGAGGATGTTTTAAAGGACACCACTAGCGGTAGAAATGCACACATGGTATGCAGGAATATTTGGAGATGTTTGTCCCCTCGGAAGAAGATAGGCGAGGAATGGGCCATGGAAAAGTTTGAACGAGAACCAAGCCAGCTGGTGTTGATGGAGATTCGGAGAGGGCGACATTCTAGATGATGAAGAGCTTGAGATAGCACTTGGACACATGTTTCATGGAGTCCACGACCACGAAAACATGTTTGAAGAGATGAAGAGATTAGAGGCGACAATACCCGATCCACAGAAAGGAGCGGGGACTTCGTCAACTCATAATTTCGCCAGCGGAAGGAAGCTAGTAAACAACAATCCCATTTATGCATTACAACTAGATCAAAGAAGAAATGATCCTATATCATGGACTACTAGAAGACAAACAGGAAAAGGTACATAGGCTAGAAGATTTTATAAGTTCAGAGTTTAGATTTTCTAGCTTTGTTCTTATATTACTACTCTACCTTAGTATTATCATTTGTAATATCATCATAGAGTACATTATAAACTCTATGATGATCATAGCTTACTTGATCTTGGCTTCATCTTTCTTTTTACATTCGGGATAGACTTTAGCTTCGCCTTGATAGGACTAGCAGGCGAAGTAAAGGAATATCCCTTTATTAGTTTGTATTTCCCTTCTGGGCTCCATTTACTTTCTGTATTAATAAAAACACAGGCAGCGTGCGGATGATTACTCAAAAAAAAAAAAAAAAAAAAAAAAAAAAACCCTAAACCCTAAACCCTAAACCCTAAACCCTAAACCCTAAACCCTAAACCCTAAACCCTAAACCCTAAACCCTAAACCCTAAACCCTAAACCCTAAACCCTAAACCCTAAACCCTAAACCCTAAACCCTAAACCCTAAACCCTAAACCAGAACCCAAAACCCCATGACCCTAAACCCTAAACCCCACAACCTTACCTATCCCGGTAGCCTACTATAACCCCACTTACCACAACTCAAAGCCCACGAGACCTCCTCCCACCCTCCTCCTGTTGAGCCAAACCCACTTTGAGACCACTCACCTATCCTCGCTGACGTCGCGCACCTTGTTCCACTGAACCCGTCCCACGTCCCGAACCTACCGCTTCCTCCGGATACTACACCCTTCCCTCGCGCCCACTCACGATATCCCAGCTGGATATTGGGAAAGCCAACTAAGCATACATATTCTCCTCGCGCCTCGTCCCTACTGCTTGAAATGTATCCTTATCGCCGTGGGACCCGTTCTTGATTGGCATTAATCTTGAGCTACCTTGCTGCCAAGAATTTTTGTCTTGTTGAACCAAGCTTGTACTAGCATTCCCTCTTCGGTAGTGTGGGGAGAATTTGTGGTAATGAGCTTGTTATTCGATAATGATGATATTGAGGTGGAGGTTGATACATGAGAATACATGGTTGTGAAGATGATAATTTTGTTGACATGGTGACTTGTTTGATGAGATAGGGATACGGTGGTTGACAAACCAGTATAAGAGACTTCACTCACGAGGTATCGCCTTTTGCTATAGAGGATTGAGATCCTTTTATGGGCATAATACTCGAGGTAAGGAGATCCCAGAGTTACACGGCGTTCTGATTGGTTTGGATAGGGCTATTCCTATTAGGAGCGAGGATATTCGAGGATCGGAAATTTGCGAATGGTGATGAAGCTAAGCGAAGCGGTGCCGCGATTTTATCAACATATTCATGGATGCGAGAAAGGCACGATTGTGGCGTCGAAGCGGCGAGTTTGTGGTAGCGAACAACTACGGCCCGTCTTTGGATATCATTCTGAGGCTCTTCACGAGGCGATGCAGGTTGCGAGCATCGACCTACACTCTTCATCGCCGCGAGCAGCGGATGATAGCGGATATGTAACCTGACGAGGCAATGATAAATACATGAAGATGGATACTAAGAAGTTAGATCGGACACTCGGGGCCATAGCGGATCATTGCTAGCTCGGCGGACCAACCCATTGATTCCAATATAGAATCTTGCTCAGGATTACACGTGAGGCAGCCTCATCCATCATTACTAGATCGGATCGGTCCGGACCGGGACTCCTTTTACATGATCAGATTTTTAGAGTATTTGGGGATGACAAAGATGAGACACTTGATTGAAGACTTTGTATGCGGAGGTAGCTTATAGCTTTAGGCTTACATTGTATCTTCATTTTGTTTGTATCGCATTTGTAGTATCATCATCAGTATGTTATAAACTCGGTGATGATCATTGCTGTTGATTATTGCTTCTTCTTTCTTTTTGCACTCCTGGCGATAGCGGTGTATTTCCCCTACGGGGCCGTATACTCCTTTTGATATATAAAATAACCTAGGCCCATGGCTTAGTGGATTATCTAAAAAAAAAAAAAAAAAAAACCCTAAACCCTAAACCTAAACCCTAAACCCTAAACCCTAAACCACAAACCCTAAACCACAAAACCCTAAAACCCTAAACCACAAAACCTAAAACCACTAAACCCTAAACCCTAAACCACAAACCCTAAACCCTAAACCCTAAACCACAAACCCTAAACCCTAAACCCTAAACCCTAAACCTAAACACAAACCCTAAACCCTAAACCCTAAACCTAAACCCTAAACCCGTCCATGCATTTGGCCCGATGGTGAAAGGTTAGGCTAAGAGATACCATGTGTGGGAGGTCTTGGGTTCGATTCCCATGTCAGTGGTGAGATTAATTGCCATTCTGCGAGGGTGAAGGAGTAGCTAACCACTAAGCCTCTAACACGGATGGAATTACTCATAAAAAATCCTCCAAGCGTGTAGGGACAAGCGGAGGCGATTAAATAAGTCGGTAGGAGAGTCTGTTGATAAGGAGGATTCGAACCTTAGAGACCACGCGCTAAAAATGACTAAATAATTAACCACTCAGCGGCTAAATAAAGCCAGCATTTAATCCAACATTTGGCCCGATGGTCAAAGGTTAGGCTAAGGATGCTCCGCATGCGAGAGGCAGTAGGTTGATTCCCTTAACGGCGGTGAGATTAATTCCTTGGAATTTTATTCGAATGCTCTTGACGAGGCGAATAAAAGGGTTGGGCCTGCTTGAGTACCAGTCGGCTAAGCGGATTCCTCTATACCTCTGAGGGTCCACTGATTAAAGGACACTCGGAGCAGGCCCGAGCCGAGTGGTTGGTCTGACCTCAAGCGGTATGGGTAGGTTGTCTAAGCGGGAGGGTGCCTATTGTTAAGCCGACTCGAACTCAGGGCCTTCAAGCACATGGGAAACATATAATAAAATGACTAAATAATTAACCACTCAACGGCTAAATAAAGCCAACATTTTAACCCAACATTTTTAATTTGAACATTTTAAAAAACTTAGCCGAAAATGCTCCTCCCTCTCCTAATTTAGTAGAAACCTAGCCCCCTTCTGCGTTTTCCGCCACCATGGCGCGTCCACGGCCACGACCACCTCTGTGGTCGGCCACCACCCGCCGCCGTTCCACCCCCACCTTTTTAGAAATGGTCAAATCTAACCCCTCCCCCCCGGATTTGTCCAAAACAGTGGCGGCGGCGGTACCCTCTTTTTCCGCCGTCGTCACCCCCCTCAACCCCTCCTCGACTTAGTGCCCTAAAACCTATCACTATCTTCATGGTGAACCTATGGTTATGTTTGAGGAGGATGAAATTGATTTGATGATTCAAGAACAAGATTTGAAACTTGCGGTTATTGGTAAGTTTTCAAATGGATAGTCTAACTTTGATCTTTGCGTAAGAAATTCCTAAGCAATGTGGATTAAAGGCTGAGGTTACAATAGGGTTGTTGTATACTCGTCATATTCTAATTCGGTTTTCAATTGAAGAAGATTATGCTATTTTGATGTCAAGCCCTAGTTTTTGGATTAAAGAAAATAATAAGATGTTATTGATGAGAACATTCATTTGGGATGTTGCTTTTAATCCAGAGGAGGAGTCACATGTGCTTGGGGATGGATTTCTTTTCCAAATCTTCCCCAATTTTCATGTGTCGGCCTTGTACGATAAGCGGGCGGTGGGAAACCCATTGCCCTAGATTCGGCTACAATGAAGAAGACAAGGCCCAGTTGTGCTAGAGTTAAAGTTGAAGTGGATTTGTTAAAAATTCATCCTCAAAAAATTCAACTATCTTTCAAGAAGAATGGAATTGTTCATACAAAAGTGCAAAAAATTAGGTTTGATTTTATTCCTAAGTATTGTACTAATTGTATGCTACAAGGACATGATATTGAAGGATGTTGGAAGTGAATCGGAATTGAAACCAAGAAGGATGACAATGGTGATGGATTGTGGAAAAGGCGGATTTGACAAAGGTAATCCTCAAAACTCTACCCTTCTCCTTCTACCACCGTTTGGATCCAAAAACATCCAAGACTGTCGGTTGGCAGGTTGTCACGGGTAAAAAGAATAGGAAAAATCCAATTCCTATCCAAAAAACGTCATTAGCCAACGATTTGGTGATTCAGGGTAAATTTCCGGCCAAAATGGCGGTTGGAACCACCCCCACCCACAGTCAGGCCCAGTGAAAAGCCCGAAAAATTTGACCGTAAAAATTTTGTGTGGCGGAAAACCACAGCGTAACCACAGCCCAGGAACCCTACCGGCCACCGGACAGCCGGAACCTACCGCCGACCAGCTGAACCCGCGCCGTCATACCACCCACAACCTAGCCCGGCGCGCTTTCTTTGGGCCAAATAACGAAACCCTAGCCCATTACAAAAAACCCTAACCCTAATCGACCACGAGCCACTGGCCGTCACGCTTTGGCGGAAACCCTACCCACGACCAGGCCGATCCGGATCTCACACCCCCTAACGTACCCACTCTCGCAAACCCCCGCCCCGCCGTCACAACACCTGGCGAAACCACGCCAAAATCCTAAACAACCAGCTAAAACCCTACATTACATCGACCAGGCCAGGACCCAGGCGAGCCACTACGACCGTGACCCATATGATCCCCGCCCCTTCGGATCTGCCCCTTTGCAGCCTCCATGACCCGCCGTCAAAGCGCGGATCAGAAAAACCTTAAAAACCACGTTGAAACCCTACCCACTAAGCCGACCGGGCAGTTACCTAACCGCGCCAACTCGACGGCCACCCTAACCACCTCGATACCACAACCATCCCCCGCGACCCGTTCGATTACCACCGCGTCGAAAAGACACCCAACACAAAACGTCGGAAACCAGGCCACCCTTTGACCGACCCGACCCGTCATCGACCGTCGGCCGATCCAGTTGGTAAACACACCCTCCCGGACCAGCACATACCCCAACCGCGAGCCATTACCCCATTAAAACCTTTAAATAAAAAGCCCAAATCCAGACCAAACACGATTCAAAAAATCCAAGATAATTGAGCCCAAATTCTATTTGGATCACGGGCTCCACTACCCATCCTCAAATAACATCAACCAATAAGCCCAATGATAATTCAAAGCACACTACCTCAAAAAACTCAAATGCCCAAAATTGGCTTAAAAATGCCTTCTCTTTCCCTCCCCAACCTTGTACCCTTAATAAATCTTCATCAGACATACCTTCCAACAACACTACCTTTACCAAACCTTTGGATACTGATAATGTAAGGAGGAAGTGGTGTGAGACGGATGGAGAAGAGTCTAGTAATGATTATGAACACAAATGGTCAGTATCTGATATAGCATTACTACGGGAGGCCTTTGATAGGGAAATGGAAATGGAAGGTGAATTCTGTGGTATGACGAAGTTTGAGGATGTTATAAAACACACCCTAAGCAGTCGGAACGCACACTTCACGGTTAAGGAATACTTGGAGATGTTTGTTCCCTCTGAAGAGGATAGACAGGAATGGGCCATGGAATTGTATGATTCAGATCCAAGCCCACTTGCTGTTGAGTATGGATCAGATGAAGAGATACTTGATGATGAGGATCTTCAGATAGCACTTGGTCACATGTTTCATGGAGTGCCAGATTCACCAGCTATGATTGAAGAGATGAGGAGATATGATGAAGCAATGCAACAAGTTGGGACTTCATCAACACAACCACAACAGCAAAGGAAACAGGCTAAAAAACCGGCACTCCCTTTGGCAGTTACCACTCGATCAATGAAGAAATGATTTTATATCAGGGATTATTAGATGAAGAGGAGGACAAGGTACTTGGGTTTGAAGATTTTATAAGTACAGAGTTTAGAGCTCCTAGCTTTGTGCTTGTATTATTACTCTACCTTAGTATCATCATTTGTAACATCATTATAGAGTGCATTATTAACTCTATGATGATCATAGCTTATCTTATTTTGGCTTCGTCTTTCTTTTTACATTCGGGATAGACCTATGCTTCGCCTAGACAGGATTAGCAGGCGAAGTAAAGGAATACTCCTCTATTAACTTGTATTCCCTTCTGGGCCCCCTTTTATTTCCGTTATTAATAAAAACCTAGGCCAACGTGCCTAGATGATTACTCAAAAAAAAAAAAAAAAAACCCTAAACCCTAAACCCTAAACCCTAAACCCTAAACCCTAAACCCTAAACCCATCCAACAGCATTTGGCCCAATGGTCAAAGGTTAGGCTAAGGATACCATGTGTGGGAGGTCTTGGGTTCGATTCCACATGTCGTGAGGTGAGATTAATTGCCATTCTGCGGGGTGAAGGAGTAGCTAACCACTGAGCCTCTAACACGGATGGAATTACTCATGAAAAATCCTCCAAGCGTGTAGGGACAAGCGGAGCGATTAGTAGGTCGGTAGGAGAAGTCTGTTGATAAGGAGGATTGAACCAGAGACCACGCGCTAAAAATGACTAATAATTAACCACTCAGCGGCTAAATAAAGCCAGCATTTTTATCCAACGACATTTGGCTCGATGGTCAAAGGTTAGGCTAAGGATACCGTGTGTGGGAGGTCGAGGTTCGATTCCCATATATCGGAGGTGAGATTAATTGTCATTCGAGGGCAAAGGGAGTAGCTAACCTAAGTCTCTAACACGGATGAAATTACTCATAAAAAATCCTCCAAGCGTGTAGGGACAAGCGGAGGCGATTAGTAGGTCGGTAGGAGAGTGCATTGATAAGGAGGATTCGAACCCGAGACCACGCGCTAAAATGACTAATAATTAACCACTCAGCGGCTAAATAAAGCCAACATTTTATCCAACCATTTGGCCCGATGGTCAAAGGTTAGGCTAAGGATACCATGTGTGGGAGGTCTTGGGTTCGATTCCCATGCTCGGCGGTGAGATTAATTGCCATTCTGCGGGGGTGAAGGAGTAGCTAACCCTGAGCCTCTAACACGGATGGAATTACTCATGAAAAATCCTCCAAGCGTGTAGGACAAGCGGAGGCGATTCCGTAGGTCGGGCGGAGAAGTGCATTGATAAGGAGGATTCGAACCAGACCACGCGCTAAAAATGACTAATAATTAACCACTCAACGGCTAAATAAAGCCAACATTTTTATCCAAAGCATTTGGCCTGATGGTCAAAGGTGAGCGGCGGATACCCCCTTGAGCAGGAGGCCGCGGGTTCGACTCCCCTTAACAGCAGGGTGAGATTAATTCCTTGCAATTTTATTCGAATGCTCTTAACCAAGGGTGAATAAAAGGGGTTGGGCGCGCCCAGTACCAGCGTCGGCTAAGCGGATTCCTCTATACCTCTGAGGGCCCATTTGATTAAAGGACACTCGGGCGGGTCCAAGCCCGAGGTGGTTGATCTGACCTCAAGCGGTATGGGTAGGTTGTCTGGCGGAGGGTGCACATTGTTAGCGGACTCGAACTTCGGGGCCTTCGTGCGCGTGGGGATAACATAAAAAATGACTAAATAATTAAACACTCAGCGGCTAAATAAAGCCAACATTTTTATCCAACGGCATTTGTGATGGTGAAAGGTTAGGCTAAGGATACCGTGTGTGGGAGGTCTTGGGTTCGATTCCCATGCTCAGCGAGGTGAGATTAATTGCCATTCTGCGGGGGTGAAGGAGTAGCTAACCTGAGCCTCTAACACGGATGGAATTACTCATGAAAAATCCTCAAGCGTGTAGGGACAAGCGGAGGCGATTAGTAGGTCGGTAGGAGAAGTCTGTCGATAAGGAGGATTCGAACCCGAGACCACCGCTAAAAATGACTAATAATTAACCACTCAGCGGCTAAATAAAGCCAACATTTTATCCAACGGCATTTGGTGATGGTCAAAGGTTAGGCTAAGGATACCATGTGTGGGAGGTCGAGTTCGATTCCCATATCGGCGAGTGAGATTAATTGTCGTGCGAGGGCAAAGGAGTAGCTAACCTAAGTCTCTAACACGGATGGAATTACTCATAAAAATCCTCAAGCGTGTAGGGACAAGCGGGCGATTACGTAGGTCGGTAGGAGAGTGCATTGATAAGGAGGATTGAACGAGACCACGCGCTAAAATGACTAATAATTAACCACTCAGCGGCTAAATAAAGCCAACATTTTATCCAGACATTTGGCACAATGGTGAAAGGTTAGGCTAAGAGATACCATGTGTGAGAGGTCTTGGGTTCGATTCCCCAGATCGGCGGTGAGATTAATTGCCATTACTGCGGGGGTGAAGGAGTAGCTAACCTAAGCCTCTAACACGGATGGAATTACTCATAAAATCCTCAGCGTGTAGGGACAAGCGGAGGCGATTAGTAGGTCGGTAGGAGAGTGCATTGATAAGGAGGATTCGAACCCGAGACCACGCGCTAAAAATGACTAAATAATTAACCACTCAGCGGCTAAATAAAGCCAACATTTTTTTATCCAACAGCATTTGGCCCAATGGTCAAAGGTTAGGCTAAGAGATACCTTGTGTGGGAGGTCTTGGGTTCGATTCCCCATATCGGCCAGGTGAGATTAATTGCCATTCTGCGAGGGCAAGGGAGTAGCTAACCTAAGTCTCTAACACGGATGGAATTACTCATAAAAAATCCTCCAAGCGTGTAGGGACAAGCGGAGTGCGATTAGTAGGTCGGTAGGAGAAGTGCATTGATAAGGAGGATTCGAACCGAGACCACGGCTAAAATGACTAATAATTAACCACTCAGCGGCTAAATAAAGCCAACATTTTTATCAACGGCATTTGGCCCAATGGTCAAAGGTTAGGCTAAGGATACCATGTGTGGGAGGTCTTGGGTTGATTCCCATATCGTGAGGTGAGATTAATTGCCATTCTGCGGGGTGAAGGAGTAGCTAACCTAAGCCTCTAACACGGATGGAATTACTCATGAAAAATCTTCCAAGCGTGTAGGACAAGCGGAGGCGATTAGTAGGTCGGTAGGAGAGTGCGATGATAAGGAGGATTCGAACCCGAGACCACGCGCTAAAAATGACTAATAATTAACCACTCAACGGCTAAATAAAGCCAACATTTAATTTGAACATTTTAAAAAACTTAGCCGAAAATGCTCCTCCCTCTCTCCTAATTTCGGCCGAAACCCTAGCCACCCCCCCTTCTCGTTTTCCGGCCACCATGGCCGTCACGGCCACCGGCCGACCACCTCCTGTGGTCGGCCACCACCCCACCGCCATTCCACGCCCCATTCTTAGAAATGGTCAAATCTAACCCCTTTGGTTGTCCAAAGCGATGGCGGCGGTACCCTCTTTTTCCGCCGTCGTCACCCCCCTCAACCCCTCCTCGACTTCCGTGCCCCTAAAACCTATCACCTATCTTCATGGTGAACCTATGGTTATGTTTGAGGAGGATGAAATTGATTTGATGATTCAAGAACAAGATTTGAAACTTGCGGTTATTGGTAAGTTTTCAAATGGATGGTCTAACTTTGATCTTTTGCGTAAGGAAATTCCTAAGCAATGTGGATTAAAGGCTGAGGTTACAATAGGGTTGTTGTATAATCGTCATATTCTAATTCGGTGTTCAATTGAAGAAGATTATGCTATTTTGATGTCAAGCCCTAGTTTTTGGATTAAAGAAAATAATAAGATGTTATTGATGAGAACATTCATTTGGGATGTTGCTTTTAATCCAGAGGAGGAGTCACATATTGCTTGGGGATGGATTTCTTTTCCAAATCTTCCCCCAAATTTTCATGTGTCGGCCTTGTACGATAAGCGGCGGTGGGAAACCCATTGCCCTAGATTGACTCTGATGAAGAAGACAAGGCCAGTTGTGCTAGAGTTAAAGTTGAAGTGGATTTGTTAAAAATTCATCCTCAAAATTCAACTATCTTTCAGAAGAATGGAATTGTTCATACAAAGTGCAAAAATTAGGTTTGATTTTATTCCTAAGTATTGTACTAATTGTATGCTACAAGGACATGATATTGAAGGATGTTGGAAGTGAATCGGAATTGAAACCAAGAAGGATGACAATGGTGATGGATTGTGGAAAAGCGGCGGATTTGACAAAGGTAATCCTCAAAACTCTACCCTTCTCTACCACCATTTCGGATCCAAAAACATCCAAGGCGCCGGTTGGCGGGTTGTCACGGAGTAAAAAGAATAGGAAAAATCAATTCCTATCCAAAAGCGTCATTAGCCAGCGATTTGGTGATTCGGGGTAAATTCCGGCCAAAATGGCGGTTGGAACCACCCCACCACCACAGATCCGACCCACGTGAAAAGCCAGAAAATTTGACGTAAAAATTTTGGCGCGGAAAACCACACAGCGTAACCCTAGCCCGGAACCCTAAGCGGCCACCGGACCGCGGGAACCCTACCAAACCGGCTGAACCCAGCGCGTCATACCACCCACAACCTAGCCCGGCATCGCGCTGCTGTGGGCCAAACCTAACGAAACCCTAGCCCGTTACAAAAAACCCTAACCCTAATCGACCCCCGAACCCTGGCCGTCACCTTTGGCGGAAACCTGACCCGACCCGACCGGATCTCACCCCACTGCGTGCCACCCCTCTCCAAACCCCCCGCCGTCGCAACACCTGGCGAAACCGCGCCAAATCCTAAACAACCCGCTAAAACCCTACGCTACATCGGCCAGGCGAGCCAGGCGGCCAACTACGACCCGTGACCCATAACAATCCCCGCCCCCTTCGGATCTGCCCCACCCCTAGCCTCGCGACCCGCCGTCAGCGCGAGATCAAAAACCTTCTAAAAACCACGTTGAAACCCTACCCGCTAAACCGACCCGGGCGTTACCTAACGCGCACCAACTCGACCCGACCACAACCACCTCGATACCCTAACCATCCCGCGACCCGTTCAATTACCACCCCCGTCGAAAGACGCCGTAACCTAAAAACCGTGGAAACCCGACCCATTGACGAGCCGACCCGTCGTCCCGACCGTCGGCGATCCAGTTGGTAAACACACCCTCCCCGGACCAGCGCCCCCAACCACGAGCCATTACCCATTAAAACCTTTAAATAAAAAGCCCAAATCAAGCCCGAACACGATTCAAAAATCCAAGATAATTCAAGCCCAAATTCTATTTGGATCACGGGCTCGCTACCCGTCCTCGAATAACATCAACGATAAGCCCGATGATAATTCAAAGCCCATTTACCTCAAAAACTCAAATGCCCAAAATTGGCTTAAAAATGCCTTCTCTTTCCCTCCACAACCTTGTACCCTTAATAAATCTTCATCAGACATACCTTCCAACAACACTACCTTTACCAAACCTTTGGATACTGATAATGTAAGGAGGAAGTGGTGTGAGACGGATGGAGAAGAGTCTAGTAATGATTATGAACACAAATGGTCGATGTCGATATAGCATTACTACGGGAGGCCTTTGATAGGAAATGGAAATGGAAGGTGAATTACGTGGTATGTGAAGTTTGAGGATGTTATAAACACACCACTAGCGGTCGGGCATACACGGTTAAGGAATACTTGGAGATGTTTGTTCCCTCTGAAGAGGATAGACAGGAATGGGCCATGGAATTGTATGATTCAGATCCAAGCCCACTTGCTGTTGAGTATGGATCAGATGAAGAGATACTTGATGATGAGGATCTTCAGATAGCACTTGGTCACATGTTTCATGGAGTGCGGTCGCGGTATGATTGAAGAGATGAGAGATATGATGAAGCAATGCAACAAGTTGGGACTTCATTAACACAACCACAACAGCAAAGGAAACAGGCTAAAAAACCGGCACTCCCTTTGGCAGTTACCACTCGATCAATGAAGAAATGATTTTATATCAGGGATTATTAGATGAAGAGGAGGACAAGGTACTTGGGTTTGAAGATTTTGTAAGTACAGAGTTTAGAGCTCTAGCTTTGTGCTTGTATTATTACTCTACCTTAGTATCATCATTTGTAACATCATTATAGAGTGCATTATTAACTCTATGATGATCATAACTATCTTATTTTGGCCGTCTTTCTTTTTACATTCGGGATAGACCTGTGCTTCGCTGAAGGCAGGATTAGCGGGCGAAGTAAAGGAATACTCCTCTATTAACTTGTATTCCATACGGCCTTTTATTTAGTTATTAATAAAAACCTAGGCAGCGTGCCTAGATGATTACTCAAAAAAAAAAAAAAAAACCTAAACCACTAAACCTAAACCCTAAACCCTAAAACCCTAAACCCTAAACCTAAACCCTAAACCCTAAACCTAAACCTAAACCCTAAACCCTAAACCCTAAACCCTAAACCCTAAACTAAACCACAAACCCTAAACCTAACCCTAACCACAACACCTAACCACAACCCTAACCACAAACCAAACCCTAAACCTAAACACTAAACCCTAAACACTAAACCCTAAACACTAAACCCTAAACCACTAAACCCTAAACCGTCGTGACGATGCTTGCGCCAGCGCATGGCGGTTTTCCATTCGGCCATTTCGACATTTCTTGCCAGCGGCGCCCCGCTGAAGGTCGTCTCGGCGTCCCGTAATTCCATACCTCCATTCTGTCGACTATCTCTAAAAGCCGGAAAATCGGATCGAAAAACTCGGTTCCGTCGTCTTTCGCTTCCGTGATTCGTAAATTGTGATCGGGGGTAATACCGATAGATTCGCCTTCTCTTCCCGTCATTCCTATACCTCGCGACGCCCGATTTTCACTAAATCATCGATTCGCGAATCTCGACCCTCGAAACCCTAACGCGCCGTCGTGCACTTTCCGGTGACTACGGTACAATCGGCGGTCGTGAGTGGTACCAGCAACCGTCTCCTCCGTCCGTCATTTTGCACCCGCCTCGCCTCAATTCATTCGGATCAGCGGGACCGCGTTTCATAATTTCAAGCGGTTCATCGCCGATTCCGGCGGTCGAGCATAGTTGAGGGTCGTGTGTGGTACCATTGTATTCGTCTCAACAAACTCTACAATTCCCACTAAAATCCGAACCTCAGCGATTCATTTTGAAATTTTCCATATTTTAAGCGACCCGGCGCATCAGCGGCGATGGCGGTGGGCAACCACTGTTGAGGTTGTCGATCCATCTCTCCTGATTTTCCACCTCTAATGACCCCCCAATGCAATAATTCATTGACCTTGGATCAAAATGGCATTTTCCGTGACAGCGCCACGAAGCGATTCTTGATGCGGTGGTGCAACCCCGTGGCGGCATTTCGGCCGGTCTTACACAAATTCGGTTTGCTCATGTTCTCGATCATCATCTCCGACAACTGGATCAGCGGGTCCCAACAAAGCTCAGAATGGTCAAATACCACCTCCGTTAGCACAAAAAAAGGTAAATTATCTACACGGAGAACCTACATTATTGCTACAGAAATCTGAAATTGATGTGTTGATAGCGCGTCAAGATTTGAAATGGCGGTAATAGGTAAATTTAGTCATGGCATGCCTAACATAGATTTTACGAGGTGAATTACCTAAGCGGTTGAAATTGAAAGCCAGTTAGAATTGGTTATCTGTTTGGCCGTCGTATCTAATTCGATGCTCCATTGAAGAAGATTATGATTAAACATGTCCATCTCTTCCACTTTGATATTAAAGACAAGAGAATCCTATCCTTTCGCCTTATGAAATATGATGTTTCATTTGACCTACAAAGAAACTAGTATTGCTTGGGCTTGGGTTTCATTCTAACCTTCCACATGTCTGCTTTGATGAGTCTATCCTTTTTGTCTATTAGCCTGCGTGGGTAGACCCATTTGTGTTGATCGACTACCAAAAATATGACCCGTCTAGTTGTGCTAAGGTTAAGGTCGAACTAGATTTGTTGCGTCAACGTCCCAAAATATCAAATCCAAATTGCCCTTTGAAGTAGGAATTCAAACAAACTCTTACAAGATTCGGTTTGACTTTCTCCCAAAGTATTGCACTAATTGTTCCCTTGAGGACATGATGTACGCGGGTGTTGAAACTCGATCACGAGATGAGACCTTGAAGGACAAAGAAAATACACATCCTGCCTCCTCCAAAAGACAACCCACAAAACCCAAATCCACGAATAATCCAAACAAAACAAACAATCCACCCAAAAATCCAAATCCGGTAAAGAAACCCCCAAACTACAAATCAAGCCAAAGAAGCCCCAAAATCCAAATGGTAGCAAGCGTTGCGATAAAAGCGAAAGAAAAATACTCCACAAGTCAAAGCCAAAAACCAAAAATCACGGGAATCAAATCCAACCCCGAATATCTAAAGTTAACCAAAACAACATCGAACAAAAACACACAAGTCTCTATAGCACCCCACAAATTCCAATCACCCCGCTCCATTACCTGCGCTACTCGATCCAGACAAACCACTCCCTGATTCATGGCACAACCCTCCCCCACCTTTGCTAGCACCTCCTCCGCTACTACCCACTCATCCCTCGCTCACAATGCCTGCCCCTCACCCCTCTTCCTCAGCCAAACCACGCGGATATCCCCACTTTGAGACCGTCCACCCTCCTCTATTAGACCAAACCCACGAGAGACCACTCCGCTATCCCTGCCGACATGCACCCTTATTCCACAGAACCCACCCCGCCTCAGTGAACCTACCCTCCTCTGAAACTACACCCCCTGACTCACCCTTACTACCCGATATCCCAGCTGGATATTGGGAAAGCCAAATCTAAGCGGCTATATTTTCATGCACCCTCTTCCCTGACACGAAATGCTTCCGTCGTCGGGACCCGTTCTTGATTGGCATTAATCTTGAGCTACCTTCTTTGCCAAGAATTTTGTGCCTTTGAACCAAGCTTGTACTAGTATTCCCTCTTACGGTAGTGTGGGGAGAATTTGTGGTAAGGAGAGCATTATTCTTGATAATGATGATGTTGAGATGGAGGTTGATGCGCATGAGATTACATGATTGTGAAGATGATAATTTTGTTGACATGGTGACTTGTTTGATGAGGATAGGGATCTGATGGTTGACAAACCAGCCATAGAGACTTCACTCACGAGGTATCGCTTACTGCTATAGAGGATTCGGATCCTTTTATGGGCATAATTCTCGAGGTAAGGAGATCCCACGAGTTACACAGCGCTACTGATTGGTTTGGATAGGGCTATTCGATTAGAAGCGAGGATATTCGGGATCGGAGAAATTGCGAATGGTGATGAAGCTAAGCGGCGATTGCGATTTTATCAACATCTTCATGGATGCGAAAGGCCTGATTGTGGCGTCGAAGCGGCGAGGTTGTGACGCGAACAACTACGGCCCGTCTTTGGATATCATTACGAGGCTCTTCCACGAGGCGGTGCAGGTTGCGAGTCATCAGCCTACCTCTTGTCGCGCGAAGCAGCGGATGATAGCGGATATGACCTGACGGCAATGAAAAATACATGAAGATGGATACTAAGAAGTTAGATCGGACACTCGGGGCCATAGCGGATGCATTGCTAGCTCGGCCGGACCAACCCATTGATTCCGATGAGTCTTTGCTCAGAGATTACCGTGAGCAGCCTCATCCATCACTACTAGATCGGATCGGTCCGGACCGGGACTCCTTTTACATGATCAGATTTTTAGAGTATTTGGGGATGCGAGAGATGAGACAACGGATCGAAGACTTTGTATGCCGGAGGTAACATAGCTTTAGGCTTACATTGTATCTTCATTTTGTTTGTATCGCATTTGTAGTATCATCATCAGTATATTATAAACTCGGTGATGATCATTCTTATTTGATTATTGCTTCTTCTTTCTTTTTGCACTCCTGGCGATAAGCGTGTACTTCCTACAGGGGCCCAGTATACTTTCCTTTTGATATATAAAATAACCTAGGCCCACAAGCCTAGTGGATTATCTAAAAAAAAAAAAAAAAACCTAAACCCTAAACCCTAAACCCTAACCACAAACCTAAACCCTAAACCTAAACCCTAAACCTAACCACAAACCCTAAACCCTATACCACTAAACCTAAACCCTAAACCACAAACCCTAAACCCTAAACCCTAAACCTAAACCACAAACCCTAAACCACAAACCACTAAACCACTAAACCCTAAACCCACCTAAACCACAAACCACTAAACCCTAAACCACAAACCACAAACCTTAAACCCTAAACCCTAAACCCTAAACCCTAAACCCTAAACCCTAAACCCAACATTTTAACATTTTAACATTTTTTTATTTTTATGCTCTCTTCTCTCTCCTCCCTCACGGCGGTAAAACCCTAAACCTAGCCGCCACTTTTCCGCCACCATGGTCGTGTATTGGCCGGCCACCTCCTGTGGTCGGCCATCACCCCGACACCGTACACCCCCACCTTTGAAATGGTGAAATCTACCCCCGGTTTTCACCCAACGATGGCGCGGCGGTCCACGAGCCCTAGCGCGCCGTCGCTCCTTCCTCCTTCCTCGAAATCCGTGACCCTAAAGCCTATCACCTACCTACATGGTGAACCTATGGTGATGTTTGAGGAAGAGGAAATTAATTTTATGATTGAAGAACAAGATTTGAAACTTGCGGTGGTGGTAAGTTTTCAAATGGTTGGGCCAATTTTGATTTCTTGCGAAAGGAAATTCCTAAGCAATGTGGATTAAAATCACGAGGTTAATATAGGGTTGTTGCATAATCGTCATATTCTAATTCGTTGTTCTATCGAAGAAGATTATGATATGTTGATGTCAAGCCCTAGCTTTTGGATTAAAGAAAGAAATAAGATGTTGTTGATGAGAACATTCATTTGGAATGTTAATTTTAATCCGGAAGAGGAGTCAAATATTGCTTGGGGATGGATTTCTTTTCCAAATCTTTCACCAAACTTCTATGGTCAAAATGCCTTGTTCACGTTGGCGGTGGGGAAACCCATTGCCCTAGATTCGGCTACAAGGAAGAAGACAAGGCCTAGTTGTGCTAGGGTCAAGGTTTACGTGGATTTGTTAAAAGTTCATCCTCAAAAAATTCAAATCTCATTCAAGAAGAATGGAATTGTTCATACAAAGATGCAAAAAATTAGGTTTGATTTTATTCCTAAATTTTGTATTAATTGCAAACTTCAAGGTCATGATGTTGATGGGTGTTGGAAAATAAATCCGGATTTGAAACCGAAGAAGGATGACATAATTGATGAATCTGTGAAGGAATCGTCGTGAAAGACAAAGGTAAATCTCAAAACTCTATTCCTCCTCCTTACCGCCAAAAATTCCAACCCGGATCCGTGTAAAAATTAGATGGATGGCGGTGGTTACGGGAAGAATACTCGAAAAATTATAAAAACAAATCCAAAACCTTCTTCTCCTAATGTTTTGTGACAGGGAAGCAATTAAACCAAATTGGTGGTGGAACCACAACCACGTCGAAACATACCCCAGAATCTGGCCAGAAAATTTGAGCCAAAAAATCCATGGCAGTGGCGGAAACCGCCGGAAAACACGCTGGGTCGTCGGAACCCTACGGCGGCCCCGAACCGCGGAACCCTCTGGCGACCACGGATCACCTCCCCGTCGACCCCTCCCGAAACCCTAGCCCGGCCGCCGTGGCTGATGGGCTGACCTAACCACTAAGCGCCTACCCGAAACCTAAACCGTCTACCCGAGCCACCACCTCGCCTTGCCGGAAACCACCCCGGCGACCCGCGGCCATTACCACTCCCGCTTTTGCGGACCCACCCCACCCCGTTACCCATCGCGCCGGCCCGCGCCGGCGAAACCGCCGAAAAATCCACAAAACCCGTAGAAACCCTACCGTTACTGCGGCGGGCGACCATCGGCAGGCCGACCCGCGGACAGGCCGTGATCGGATCACTGCAACCCTCTGCAGATCTACCCCCCGCAACCACCGCCGACCAACCGCGGTCGAAAACCTGCGAAATTACGCGTAGCAGGCGAGCCGTTGCCGGACAAGTGCGCTGACCACAACGACTTGACTACCGTACCGCGGTACCCGAGTCCTGACACCTATCACCCCACACGTCGACACGCGCTAAAACCTAAAAACCTGCGGAAACCACTGCCGCTGACGGCAGGCGAGCCAGTTACGGGCCGACATCCGGACCCAAACCCACATACCCGACCCGGATCGACAAATTCCCCCGATTACAAACCATTACCGCTTCAAAACCTCGAATAAAAGGCCCCGAAATCAAAGCCCGAACACGATTCAACAAGTCCGAAATAACTGACCCCAAATTCTATGTCGGATACGGGCTCCACTACCCAACCCATACAAAATCAACTACCAAACCCAATACTAATTCCAAGCCCACTACGATAAAAATCATTGACCCGAAATTGGCTTAAGAATGCCTTTTCCTTCCTCGCCGACCTTGTACATTGAATAAAACCTCATCGGACATTCCTTCAATAAAACTACCACTTGCCGACCCTTTGGGTGCGATAGTGACGGGAGGAAGGAGGGTGAGACGATTGGATATGTTTCACGAGATTCTTCACACAAGCTATCAAAAGGAGATTGCGAGAACCGTGAAGCCTTTGATCGAGAAATGGAAAGTGATGGTGAATTCTATGGCATGACAAATTTTGAAGATGTCTTAAGGAATTGACATGATTATTTCCTCGAAGAAGATAGGCGGGATTGGGCCATGGAACCATATGAACGATGCAAGCCCACTTGCGTTGATGGAGATTGAAGGGCGACATTACGGATGATGAGGATCTTGGGTTGCACTTGGTCAAATGTTTCATGACATTCGGGCCTTGAGAAGATAGGTATCGGCGATGAGTAGATTAGAGGCGCAATACGATCCACCTAAGAAAGGGCGGGGACTTCATCAACACATAATCTCGTCAGCGGAAGGAAGCTATGGCAAGCCGATCCCGTTTATGCATTACAACTAGATCAAAGAAGAAATGATTGATACCATGGACTACTAGAAGACAAAGAGGAAAAGGTACATAGGTTAGAAGATTTTATAAGTTCGAGTTTAGATTTCCTAGCTTTGTTCTTATACTACTACTCTATCTTAGTATAAATCTTTTGTAACATCATCATAGAGTGCATTATAAACTCTATGATGATCATAACTATCTTATTTTAGCTTCTTCTTTCTTTTTACATTCGGGATAGATCTATGCTTCGCTGAAACGGGGTTAGCGGTAGTGAAAAGTTTGTCTGATTGAGTGCATGCTCATACAGGCCCCATTTTCATTTACATTATTAATAAAAACACAGGCAGCGTGCACGGATGATTACTCAAAAAAAAAAAAAAAAAAAAAACCTAAACCCTAAACCTAAACCTAAACCCTAAACCCTAAACCCTAAAACCCTAAACCCTAAACCCTAAACCCTAAACCCTAAACCCGTCCAACATTTGGCCCAATGGTGAAAGGTTAGGCTAAGGATGCTCCTTGTGCTGAGGCCAGTGGGTTCGATTCCATGCTGAGGGTGAGATTAATTCCTTGCAATTTTATTCGAATGCTCTTGACGAGCGAATAAAAGGGTTGGGCCTGCTTGAGTACCGTCGGCTAAGCGGATTCCTCTATACCTCTGAGGGTCGGCGATTAAAGGACACTCGGAGGCCCGAGCCAGCGAGGTGGTTCAGTCTGACCTCAAGCGGTATGGGGCCGGTTGTCTAAGCGGGAGGGTGCCTATTGTTAAGCGACTCGAACTCGGGGCCTTGAAGCATGGAAACATATAATAAAATGACTAAATAATTAACCACTCAGCGGCTAAATAAAGCCAACATTTATCCAACGACATTTGGCCCGATGGTCAAAGGTTAGGCTAAGAGATACCATGTGTGGGAGGTCTTGGGTTCGATTCCCATATCAGAGGTGAGATTAATTGCCATTCTGCGGGGTGAAGGAGTAGCTAACCTAAGCCTCTAACACGGATGGAATTACTCATAAAAATCCTCGGCGTGTAGGGACAAGCGGAGGCGGTCCGTAGGTCGGGTAGGATGGGAGTGCATTGATAAGGAGGATTCGAACGAGACCACGCGCTAAAAATGACTAAATAATTAACCACTCAGCGGCTAAATAAAGCCAATTTTTTATCCAAGCATTTGGCCCAATGGTCAAAGGTTAGGCTAAGGATACCATGTGTGGGAGGTCGAGGTTCGATTCCCCATGCTCGGAGATGTGAGATTAATTGCCATTCTGCGGGGGCAAAGGAGTAGCTAACCTAAGTCTCTAACACGGATGGAATTACTCATAAAATCCTCCAAGCGTGTAGGGACAAGCGGGGCGATTAGTAGGTCGGTAGGAGAGTGCATTGATAAGGAGGATTCGAACCCGAGACCACGCGCTAAAAATGACTAAAATAATTAACCACTCAACGGCTAAATAAAGCCAACATTTAAATCCAACAGCATTTGGCCCAATGGTCAAAGGTTAGGCTAAGGATGCTCCCTTGTGCGAGAGGCAGTAGGTTGATTCCCCAATGAGGTGAGATTAATTCCTTGCAATTTTATTCGAATGCTCTTAACGAGGCGAATAAAAGGGTTGGGCCTGGCAGTACCGTCGGCTAAGCGGATTCCTCTATACCTCTGAGGGCCCAGCGATTAAAGGACACTCGGAGCAGGCCCAGCCCAGGAATTGGTTGGTCTGACCTCAAGCGGTATGGTAGGTTGTCTAAGCGGAGGGAAATTGTTAAACCGACTCGAACTCGGGGCCTTCAAGCACATGGGAAACACGTAATAATTAATAATAAACAACGGCTAAACAAGCCAACATTTTATCCAAACATTTGGCCCGATGGTGAAAGGTTAGGCTAAGGATGCTCCTATGCGAGGCGTGGGTTCGATTCCGCCAATGAGGTGAGATTAATTCCTTGCAATTTTATTCGAATGCTCTTAACCAAGGGCGAATAAAAAGGGGTTGGGCCCTGCTTCGAGTACCAGCGTCAGCTAAACGGATTCCTCTATACCTCTGAGGGCCCATTATTAAAGGACACTCGGAGCAGGCCCGAGCCAGAGGTGGTCTGACCTCAAGCGGTATGGGCGGTTGTCTAAGCCGGAGGGGGTGCCTATTGTTAAACCGACTCGAACTCAGGGCCTTCAAGCACATGGGAAACACATAATAATTAATAATAAACAACGGCTAAACAAGCCAACATTTTAAAGACAACATTTTTAGCAAAATTTTGCTCTCCCCTCTCTCCTCAAAATTTCGGCCTAACCCTAGGTACCGCCGCCACCCTCCTCCGGCCACCATGGCCGTCCACGGCCGGCCACCTCTGTGGTCGGCCATCACCCCGCCACCACGACGAAACCCCACCCGAAATTGTCATATCGACCCCAGGAATTTGCCAAAAGCGCGGCGGCGGCGTAAACCCTAATTCGCCGTCGCCCCTCTATCCTCTCCTCGACTTAGTGCCCGTTAAACCTATCACTATCTTCATGGTGAACCTAGGGGGATGTTTGAGGAAGAAGAACTTTACTGGTTGCGAGAAGACCAAGATTTGAAACTTGCTGTAATTGCTAAGTGTTCAAATGGTTGGGCCAATTTTGATCTTTGCGAAAGAAATTCCTAAGCAATGCGGATTAAAATCTGAAGTTTCTATAGGGTTGTTGTATAATCGTCATATTCTTATTCGTTGTACAATTGAAGAAGATTATGATATTTTGATGTCAAGCCCTAGTTTTTGGATTAAAGAACATAAAAAGATGTTGTTGATGAGAACTTTCATTTGGGATGTTGCATTTAATCCAGAGGAGGAGTCGAATATTGCTTGGGGTTGGATTTCTTTTCCTAACCTTTCCCCGAATTTCTATGGCCATTCGGCCTTATTCACGCTTGCATCGTCAATTGGAAGACCATTAGGTCTAGATTCGGCGACAAAGAACAAGACAAGACCTAGTTGTGCTAGGGTTAAGGTGGAAGTGGATTTGTTAAAAACTCATCCTCAAAAGATTCAAGTCTCTTTCAAAAAGAATGGAATTGTACATACTAAATGGCAAAAAATTAGGTTTGATTTTATTCCTAAGTATTGTACAAATTGCAAACTTCAAGGACATGATATTGAAGGGTGTTGGATAATAAATCCGGATTTGAGACCAAAGAAGGATGACAAGGGTGATGGATCTTCGGATAAGGCGGTGGATTTGGCAAAAGGTAAATCTCAAAATCCCTCCATTACTTCTCCTACCTCCAAAACTCACGTTCAAATACCCAAAAAAATAAATGCCGACGGTTGGCAGGTTGTCACCGGAAAAAATCAAAGAAAAAATACAAATTCCTATCAAAAACCACCCCTAAACAACGTTCCGGCGAATGTGGAGGAAATTCCGACCACTGTGGAGGCCGGAACCACCACCACGTCGTCGAAACAGACCCGGATTGACGCCGAAAATTTGAGCCAAAAAATCGGTGGCGTGCGAAACCCCGGAATCCTCTGGGTCGTCGGAACCTCTACCGGCCACCACGACCGGAACCTAGCCTCGACCACCCGAACCACCACGCCACGTCGGCGCCTCGCAAGCCTAACCGCCGGTAGCGAGACAAATGGGCCAAACCCTAGCCCAAAACCACTACGCCAAAACCACTAATCTAACCCCGAACCCTAGTCTCAACCCCACCCCACATACCCACCACCCCACTCCCACATACCCCCCATACCATGGCGAAAGCGCCATTAAAACCTAAACAACACTCTAAACCCTACATGACTTTGACCCAGGCCGCCACTAACGACCCATCACACAACCCGGCCAGGTCAAACCACCACCCCTTCCGGATCCACCCCGCTCGCGCCCTCGCGCTCAACCGACCCCAGGATCCGTTAACGCGACTGGCAGTGAAACCCGCTGAGTTTTTGACGGGCCGGCGGACGCTCGGTCGGCCCGACCCTTACCACCTCGATCCCTGCCTCCCTCCCGGCCCGTATCTGGCCCAACCAGAAAACCGCGCAAACCTAAAATCTGTGAAAACCACCCACCCCAGGCCGACCCGACCCAGCCGACGACCCGACTGAATCATGGACCCCTCGGACCCGGCACATACTGACCTCGAACTATTACCCGCAAATCCAAAGCGGTGGCCCACGTCGAAATTCAAAAACCCAAGAAACCCCAAGTCCGAATTCTATTTGGATACGGGCTCCACTACTCGACCTCGAGCAAAAGCAAAACAAATACCAAACCCATAAACAACTCAAAGCCCACTACCTCAAAAAACCCAACTGCCCAAAATTGGCTCAAAAATGCCTTCTCTTTCCCCCCACAACCTTGTACTCTAAATAAATCTTCATCAGATATACCTTCCAATAACCCTACCACTGATACTGATAGTGTAAGGAGGAAGTGGTGTGAGACGGATGGAGAGGATTCTAATAATGATTATGAGCACAAATGGTCAGTATCAGATATAGCATTACTTCGGGAGGCCTTTGATAAGGAAATGGAAATAGAAGGTGACTTCTGTGGTATGACAAAATTTGAGGATGTGTTAAAGGACACCCTAAGCAGTCGAAATGCACACTTCACTGTTAAGGAATATTTAGAGATGTTTGTCCCCTCAGAAGAAGACAGACAGGAATGGGCCATGGAACTATTTGAACCAGAACCAAGGCCGCTAGCTGTTGATGGAGATTCAGAGGATGACATTCTAGATGATGAAGAACTTCAGATAGCACTTGGACACATGTTTCATGGTGTCCCTGACCCTGAAAATATGTATGAAGAGATGAAGAGATTAGAGGCAGCAATTCCCAGTCCACCTAAGAAAAAGCGGGGACTTCATCAACACGTAATCTCGCCCAGCGGAAGGAAGCTAGTAGTAAGCAATCCCGTTATACATTCTGACTAGATCAAAGAAGAAATGATTACATATCGGGGACTATTTGAAGACAAGGAGGAAAAGGTACATAGGTTAGAAGATTTCATAAGTTCAGAGTTTAGACTACCTAGCTTTGTTCTTATAGTAATACTCTACCTTAGTATCATCTTTTGTAATATCATCATAGAGTGCATTATAAACTCTATGATGATCATAGCTTATCTGATTTTAGCTTCTTCTTTCTTTTTACACTCGGGATAGACATTAACTCCGCCTAGATAGGACTAGCAGGCGAAGTAAAGGGCTATCTCTTTATTTGTTTGTATTTCCCTTCTGGGCTCCATTTCATTTATGTTATTAATAAAAACACAGGCCAGCGTGCACGGATGATTACTCAAAAAAAAAAAAAAAAAAACCTAAACCACTAAAACCTAAACCTAAACCCTAAACCCTAAACCCTAAACCCACAAACCTAAACCTAAACCACTAAACCCTAAACCTAAACCCGTCCAAGCATTTGGCCCGATGGTCAAGGTTAGGCTAAGGATACCATGTGTGGGAGGTCTTGGGTTCGATTCCCATGTCGGAGGTGAGATTAATTGCCATTCTGCGGGGTGAAGGAGTAGCTAACCCTAAGCCTCTAACACGGATGGAATTACTCATAAAAAATCCTCCAAGCGTGTAGGGACAAGCGGATGGCGATTAGTAGGTCGGTAGGAGAAGTGCAGTGATAAGGAGGATTCGAACCGAGACCACTGTAAAAATGACTAAATAATTAACCACTCAGCGGCTAAATAAAGCCAACATTTTATCCAGACATTTGGCCCGATGGTGAAAGGTTAGGCTAAGGATACCATGTGTGGGAGGTCTTGGGTTCGATTCCCATGCTCAGAGGTGAGATTAATTGCCATTCTGCGGGGGTGAAGGGAGTAGCTAACCACTAAGCCTCTAACACGGATGGAATTACTCATAAAAATCCTCAAGCGTGTAGGGACAAGCGGAGCGATTAGTAGGTCGGTAGGAGGGTGCATTGATAAGGAGGATTGAACCCGAGACCACGCTAAAAATGACTAAATAATTAACCACTCAGCGGCTAAATAAAGCCAACATTTTATCCAAGACATTTGTGATGGTGAAAGGTTAGGCTAAGAGATACCTTGTGTGGGAGGTCTTGGGTTCGATTCCCATGCTCAGTGAGGTGATATTAATTGCCATTCTGCGAGGGCAAGGAGTAGCTAACCTAAGCCTCTAACACGGATGGAATTACTCATAAAATCCTCCAAGCGAGTAGGGACAAGCGGAGCGATTAGTAGGTCGGTAGGAGAGTGCGATGATAAGGAGGATTGAACCAGAGACCACGCGCTAAAAATGACTAATAATTAACCACTCAGCGGCTAAATAAAGCCAACATTTTATCCAACGGCATTTGGCCCGATGGTCAAGGTTAGGCTAAGGATACCATGTGTGGGAGGTCTTGGGTTCGATTCCCATGCTCGGCGGTGAGATTAATTGCCATTCTGCGGGGTGAAGGAGTAGCTAACCTAAGCCTCTAACACGGATGGAATTACTCATGAAAAATCCTCCCAAGCGTGTAGGGACAAGCGGAGCGATTAGTAGGTCGGTAGGAGAAGTGCAGTGATAAGGAGGATTCGAACCCGAGACCACGCTAAAAATGACTAATAATTAACCACTCAGCGGCTAAATAAAGCCAACATTTAATCCAACGCATTTGGTGATGGTCAAAGGTTAGGCTAAGGATACCATGTGTGGGAGGTCTTGGGTTCGATTCCCATATCGGCGGTGAGATTAATTGCCGTGCGGGGTGAAGGAGTAGCTAACCTAAGCCTCTAACACGGATGTAATTACTCATAAAAATCTTCCAAGCGTGTAGGGACAAGCGGAGGCGATTAGTAGGTCGGTAGGAGAGTGCATTGATAAGGAGGATTGAACCGAGACCACGCGCTAAAAATGACTAAATAATTAACCACTCAGCGGCTAAATAAAGCCAGCGTGAATCCAACGGCATTTGGCCCGATGGTCAAAGGTTAGGCTAAGGATACCATGTGTGGGAGGTCGAGGTTCGATTCCCATATCGGCGGTGAGATTAATTGCCATTCTGCGGGGGCAGGGAGTAGCTAACCCTAAGCCTCTAACACGGATGGAATTACTCATAAAAATCCTCCGGCGTGTAGGGACAAGCGGAGGCGATTAGTAGGTCGGTAGGAGAAGTGCGATGATAAGGAGGATTCGAACCCGAGACCACGCGCTAAAAATGACTAATAATTAACCACTCAGCGGCTAAATAAAGCCAACATTTTATCCATGACATTTGGCCCGATGGTCAAAGGTTAGGCTAAGGATACCATGTGTGGGAGGTCTTGGGTTCGATTCCCATATCAGTGGTGAGATTAATTGCCATTCTGCGGGGTGAAGGAGTAGCTAACCCTAAGCCTCTAACACGGATGGAATTACTCGTAAAAAATCTTCCAAGCGTGTAAGGACAAGCGGAGCGATTAGTAGGTCGGTAGGAGAGTGCATTGATAAGGAGGATTCGAACCAGAGACCACGCTAAAATGACTAAATAATTAACCACTCAGCGGCTAAATAAAGCCAACATTTTTTATCCAACGGCATTTGGCCCGATGGTCAAAGGTTAGGCTAAGGATACCATGTGTGGGAGGTCTTGGGTTCGATTCCCATGCTCGGCCAGGTGAGATTAATTGCCATTCTGCGGGGTGAAGGAGTAGCTAACCTAAGCCTCTAACACGGATGGAATTACTCATAAAAAATCCTCAAGCGTGTAGGGACAAGCGGAGCGATTAGTAGGTCGGTAGGAGAAGTGCATTGATACGGAGGATTCGAACCTGAGACCACGCGCTAAAAATGACTAAATAATTAACCACTCAGCGGCTAAATAAAGCCAACATTTTAATCCAGCGACATTTGGCCCGATGGTGAAAGGTTAGGCTAAGGATACCATGTGTGGGAGGTCTTGGGTTCGATTCCCATGCTCGTGAGGTGAGATTAATTGCCGTGCGGGGTGAAGGAGTAGCTAACCTAAGCCTACACGGATGGAATTAATCATAAAAAATCTTCAAGCGTGTAGGGACAAGCGGAGGCGAATCCGTAGGTCGGTAGGAGAAGTGCGATGATAAGGAGGATTCGAACCAGAGACCACGCGCTAAAAATGACTAAATAATTAACCACTCAGCGGCTAAATAAAGCCAACATTTTATCCATGACATTTGGCCCGATGGTGAAAGGTTAGGCTAAGGATACCATGTGTGTGGGAGGTCGAGTTCGATTCCCATATGCTCAGAGGTGAGATTAATTGCCATTCTGCGGGGCAAAGGAGTAGCTAACCCTAAGTCTCTAACACGGATGGAATTACTCATAAAATCCTCCAAGCGTGTAGGGACAAGCGGAGGCGGTCAGTAGGTCGGTAGGAGAGTGCATTGATAAGGAGGATTCGAACGAGACCACGCGCTAAAATGACTAATAATTAACCACTCAGCGGCTAAATAAAGCCAACATTTTATCCAACGGCATTTGTGATGGTCAAAGGTTAGGCTAAGGATACCATGTGTGGGAGGTCGAGTTCGATTCTCCATATCGGTGAGGTGAGATTAATTGCCATTCTGCGAGGGCAAAGGGAGTAGCTAACCTAAGTCTCTACACGGATGGAATTACTCATAAAAATCCTCCAAGCGTGTAGGGACAAGCGGAGGCGATTCCGTAGGTCGGTAGGAGAAGTGCGATGATAAGGAGGATTCGAACCCAGACCACGCGCTAAAAATGACTAATAATTAACCACTCAGCGGCTAAATAAAGCCAACATTTTATCCAGCGGCATTTGGCCCGATGGTGAAAGGTTAGGCTAAGGATACCATGTGTGGGAGGTCTTGGGTTGATTCCCATATCGGAGGTGAGATTAATTGCCATTCTGCGGGGTGAAGGGAGTAGCTAACCTAAGCCTCTAACACGGATGGAATTACTCATAAAATCCTCAACGTGTAGGGACAAGCGGAGCGTTAAGTGGAGTCGGTAGGAGAGTGCATTGATAAGGAGGATTCGAACCGAGACCACGCGCTAAAATGACTAAATAATTAACCACTCAGCGGCTAAATAAAGCCAACATTTTATCCAATGACATTTGGATGGTGAAAGGTTAGGCTAAGGATACCATGTGTGGGAGGTCTTGGGTTCGATTCCCATGCTCGGAGGTGAGATTAATTGCCATTCTGCGGGGTGAAGGAGTAGCTAACCTAAGCCTCTAACACGGATGGAATTACTCATAAAAATCCTCCAAGCGTGTAGGGACAAGCGGAGGCGATTAGTAGGTCGGTAGGAGAGTGCATTGATAAGGAGGATTCGAACCAGAGACCACGCTAAAAATGACTAAATAATTAACCACTCAGCGGCTAAATAAAGCCAACATTTTATCCAACGGCATTTGTGATGGTCAAAGGTTAGGCTAAGGATACCATGTGTGGGAGGTCTTGGGTTCGATTCCCATGCTCGGCGGTGAGATTAATTGCCATTCTGCGAGGTGAAGGAGTAGCTAACCTAAGCCTCTAACACGGATGGAATTACTCATAAAATCCTCAAGCGTGTAGGGACAAGCGGAGGCGATTAGTAGGTCCGGAGCCAGGAGAAGTGCATTGATAAGGAGGATTGAACTAGAGACCACGCTAAAAATGACTAAATAATTAACCACTCAGCGGCTAAATAAAGCCAACATTTTTATCCAACGACATTTGGATGGTCAAAGGTTAGGCTAAGGATACCGTGTGTGGGAGGTCTTGGGTTCGATTCCCCATATCAGAGAGGTGAGATTAATTGCCATTCTGCGGGGTGAAGGGTAGCTAACCTAAGCCTAACACGGATGGAATTACTCATAAAAAATCTTCCAAACGTGTAGGGACAAGCGGAGGCGATTAGTAGGTCGGTAGGAGGGTGCATTGATAAGGAGGATTCGAACCGAGACCACGCGCTAAAAATGACTAAATAATTAACCACTCAGCGGCTAAATAAAGCCAACATTTTATCCAACGATGTTGTGATGGTCAAAGGTTAGGCTAAGGATACCATGTGTGGGAGGTCTTGGGTTCGATTCCCATGCTCAGAGGTGAGATTAATTGCCGTGCGGGGGTGAAGGGTAGCTAACCTAAGCCTCTAACACGGATGGAATTACTCATAAAATCCTCCAAGCGTGTAGGGACAAGCGGAGCGATTAGTAGGTCGGTAGGAGAAGTGCATTGATAAGGAGGATTGACCCCGAGACCACGCGCTAAACATGACTAAATAATTAACCACTCAACGGCTAAATAAAGCCAACATTTTAACATTTTAAAACATTTTTTTTTTAATTTTTTAGCCGAAATGCTCTCCCCTCTCTCCTAAAATTTTCGAAAAAACCCTAACCTAGCCGCCACCTTTTCCGGCCACCATGGCCGACGTGGCCGCCACCTCCTGTGGTCGGCCATCACCCCACCGCCATTCCACGCCCACCTTCCTAGAAATGGTCAAATCTACCCTTGCGGTTTCGTCCTTGGCAGTGGCGGCGGCGGTAAACCCTAATACCGCCGTCGTCGCCCCCCTCCCCACCTCCTCGACTTCCGTGCCCCTAAAACCTATCACCTATCTTCATGGTGAACCAATGGTTATGTTCGAGGAGGATGAGATTGATTTGATGATTAATGAACAAGATTTGAAACTTGCGGTTATTGGTAAGTTTTCAAATGGTTGGTCTAATTTTGATCTATTGCGGAAGGAAATTCCTAAGCAATGTGGATTAAAAGCTGAGGTTACTATAGGGTTGTTGTATAATCGCCATATTCTAATTCGGTGTTCAATCGAAGAAGATTATGCTATTTTGATGTCAAGCCCTAGTTTTTGGATAAAGGAGAATAATAAGATGTTGTTAATGAGAACATTCATTTGGGATGTTGCTTTTAATCCAGAGGAGGAGTCACATATTGCTTGGGGATGGATTTCTTTTCCAAATCTTCCTCCAAATTTTCATGGCCAATCGGCCTTGTTCACGATGGCGGCGGCGGTGGGGAAACCCATTGCCTTAGATTCGGCTACAATGAAGAAGACAAGGCCCAGTTGTGCTAGGGTTAAGGTTGAAGTGGATTTGTTAAAAATTCACCCTCAAAAAATTCAACTATCTTTCAAAAAGAATGGTATTGTTCATACAAAAGTGCAAAAAATTAGGTTTGATTTTATTCCTAAGTATTGTACTAATTGTAAGCTACAAGGACATGATATTGAAGGATGTTGGAAATTGAATCCGGATTTGAAACCAAAGAAGGATGACAATGGTGATGGATTGATGGAAAAGGCGGCGGATTTGACAAAAGGTAATCCTCAAAACTCTACCTTTCCTACTTCTACCACCAAAAAACCCAATTCAGATCCGAAATCATCAATTCCCGGAGGATGGCAGGTAGTAACGGGAAAAAACAATAGGAAAAATTCAAATCTCATTCAAAAACCATCCACTCCTACTGTTTTGGCGAATGGGGGAGGAAATCAGGCCACTGTGGTGGTCGGAACCACCACCACGACGTCAAAACAGACCCCCCCGTCGAAAATCACAAAAATTCTAAGCCAAAAAATAATTTCCGACGCCGGAAATTCTGACGGCGCCGGAAAATCTCACCTGAACCCTACCGGCGGCCACGGACCTCGGAACCTACCTCAAACCACGGATCCACCCCCGACAGCACCTCAAAACAGCCTAGCCACCGCCGTGCTCTTGGGCCAAACTCTAACCCAAAGCGCTTGCACTAAACCTAAACTACCCCCAGACCACAGCGCGCCAACCCGCTCAACAAACCCTACCCACGACGACCCGACACCCGGGCGATACCCCCCCTCCGGATCACCCCCTGCCGAACCCATCTACCCCCGTCTGACCCGCCTACGGTAACGCGTAAAAAACCTAAAATAACGCCTAAAACCCTACGACCCGTTGACGACCGGCCCAACTACAGGCCGAATCGTTAACGACCCTTTGCGGACCCATGCGTACCCCCTCCGGATCTACGCGCTAATTCCCGACCCGCCGCGACACCGGCGATTAACATTGAAACCACCGCGGTTGGCAGGCCGACCCACGGCCGGTCAAGTGCGCTGACTCCCTTCGCCCCGTGGCCCGACTACCCTACCCCCCTCGGCCATGGGCGACATCAATCCGCCCACTCCGTCGAAACCACCCCCCTAAATCCTAAAATACCCTCGGAAACCCTACCCGACCCACCGGCCGACGGCCGGCAGGCGGAAACCGCTGACCGTAACGGACCCAGCTTTGATACCCGGCATATCCCCCATACCACAAACCATCACGCCCAAAACCTTTAAATAAAAGGCCCAAACCAAAAGCCCAAACACGATTCAAAACCCCGAGATAATTCTAGCCCAATTCCATCTCGGATCACGGGCTCGCTGCCCGTCCCAAATAACATCAACCGATAAACCCAATTCTAATTCAAAGCCCACTACCTTAAAAACCCAAGCGCTCAAAATTGGCTTAAAAATGCCTTCTCTTTTCCTCATGACCTTGTACATTGAATAAATCTTCATCGGATATACCTCAACAACCCCGCACTTCCAAACTTTTGGGGCGATAGTGTAAGAAGGAAGTGGTGTGAGACACGGAGAAGATTCTAATAATGATTATGAGCACAAGTGGTGAGAATCGGACATAGCGATACGGGAGGCCTTTGATAAGGAAATGGAATTGGAAGGTGACTTACATCGTATGACAAAGTTTGAGGATGTTTTAAAGGACACCTAGCGGTAGAAATGCACATATGACATGAGGAATATTTGGAGATGTTTGTCCCCTCGGAAGAAGATAGGCGAGAATGGGCCTTGGAAATGTTTGAACCGAACCAAGCCCGCTGTTGATGGAGACTCGAAGGGCGACATTACAGATGACGAGGAGCTTGAGATAGCACTTGGACACATGTTTCATGGTGTCACGATCCTGAAAATATGTTTGAAGAGATGAAGAGATTAGAAGCGGCAATACCAAGTCCACAGAAAGGAGCGGGGACTTCATCAACACATAATCTCGCCAGTGAAAGGAAGCTAGTAAGCCACCATTCCATTATCGATTACAACTAGGTCAAAGAAGAAATGATTACATACCATGGACTACTGAAGACAAGGAGGAGAAGGTACTTGGGTTAGAAGATTTTATAAGTTGAGTTTAGATTTCTAGCTTTGTTCTTATATTACTACTCTATCTTAGTATCATCATTTGTAACATCATCATAGAGTGCATTATAAACTCTATGATGATCATAGCTATCTCATTTAGCTTCTTCCTTTTTTACATTCGGGATAGACTTATCTGGCGCTAGTCGACTAGCGGGCGAAGTAAAGGCTATCCACTTATTAGTTGTAACTCCATGCAGGCACCTTTTCTTTCATTATTAATAAAACACAGGCCAAAGTGCACGGATGATTACTCAAAAAAAAAAAAAAAAAACCCTAAACCACAAACCTAAACCTAAACCCCAAACCCCAGACCCCAGACCCCAGACCCCAGACCCCAGGCCCAGGCCCAAACCACAAACCCTAAACCACTAAACCCGTCCATGACATTTGGCCCGATGGTGAAGTTAGGCTAAGAGATACCATGTGTGGGAGGTCTTGGGTTCGATTCCCATGTCAGCGGAGGTGAGATTAATTGCCATTCTGCGGGGGTGAAGGAGTAGCTAACCCTAAGCCTCTAACACGGATGGAATTACTCATGAAAAATCCTCCAAGCGTGTAGGGACAAGCGGAGGCGATTAAGTAAGTCGGTAGGAGAAGTCTGTTGATAAGGAGGATTCGAACGAGACCACGCGCTAAAAATGACTAATAATTAACCACTCAGCGGCTAAATAAAGCCAACATTTATCCATGACATTTGGCCCGATGGTGAAAGGTTAGGCTAAGGATGCTCCATGCGGGAGGCGTGGGTTCGATTCCACAATGGGGGTGAGATTAATTCCTTGCAATTTTATTCGAATGCTCTTAACGAGGCGAATAAAAAGGGTTGAGCCACTTCAGTACCGTCGGCTAAGCGGATTCCTCTATACCTCTGAGGGCCCGATTAAAGGACACTCGGGGCGAGCCCGAGCCAGCGGGTGGTTGAGTCTGACCTTCAAGCGGTATGGGTAGGTTGTCTAAGCGGAGGGTGCCTATTGTTAAGCGACTCGAACTTCGGGGCCTTGACACATGAAACACATAATAAAATGACTAAATAATTAACCACTCAGCTAAATAAAGCCAACATTTTTAACATTTTTAAACATTTTATTTTTAATTTTTTTAGCAAAATTTGCTCTCCCTCTCTCGCCGATATTTGGCCAAACCACAGGTCACGCCGCCAACCTCCGGCCACCATGGCGAAACGACCGCCGGCCACCTCGTGGTCGGCCATCACCCGTCACTCACTTTACGCTTCCTAGAAATGGTCGGATCTACCCATTGGATCTGTCCCAGCGATGCGGCGGTAAACCTATTTCGCCGTCGTCACCCCTCCCTCCTCGCCGATATTTGCCCGCCTTAAACATCACCTACCTTGGCATGGTGACCTACTATTATGTTTGAAGAGGAAGAAATTGATTTAATGATAGAACAACAAAATTTGAAACTTGCGGTTGTTGGTAAGTTTTCAAATGGTTGGACGGATTTTGATTTCTTGCGAAAGGAAATTCCTAAGCAATGTGGATTAAAATCTGAGGTTAATATAGGGTTGTTGCATAATCGTCATATTCTAATTCGTTGTTCTATCGAAGAAGATTATGATATGTTGATGTCAAGCCCTAGTTTTTGGATTAAAGAAAGAAATAAGATGTTGTTGATGAGAACATTCATTTGGAATGTTAATTTTAATCCGGAAGAGGAGTCAAATATTGCTTGGGGATGGATTTCTTTTCCAAATCTATCACCAAATTTCTATGGACAATCTGCCTTGTTCACGTTGGCGGCGGCGGTGGGAAAACCCATAGCCCTAGATTCGGCGACAAGGAAGAAGACAAGGCCCAGTTGTGCTAGGGTTAAGGTTGAGGTGGATTTGTTAAAAGTTCATCCTCAAAAAATTCAAATCTCATTCAAGAAGAATGGAATTGTTCATACAAAGATGCAAAAAATTAGGTTTGATTTTATTCCTAAGTTTTGTATTAATTGCAAACTTCAAGGTCATGATGTTGATGGATGTTGGAAAATAAATCGGTTGAAACCAAGAAGGATGACAATGTTGATAGATCTAAGGAAAGGAGGCGGATTTGGCAAAGGTAATTCTCAAAACCTAACCCTACTTCTCGCCGTCGAACCTCTCGTCGAATGCCCGAAAAATCCAACAAGCGGTTGGCAGGTGGTCACCGGAAAAAACAATAGAAAAATCACGAATCAACACCAAAAATCACTTTTAAACACTGTTCAGGCGTTAAGAGGTGAAATTCCGACCACATTAGAGGCCGGAACCACCTCCATACCGTCAAATCAGCCCACCCCATCGGAAAAAGGAAAAAATTTAAGCCAAAAATTTTGTCCAATCGCCGGAATCCCTGGCGGCGCCGTCAAACCCAATCGGAACCTACGGCGCACTTGACGCGGGAACCTCTGACCAACCGGATCCACCGCCCACCGCACACCCCTGGCCGGCCGCCATTCTTCTTTGGGCTAACCTAGCGAAACCACAGCCCCGAAACCACCTAGCGCTAACCTAATCACCGTCAAAACCACTGGCCGCCCAGCGTTGGAAACCCACCGGCGGCGGGCCGATACGGACCCGACCCGCCCTGCGGACCCGCGCAACCCCGCGCCGCCCCGCCGACCAATCACCGCTATCGAAACCACGAACAAAACCCTAGCGCGGCAAACCACGAAAGCGGCGACGAAAAAGTGGCGACCCGACCCGTTGACGACATCGGCCCAAAATTCAACCTTACCACCGGATCCAACCCCTCGCGGATCGCGACCCCGCGGACCAAAACACGAATGGCGAAAACACCCTACAAATCCGTGAAACCGACCCAGCTGTTTTGACGGGCGAAACCACGGCCGTTCAAGTGCGCCAGACCACTAAACCACGTGGCCCAACTACCTACCCCTATCGGCCGTGGGCGAGCGTAATCCACGCGCCGTCGAAACCACCCCGCAAACCTATAAAGCGTCGGAAACACCACGACCAAGCGGCCGAGGCAGGCCGGAAACGGCGGAAACCCGGCCCGACCAAAAGCGGACCCCCGGACCAGCCGTCCCCAAACCACAAACAATTACCGGCACAAAACCTTTAAATAAAAAAGCCCAAATCAAGCCCGAATACCGTTCAAAAAAACCAAGACAATTGACCCAAATTCTATTTAGGATACGGGCTCGCTACCCGTCCTCGAATAACATCAATCAATAAACCTAAATCTAATTCAAAGCCACTACCTCAAAAAACCCAGTGCGAAATTGGCTTAAAATGCCTTCTCTTTCCTCATGACCTTGTACTCTAAATAAATCTTCATGAAATACCTTACAATAACCTACCACTTCAAACTTTTGGGGCGATGGTATACGGAGGAAGTGGTGTGATCTGAAGGAGAGTCTAATAATGATTATGAGCACAAGTGGTGAGAATCGGACATAGCGTTACCGGAAGGCCTTTGAGGAAATGGAATTGGAAGGTGACACGTGCGTATGACAAAGTTTGAGGATGTTTTAAAGGACACCCTAGCGGTAGAAATGCACACATGGTATGCAGGAATATTTGGAGATGTTTGTCCCCTCGAAGAAGATAGGCGGGAATGAGCCTTGGAAATGTTTGAGCGAGAACCAAGCCCAGTATTTGTTGAAGGAGATTCGAGAGGGCGACATTCTAGATGGCGAGGAGCTTGAGATAGCACTTGGACCACATGTTTCATGGTGTCACGACCACTGAAAATATGTTTGAAGAGATGAAGAGATTAGAAGCAGCAATACCCAGTCCACCTAAGAAAGAAGTGGGGAATTCATCAACACATAATCTTCGCCAACGAAAGGAAGCTAGTAAGCCGACTATTCCATTATCGATTACCACTAGGTCAAAGAAGAAATGATTATATACCATGGACTACTGAAGACAAGGAGGAGAAGGTACTTGGGTTAGAAGATTTTATAAGCTCAGAGTTTAGATTTCCTAGCTTTGTTCTTATATTACTACTCTATCTTAGTATCATCATTTGTAACATCATCATAGAGTGCATTATAAACTCTACGATGATCATAGCTTATCTCATTTTAGCTTCTTCCTTCTTTTTACATTCGGGATAGACTTATACTAAGCCTAGTCAGGACTAGCAGGCGAAGTAAAGGGCTACCCATATTAGTTGTAACTCATACAGGCCCCTTTTTCTTGTTTTTAATAAAACACAGGCCAAAGTGCACGGATGATTACTCAAAAAAAAAAAAAAAAAAACCCTAAACCCTAAACCTAAACCTAAACCCTAAACCTAAACCCTAAACCCTAAACCTAAACCCTAAACCCTAAAACCCTAAACCTAAACCCGTCCATGACATTTGTGATGGTGAAAGGTTAGGCTAAGAATACCATGTGTGGGAGGTCTTGGGTTCGATTCCCCATATCAGCAGAGGTGAGATTAATTGCCATTCTGCAGGGGTGAAGGGAGTAGCTAACCCTAAGCCTCTAACACGGATGGAATTACTCATAAAAAATCCTCCCAACGTGTAGGGACAAGCGGAGGCGATTAGTAGGTCGGTAGGAGGGAGTGCATTGATAAGGAGGAATCGAACCCGAGACCACGCGCTAAAAATGACTAAATAATTAACCACTCAGCGGCTAAATAAAGCCAACATTTTTATCCAGCGGCATTTGTGATGGTGAAAGGTTAGGCTAAGGATACCATGTGTGGGAGGTCGAGGTTCGATTCCCCATATCGGCGGTGAGATTAATTGCCGTGCGGGGGCGAGGGAGTAGCTAACCTAAGTCTCTAACACGGGTGGAATTACTCATAAAATCCTCAAGCGTGTAGGGACAAGCGGAGCGATTAGTAGGTCGGGTAGGAGAAGTGCGATGATAAGGAGGATTCGAACCGAGACCACGCGCTAAAAATGACTAATAATTAACCACTCAGCGGCTAAATAAAGCCAACATTTAAAATCCAGCGGCATTTGGCTCGATGGTCAAAGGTTAGGCTAAGGATACCATGTGTGGGAGGTCGAGGTTCGATTCCCATATCGTGAGGTGAGATTAATTGCCATTCTGCGGGGCAAAGGAGTAGCTAACCTAAGTCTCTAACACGGATGGAATTACTCGTAAAAATCCTCAAGCGTGTAGGGACAAGCGGAGGCGATTAGTGAGTCCGGGCGGAGTGCGATGATAAGGAGGAATCGAACGAGACCAGCGCTAAAAATGACTAATAATTAACCACTCAGCGGCTAAATAAAGCCAACATTTTATCCAATGGCATTTGGATGGTCAAAGGTTAGGCTAAGAGATACCATGTGTGGGAGGTCTTGGGTTCGATTCCCATATCGGAGGTGAGATTAATTGCCATTCTGCGGGGATGAAGGAGTAGCTAACCCTAAGTCTCTAACACGGATGAAATTACTCATAAAATCCTCAAGCGTGTAGGGACAAGCGGAGCGATTAAGTAGGTCGGTAGGAGAGTGCAGTGATAAGGAGGATTCGAACCCGAGACCACGCGCTAAAAATGACTAATAATTAACCACTCAGCGGCTAAATAAATCAACATTTTTAATTTTTGACTTTGCTCTCTCTCTCCTCCTCGGCGGAAAAACCCTACCCCCTTTTTACGTTTCGCCACTATGGCCGTCATTGGCGGCCACCTCCGTGGTCGTCCGGCACCTCACCACCGTGTACCCCCAGCACCGGGCGTGGTCAAAACCACCCCCAGCCTCGTCGACTTCCCAACGGTGGCGGCGGGCGAAACCCTAGTTCGTCGTCGCCTCCTCCCTCCTCCTCTAATTTACGTACCCTTAAGCCCGTCACTTACCTTCATGGTGAGCCTATGGTTATGTTTGAAGAGGAAGATATCGATCTTATGATTCAAGAACAAAATTTGAAACTTGCAGTTATTGGTAAGTTTTCAAATGGTTGGAGTGATTTCGATATATTAAGGAAGGAAATTCCTAAACAATGTGGTTTGAAAGTGAGGTTACCATTGGGTTGTTGTATAATCGCCATATTCTTATTCGATGTTCAATCGAAGAAGATTATGACACTGATGTCAAGCCCGAGTTTTTGGATCAAGGAAAAGAATAAGATGTTGTTGATGTGAACGTTCAGTTGGACTGTTGATGTTAATCCTGAAGAAGAGTCGAATATTGCTTGGGGATGGATTTCGTTTCCTAACCTTCCACGAATTTTTGGCCATTCGGCCTTGTTTTCAATAGCGGCGGTAGGAAGCCTATTACTCTAGATTCGCTACTATGAGGAAGACTAGACCTAGTTGTGCTAGGGTTAAGGTTGAAGTAGATTTGTTAAAATCTCATCCTCAAAGATTCAATTATCATTCAAAAAGAATGGAATTATACATTCCAAATGGCAAAGAATTAGGTTTGATTTTTGCCAAAATATTATACTAATTGCAAGCTTCAAGTCATGATATTGATGGGTGTTGGAAATTGAATCAGGATCTGAGACGAAGAATGAAAAGGTGATGAATCTATGGAGGAATCGTCGTGAAGGACAAGGTAATTCTCAAAACCCTTCTCTTCCTTCTTCAGCGCCAAAACCACCCTCCGGATCAGAACCCAACAACCGTCGGCTGGCAAGTAGTCACGGGTAAAAAGAATAGAAAAAATACAAATCAAAACCAAAAAGACCCATTTTCTAAGGTTTTGGAGAAGGGGGAAGAAATTCCGGCCAATATGGTGGCCGGAACCACCACCTCCTCGTCGAAATATCCCCGATGAAACACCAAAAATTTGAGCCAAAAAATTTGTGGCGGCAGAAACCCCTGAAACCCCGGATCGCGGAACCTACTGCGGTCACCCAGCCGGAACCCTAATGCCGGCCACGGATCCACCCCCTCCGTCACCTTCGCGCCTAGCCCGGCCGCCATTCTTCTTTGGGCCAAACTAACCAATACCCTTCAAAAAACCTAAACCACACCCGAGCCCTGGCGCCAACCCGCTGCAAACCCTACGTGACCCGACCCCGGTTGCAACCCCACCGCCTCGACCCACCCCACTCAGGAACCACCTACCCCGCCGTCCGACCCCTATAGCGATATCCTATAAAAACCCTAAATGCCGCCGAAACCACTAGCGGCGGGCAGAAGCGGTGACCCGACCCGTTGACGACATCGGCCCGAATTCAACCTTACCTACCCGGATCCAACCCCTATACGGATCACTGACCCGCGAACAAAAACACAAATGGCGAAAACACCCTCTGAATCCAGTGAAACCCGACCCAGCTGTTTTGCAGGGCGAATCACGACGTTCAAGTGCGCCACCTAAACCACCGTGGCCCGACTACCTACCCCATCTCGGCCATGGGCGACGCCAATCCCCCGCCATGAAACCACCCCCCTAAACCCTATCAAACCGTCGGAAACACCACCCAACCAAGCGGCAGGCAGGCCGGAAGCCGACCAGGCCCGACCCATCAACCAAAGCGGACCCCGGCCCGGACCAGCATATCCCCCAAACCACAAACAATTACCCCCAAAACCTTTAAATAAAAAAGCCCAAATCCAAAGCCCAAATACCATTCAAAAAATCCAAGACAATTCAAGCCCAAATTCTATTTCGGATACGGGCTCCTCTACCCATCCTCAAATAACATTAACCAATAATCCTAAATCTAATTCAAAGCCCACTACCTCAAAAAACCCAACTGCCCAAAATTGGCTTAAAAATGCCTTCTCTTTCCTCATGACCTTGTACTCTAAATAAATCTTCGTCGGATATACCTTAATAACCTACCACTTCCAAAACTTTTGAGGTGATAGTATAAGGAGGAAGTGGTGTGATACGGAAGGAGAAGAGTCAAATAATGATTATGAGCACAAGTGGTCAGAATCAGACATAGCATTGCTTCGGGAGGCCTTTGATAAGGAAATGGAATTGGAAGGTGACTTCTGTCGTATGACAAAGTTTGAGGATGTTTTAAAGGACACCCTAGCGTAGAAATGCACACGTGGTATGCAGAATATTTGGAGATGTTTGTCCCCTCGAGAAGAAGATAGGCGAGAATGGGCCTTGAAATGTTTGAACGAGAACCAAGCCAGCTAGGCGTGGATGGTGATTGAGAGGGCGACATTCTTGATGGCGAGGAGCTTGGATAGCACTTGGACACATGTTTCATGGTGTCACGACCTGAAAATATGTTTGAAGAGATGAAGAGATTAGAAGCGGCAATACCAGTCCACAAGAAAGGAGTGGGGACTTCGTCAAAACATAATCTTCGCCAGCGAAAGGAAGCTAGTAAGCGACTATTGCATTATCGATTACCACTAGGTCAAAGAAGAAATGATTACATACCATGGACTACTGAAGACAAGGAGGAGAAGGTACTTGGGTTAGAAGATTTTATAAGTTGAGTTTAGATTTCTAGCTTTGTTCTTATATTATTACTCTATCTTAGTATAAATCATTTGTAACATCATCATGAGTGCATTATAAACTCTATGATGATCATAACTATCTCATTTAGCTTCTTCCTTCTTTTTACATTCGGGATAGACTTATTCTTACCTAGTCGGGACTAGCGGCGAAGTAAAGGCTATCCCTTGTAGTTGTAACTCCATACAGGCCCGTTTCCTTATGTTATTAATAAAAACCTGGGACAATTTGCCTGTATTATTAATAAAAAAAAAAAAAAAAAAAAAACCTAAAACCTAAACCCTAAACCCTAAACCCTAAACCCTAAACCCTAAAACTCTAAAACCCTAAACCCTAAACCCTAAACCACAAACCACAAACCCTAAACCCTAAACCCTAAACCCAAACCCTAAACCTACGTCGTGAGCGATGTGTCAGTAGCCATGGCGGTTTTCATTTCCGGCCATTTCGAGCACTGCGCCAACGACACACCCACCAAAAGCCGTCTCGACATCCCGTCATTCCATACCCTCCATTAAAGTCGACTCTCCTAATCGCGGGAAAATCGGATCGAAAAACTCGATTTTAGATCGTCTTTCCATTCGTGAACTCCGAAGTTGACGGACGGAACTGATACCATCTGAATCGTCATCTCCTCCCCGTCATTTCTATACCCGCCACGTCCTTGATTCTCTCTAAAGCGCGATTCACTCAAATCTCAAAACCAAAACCCTAATCGCGTCATCCGTTTTCGGCGACACCACGCGTCTGATCGGCGGTGAGTGGTTCGATGCCTCGCCGTCATCACCGTCATTTTGCACCACCCCACCCTCCAGTCGGATCAGCGGGACCACCATTTCACATTTTCAGCGGTTCATCGCCGATTCCGGTGGTCGAGCATAGTCGGTCGTGTGTGGTGCAGTTGGGTTCGTCTCATCAAGCTACAATTCCCGCTAAATTTGAATCTCAGCGGTTCATTTTGAAATTTTCCATATTTTCCGGCGAACGCGGCCATGTGGCGATGGCGGTAGGCAACCACTGTTGAGGTTGCCAGTCCATTTCTCTGATTTTCCACCTCTAATGACTCCCCGATGCAATAATTCATTGACTTTGGATCAAAATGGCATTTTCCGTGACAGCGCCCCGGCTTGATGTGATGCAGTGGTGGTGCAACCCGTGGTAGTGATGCGGCGATCTAACACGGAATTCATTTTGCTCGTGTTCTCAATCATCATCTCGACAAAGCTGGATCAGTGAGGGCCCGACAAAGCTCAGAATGGTCGATTACCACCCCATTGCTTTAAAGGTAAATTATCTACGGAGAACTACATTATTGCTACAATCTGAAATAGATGTGTTGATAAGCGCGTCAAGATTTGAAATGGGTAATAGGTAAATTTAGTCATGGCATGCCTAACATAGATCTTACGAGGTGAATTACCTAAACAATTGAAATTGAAAGCCCAGTTAAATTGGTTATCTGTTTAGCCGTCGTATTACGATTCGATGCTCCGTTGAAGAAGATTATGATCTGTTTATGTCCATCTCTTCCGACTTTGATATTAAAGACAAGAGGAATCTATCCTTTACGCCATGAAATATGATGTTTCCTTTGACCCTACAAAAGAAACTAGTATAGCTTGGGCTTGGTTTCATTTCCTAACCTTCCACATCTGCTTTGATGAGTCTATCCTTTTATCTATTGCTTTGTTGGTAGACCCATTTGTGTTGATCGACTACCAAAAATATGACCCGTCCTAGTTGTGCTAAGGTTAGGTCGAATTAGATTTGTTGCGTCAACACCCCAAAATATCAAATCCAAATTGCTACGGAAGGAGGAATTCAAACAAACTCTTACAAGATTCGATTTGACTTTCTCCCAAAGTATTGCACTAATTGTTCCGCCGAGGACATGATGTACGGGTGTTGAAACTCAATCACGAGATGAGACCTTGAAGGACAAAGAAAATACCCGTCTGCTCCCCGCTCCAAAGACAACCACAAAACCCAGAGCCACAGATAATACAAACAAAACAAACAATCCTTTAAAAATCCAAACTGACCAAAGAAACCCCCGAAACTACAAATCAAGCCAAAGATGCCCCAAAACCCAAATGGTGGCAAGCGATTTGCGATAAAAAGCGAAAGAAAAATACTCCACAAGTCCAAAGCCAAAACCAAAAATCTTGGGAATCAAATTCAGCCCCGAATATCTAAAGTTAACCAAAAACAACCTCGAGCAAAAACACACAAGTCTCTATAACACTTAGAAATTACAATCACCGCTCCGTTACCTACCCGCTCTCTCTAACACGGACAAAACCCCATCCTTTTCGTTTCATGGCCTGACCCCTCCCACCTTTGCTAGCACCTCCTCCACCTACCACCGACCCCTCTTGCAATGCATGCCCCTTCCCTCTTTCTCAGCCTAACCGCCAAATATTAGACCCGCTGAGCGCCCACCCTCCCTCTTATTGAACCAAACCACGAGACCACGCCACCGCTATCCCTGCAGGCATTACACCCTTATTCAACGAACTCATCCCACCTCCCAGACCTACCCCGCCGGATCTACACCCTCCTTTAATCACTTACTACGATATCCCAGCTGGATATTGGGAAAGACAAATCTAAGCGCCTATATTCTCTTGCACCTCTGCCCCTGGCGCAAAAATTTTCCAGCAGCGGGACCCGTTCTTGATTGGCATTAATCTTGAGCTACCTTCTTTGCGAGAATATTGTGCCTTTGAACCAAGCTTGTACTAGCATTCCCTCTTGGTAGTGTGGGGAGAATTTGTGGTAAGGAGCTTGTTATTGCGATAATGATGATCTTTGAGGTGGAGGTTGATGCCGAGATTACATGATTGATGAAGATGATAATTTTGTTGACATGGTGACTATTTGATGAGGATAGGGATCTGATGGTTGACAAACCAGCCATAAGAGACTTCCTCACGAGTGCGCCTTTTGCTATAGAGATTCGGATCCTTTTATGGGCATAATACTCGAGGGTAAGGAGATCCCACGAGTGACACAGGCTTAGATTGGTTTGGATAGGGCTATTCACATGTAGGAGCGAGGATATTCGGGATCGGAGGCTGCGAATGGTGATGAAGATAAGCGGCGATTGCAGATTTTATCAACACCTTTATGGGCGAGAAGGAGCGATTGTGGCGTCGAAGCGGCGAGCTTGGCGGGCGTGATCAGCTACGGCCCGTCTTTGGATATCATTATAGAGGCTCTTGAGAAGCGGGGCGGAGTTGCGAGCATCGACTACACTCGTTCGTGTGCGAGCAGCGGATGGTAGCGGATATGACGCGTCGAGCAATGAAAAATACGGGGAAGATGGATACTAAGAAGCTAGATCGGACACTCGGGGCCATAGCGGATGCATTGCTAGCTCGGCGGACCAGTCCATTGATTCCGGTCTGAGTGTTGCTCAGGATTACCACGTGAACGGCCTCATCCATCATTACTAGATCCGGATCGAGTCCGGACCAGGACTCCTTTTACATGATCAGATTTTAGAGTATTTGGGGAGGACAAAGATGAGACAACAGTTGAAGACTTTGTATGCCGGAGGTAGCTTATAGCTTTAGGCTTAAATTGTATCTTCATTTTGTTTGTATCGCATTTGTAGTATCATCGTAGTATGTTATAAACTCGGTGATGATCATTGCTATTTGATTATTGCTTCTTCTTTCTTTTGCACTCCTGGCGATAGCGGTGTATTTCCCCTACAGAGGGCCCAGTATCTTTTCTTTGATATATAAAATAACCTAGGCCCATGGCCTAGTGGATTATTAAAAAAAAAAACCTAAACCCTAAACCCTAAACCCTAAACCACTAAACCTAAACCCTAAACCCTAAACCCAAACCCTAAACCCGTCCAGCAATGTTTGGATGGTGAAAGGTTAGGCTAAGAGATACCATGTGTGGGAGGTCTTGGGTTCGATTCCCATGTCGTGAGGTGAGATTAATTGCCATTCTGCGGGGTGAAGGAGTAGCTAACCACTAAGCCCTAACACGGATGGAATTACTCATGAAAAATCCTCAAGCGTGTAGGGACAAGCGGAGCGATTAGTAGGTCGGTAGGAGGGTGCAGTGATAAGGAGGATTGAACGAGACCACTGCTAAAATGACTAATAATTAACCACTCAGCGGCTAAATAAAGCCAGCATTTTTTTAACATTTTTTAAACCCAACTTAGCAAAATTTTGCTCTCTCTCTCGAAAAATCGGTAAAACCACAGTAGCGCCGCCACCACCTCCGACCCTTGGCGGCACCACCTCGTGGTCGGCCACCACCCCACCGCCATGACGCACCCCGCTATGCGAAATGGTCAAATCGGCCCTCCTCGAATCCGTCATAACGATTGGCGGCGGTAAACCCTAGTTCCGCCGTCGCCCCTCCTCGACTTCCATTCCATTAAACTTTATCACTATCTTCATGGTGAACCTATGGTGATGTTTGAGGAGGAAGAAATTGATTTGATGATAGAAGAACAAGATTTGAAACTTGCGGTAATTGGTAAGTTCTCAAATGGTTGGACGGATTTTGATCTCTTGCGTAAGGAAATTCCGAAGCAATGTGGATTAAAAGCCGAAGTTTCAATAGGGTTGTTGTATAATCGTCATATTCTTATTCGTTGTAATATTGAAGAAGATTATGAGATTTTGATGTCAAGCCCTAGTTTTTGGATTAAAGAGAAGAATAAAATGTTGTTGATGAGAACTTTTATTTGGGATGTTGCCTTTAATCCAGAGGAGGAGTCAAATATTGCTTGGGGATGGATTTCTTTTCCAAATCTATCACCAAATTTCTATGGACAATGCTGCCTTGTTCACGTTGGCGTGGCGGTGGGAAACCCATGCCCTAGATTGACTACAAGGAAGAAGACAAGGCAGTTGTGCTAGAGTTAAGGTTGAAGTGGATTTATTGAAGTTCATCCTCGAAAAATTAAAATTTCCTTGAAGAATGGCATGTACATTCGAAGATGCAAAATTAGGTTTGATTTCATTCCTAAATATTGTACTAATTGCAAACTTCAAGGTCATGATATTGAAGGATGTTGGAAATTAAATCCGGAATTGAGACCAAAAAAGGATGACAAAGGTGATGGATCCGTGGAGAATCGTTGGCGATTGACAAAGGTAATTCTCAAATCCTACCCTTCGCCGTTCTTAGTCCAAAAACACCGCTTTGAGATCAAAATCTAAAAATCCGATGAATGGCAAGTTGTCATGGGAAAAAATAGTAGAAAAATCACAAATCCGTATCAAAAATCCTCTTCTTATTCTGTTTTGCCGACGGGGGAAGTTATTCCGGCCATCATTGCGGTCGGAACCACCCCCTCATGACGGATCGACCCGCTGAAAAACCCGCGAAATTCTACCCAAAATCTATTACCACGTCGGAAAATCGCCGCGTCGCCGCCGGAACCTACGGCGCCCGAGCAGCGGAACCTAACTCAGACCCACGAACACCACCCGTCGTCGCGTCCCTCGGCCCGCCCGGCGCGCTGCTGTGGGCTAACCTAACCAAAACCACAGCCCGATACCACTAAACCCTAACCTAAACTACCACCTCGAGCCTGGCGATCAACCCAGCCGGAAACCCTACCCGGCGGGCAGTAGCGGTCGGTGACCGCCCCCGGACCACCGCGCTGATAACCCACCCCCCGCCGTCGACACCTCTGGCGAAACGGCTAAAACACCTAAACCGTCCGTTAAAACCCTACGAGCCGTGACGGGCGACCCGTTAACGACCGTCGATGACGGTACCTCGCCGGGCGGATCCACCCGCTTTAACCCCACTGCGACCTACGGATCGAAAACACGCAGCGTGAAACCTGCGAGCCCGCCGGCCAGACCCGACCCGTTGCGACCCGACCGTGCTTGACTCGTGACCCGGACCCTGCCTACCCGGCTGCGGATCCGCTTTAACCGCAACCCGCCTGCGAAAATACCCCGGATTGCGTGAAACCACCCGCGGTTTGGCAGGCCGACCAGGCGTTCAAGTGCGCCCGACCACAACCCGTGGCCCACCTACCTACCCTCGGCCGTGGGTGAGCGTGATCCCCACTCCGTCGATACCACCGCAACCCTAAAATACTTACGAAAACCCTACCCGACACCACGGCCGACCCGATGGCAGGCAGAAACCCAGCCCAAACCAGTAACGGAACCCCTTTGGACCAGCATACCCACACACAAGCCATTACTCCTTAAAACCTACAAATAAAAGGCCCAGAACCAAGCCCAATCTGGCTTCAAAAAATACAGAAAACCCAGTCAAATTCTATTTGGATCACGGGCTCCATGACTCGACCTCAAATAAGTTCAAATACTAAACACCTAAATAACTCAAAGCCCATGACCTCAAAAACCCAAGTGCTCAAAATTGGCTTAGAATGCCTTTTCCTTCCCCACTCGACCTTGTACCTTGAATAAAACCTCGTGGACATTCCTTTGATAAAACTACTGCTGCCCGTTCCTTTGAGTGCGATAGTGACGGGAGAGCGGGGTGAGACAGGATGGATATGTTTCACGAGGATTCTTCACTAAGCTATCAAAAGTGAGATTGCGAGAACCCGTGAAGCCTTTGATCGGAAATGGAAAGTGATGGTGAATTCTATGGTATGACAAATTTTGAAGATGTCTTAAGGAATTAGAGCATGATTATTGCCTCCACGAGAAGATAGGCGAGATTGGGCCATGGGCCGTATGAACTGAACCAAGACCGCTTGCTATTGATGAAGGTGTGGAGGAAGATATACTTGATGATGAGGAGCTTCAAATAGCACTTGGTCATATGTTTCAGGGAGTCCCTGATGCAGCGGATATATTTGCTGAGATGAGGAGTATCGAGGAAGCAATTCCCAGAGCTAACACAGAAGCTGGGTCTTGACGGCCGCAGCAACAACGGCAAGGCAAACAAGCTAAGCGGCTATCCGTTGGCGATAACCACGAGATCAAAGAAGAAATGATTTTATATCGAGTTATTAGATGAAGAGGAGGACAAGTACTTGGGATTGAAGATTTTATAAGTCTGAGTTTAGAGCTTCTAGCTTTGTGCTTGTATTATTACTCTACCTTAGTATTATCTTTTGTAACATCATTATAGAGTGCATTATAAACTCTATGATGATCATAGCTATCTTATCTTGGCCGTCCTTCTTTTTACATTCGGGATAGACTGTGCTTGCTAGATAGGAATAACAGGTGAAGTAAAGGGCTATCTCTTTACTTGTTTGTATTTCCCTCTGGGCCCCATTTCATTTCTGTTATTAATAAAAACACAGGCCTCGTGCACGGATGATTATTCAAAAAAAAAAAAAACTAAACCTAAACCCTAAACCACAAACCCTAAACCTAAACCCTAAACCACAAACCACTAAACCTAAACCCTAAACCTAAACCACAAACCTAAACCACAAACCCTAAACCACAAACCCTAAACCCTAAACCACAAACCTAAACCCTAAACCCTAAACCCTAAACCCTAAACCCTAAACCTAAACCCTAAACCTAAACCTAAACCACAAACCCTAAACCCGTCCAATGACATTTGGCCGATGGTCAAGAGTTAGGCTAAGGATACCATGTGTGGGAGGTCTTGGGTTCGATTCCCATATCGTGAGGTGAGATTAATTGCCATTCTGCGGGGGTGAAGGAGTAGCTAACCCTAAGCCTCTAACACGGATGGAATTACTCATGAAAAATCCTCCAGCGTGTAGGGACAAGCGGAGAGGCGGTTAGTAGGTCGGTAGGAGAAGTGCATGATAAGGAGGATTGAACCGAGACCACCGCTAAAATGACTAATAATTAACCACTCAGCGGCTAAATAAAGCCAACATTTTTTTAACATTTTCAATTTTAACTTAGCGAAATGCTCTCCTCTCTCAAAAATTTCGCCTAAACCTAACCTAGCATGCGCTTTCAGGCCACCTCGCGTAATCGGCCACCGCGCTACCACCATTTCCCACCCCCACCTTTTCAGAAATCCTTAAATCGACCCCCTCACGGATTAAAGTGAAGCTTGATGGCGGCGGTGCCAAACCCTAGCGCGCCGTCACTCTTACCACTCCTCGAATTTCGTGCCCCTAAAACCTATCACCTATCTTCATGGTGAACCTATGATTATGTTTGAGGAGGAAGAAATTGATGTTATGATTGAACAACAAAATTTGAAACTTGCGGTGATTGGTAAGTTTTCAAATGGTTGGACGGATTTTGATTTCTTGCGAAAGGAAATTCCTAAGCAATGTGGATTAAAATCTGAGGTTAATATAGGGTTGTTGCATAATCGTCATATTCTAATTCGTTGTTCTAATGAAGAAGATTATGATGTTTTGATGTCAAGCCCTAGTTTTTGGATTAAAGAAACAAGATTTTGTTGATGAGAACATTCATTTGGAATGTTAATTTTAATCCGGAAGAGGAGTCTAATATTGCTTGGGGATGGATCTCATTTCCCAATCTTTCACCGAACTTCTTTGGCCAATCGACCCTATTCTCGTTGGCGGCGGCGGTGAAACCATAACCTAGATTCGGCTACCATGAAGACAAGGCCGAGTTGTGCTAGGGTTAAGGTTGAAGTTGATTTATTGAAAGTTCATCCTCGAAATATTAAAATTTCTTTCAAGAAGAATGGACTTGTACTTACAGATGCAAAAAATTAGGTTTGATTTTATTCCTAAGTATTGTACTAATTGTAAGCTTCAAGGACATGACATTGAGTTGTTGAAGTGAATCTGATTTGAGACCAAGAGGGATGACAAAGGTGATGGAACTATGGAGGAATCGTCGGCGAGGAAAAGGTAAATCTCAAAACCCTACCGCCATCTTGATTCACCCAAAAAACCCGTCTCGGATCGAAACCAGCAAAACCGATCGGATGGCGAGTTGTCACGGGGAAAAGATCAAAGAAAAATTCAATTTTAAATCACAAATCTACAACTTCTCTTGTTTTAGCGTCGGAGAAATTCGGCCACCTTGGAGTCGGACCACCACCTCCATGTCAAAACAGTCCCCACAGGCGAAAAACACAAAAAATTTGAATCAAAATTTTTTTAGCCTTAGGAAACCTAGCGGCCGTCGCGAGCAGGAACCCTACGGCGACTTGCACGGGCAGCGGAACCTAATCGACCCCGACCACCGCATTGCGCACCTCACAACCTGGCCCGGCCGCCCGGTGCTTGGGCCAAACTCTAACCGATACCGCTTTGACAAACCACTAATCTACCACGAACCACTGGCCAACGTTACTTCAAACCTACGTGACGACCGCGCGGACCCACGCTGATGTCGGACCACTCCGCGCGTACCGAACCGCGAAGCCCGACCACCAGCTGCAAAAACCCTGAAAACCTTAAACCGCGTGAAACCTACGAATCGACCGGGCAGGCCGCGACCCGACCAGGACCCAAATCACCCCCCCTGCAGATCCACCCCGCTATCCTACCTACCCGCCGACTGCCCGCGGATCCGAAACCTACCCAAAAATACCGTGAAACCACGAAACCACCAGGCCCGGCCAGCGGCCGATCGGCTCGGCTCCTAACGACCCATCTAACCCGACTACCTACCCGCGGTACGATCCTAGACATCACTCCTCCCCACCCCCCCGCTTGATCGACCACGCGACAGTAACTACCGGCACAAATCTTAAAGTTACGGTACCGCCCTCTGCCAGGCAGGCCAATCCAAAACCCGACCAATGAGACTCACAACGACCAATGACCCATTAAACCCACCCCCTCTACTTTTAACGTACCAACACAACAAAATCCCACTACCCCCCTAAACCACCAACCCGTGACCTCACTCCCCCCCACAAACCGTACCCCCCCTATTAATTTGGGCCAAACCCAAAACATAAACTTAATCCAAAAAACACATGAAAGCCCAAGTCCAAATATTTCGGATCACGGGCTCCTACCCGACCTCGAATAAACACAAATACCAAACCCTTTACTAATTCAAAGCCCATGACCTCTAAGAACCCTCGACTGAGAATTGGCTTAAAAATGCCTTTTCCTTTCCTCGCCGACCACATGCATTAAATAAAGCCTCGTGGACATTCCTTCGATAAAACTACCGCTGCCGAATCTTTGGAGTGCGATAGTGACGGGAGGCGGGGTGAGACAGGATAGATATGTTTCACGAGTTCTTCACCTGGTATCAAAAGTGAGATTGCGAGAACTTAGTGAAGCCTTTGATCGAGAAATGGAAAGTGATGGTGAATTCTATGGTATGACAAATTTTGAAGATGTCTTAAGGAATTAGAGCATGATTATTGCCTCGCGGAAGATAGGCGGGATTGGGCCATGGGCCGTATGAACTGAACCGAGGCCGCTTGCTATTGATGAAGGTGTGGAAGAAGATATACTTGATGATGAGGAGCTTGAATAGCACTTGGTCACGTGTTTGAGAGTCCACGATCACGTGGATATATTTCTTTGAGATGAGAGTATCGAGGAAGCAATACCAGGCTAACCACGTGAGTCTTGCGTACAGCAACAGCGGCAAGGCAAACAATTTAGAAAGCGGCAATCCCGTTGGCGATAACCACGAGATCAAAGAAGAAATGATTTTATATCGAGTTATTAGATGAAGAGGAGGACAAGGTACTTGGGATTGAAGATTTTATAAGTCTGAGTTTAGAGCTTACAGCTTTGTGCTTGTATTATTACTCTACCTTAGTATCATCATTTGTAACATCATTATAGAGTGCATTATAAACTCTATGATGATCATAACTATCTTATCTTGGCCGTCCTTCTTTTTACATTCGGGATAGACCTGCTTGCCTAGATAGGAATAGCGAGGTGAAGTAAAGGGCTATCTCTTTACTTTTTGTATTTCCCTCAGGCCCCGTTTCATTTCTTATTAATAAAAACACAGGCTACGTGCTGGATGATCATTTAAAAAAAAAAAAAAAAAAAAAAAAAAAACTAAACCCTAAACCCTATAACCTAAACCCTAAACCACTAAACCCGTCCAATGACGATTTGTGATGGTCAAAGGTTAGGCTAAGGATACCGTGTGTGGGAGGTCTTGAGTTCGATTCCCATGTCGTGAGGTGAGATTAATTGCCATTCTGCGGGGTGAAGGAGTAGCTAACCCTAAGCCTCTAACACGGATGGAATTACTCATGAAAAATCCTCCAAGCGTGTAGGACAAGCGGAGGCGATTAGTAGGTCGGTAGGAGAAGTGCATTGATAAGGAGGATTGAACCGAGACCACGCGCTAAAATGACTAATAATTAACCACTCAGCGGCTAAATAAAGCCAACATTTTATCCAACGACATTTGTGATGGTCAAAGGTTAGGCTAAGGATACCATGTGTGGGAGGTCTTGGGTTCGATTCCCATATCGGCCGAGGTGAGATTAATTGTCGTGCGGGGTGAAGAGTAGCTAACCTAAGCCTCTAACACGGATGGAATTACTCATAAAAAATCCTCCAAGCGTGTAGGGACAAGCGGAGCGATTCCGTAGGTCGGTAGGAGAAGTGCATTGATAAGGAGGATTCGAACCGAGACCACGCGCTAAAAATGACTAAATAATTAACCACTCAGCGGCTAAATAAAGCCAACATTTTTATCAATGGCATTTGACCCGATGGTGAAAGGTTAGGCTAAGGATGCTCCGCATGCGAGGCAGTGGGTTGATTCCATGCCATGAGGTGAGATTAATTCCTTGCAATTTTATTCGAATGCTCTTAACGAGCGAATAAAAAGGGTTGGGCCTGCTTGAGTACCAGCGTCGGCTAAGCGGATTCCTCTATACTCTGAGGGGCCCAGATTAAAGGACACTCGGAGCAGGCCCAGCCCGAGGTGGTTGAGTCTGACCTCAAGCGGTATGGGGCGGTTGTCTAAGCGGAGGGTGCCTATTGTTAAGCAGACTCGAACTCGGGGCCTTGAACATGGGAAACACGTAATAATTAATAATAAACAACGGCTAACAAGCCGACATTTTAACATCCAGCGACATTTGGCCCGATGGTGAAAGGTTAGGCTAAGGATGCTCAGCATGCGAGGAGGCAGTAGGTTCGATTCCCTTAACGGTGAGATTAATTCCTTGCAATTTTATTCGAATGCTCTTAACCAGAGCGAATAAAAGGGTAGGGCCCTGCCAGTACCAGCGTCGGCTAAGCGGATTCCTCTATACCTCTGAGGGCCCGGCTGATTAAAGGACACTCGGAGCAGGCCCGAGCCCGAGGTGGTTGGTCTGACCTCAAGCGGTATGGGTAGGTTGTCTAAGCCGGAGGGGGTGCCTATTGTTAAACCGACTCGAACTCAGGGCCTTCAAGCACATGGGAAACACATAATAATTAATAATAAACAACGGCTAAACAAGCCAACATTTTAACAAGCCAACATTTAAAAAAATTTTGCTCTCCCCTCTCTCCTAAAAAACGTGAAAACCCTAGCCTAGCCGCCACCCACTTTCCGGCCACCATGGCCGTTGTGGCCACCGGCCGACCACCACCTGTGGTTGGCCACCACCCTACCACCATTTCTCACCCCCCCACCTTTTCAGAAATCCTAAAATCGACCCCTTTGGTTTCCGGCCTCTGATGTGGCGGTGTCAAACCCTAACATGTCGCCTTTCCCTCCGCCGAAAATTGTGCCTCTTAAACCTATCACCTATCTTCATGGTGAACCTACTATTATGTTTGAGGAGGATGAAATTGATTTGATGATTGAACAACAAAATTTGAAACTTGCGGTAGTTGGTAAGTTTTCAAATGGTTGGACGGATTTTGATTTCTTGCGAAAGGAAATTCCTAAGCAATGTGGATTAAAATCTGAGGTTAATATAGGGTTGTTGCATCATCGTCATATTCTTATTCGTTGTTCTATCGAAGAAGATTATGATACTTTGATGTCTAGCCCTAGTTTTTGGATTAAAGAAAGAAACAAGATGTTGTTAATGAGAACATTCATTTGGAATGTTAATTTTAATCCAGAGGAGGAGTCCAATATTGCTTGGGGATGGATCTCATTTCCTAATCTTCCACCGAATTTCTTTGGTCATTCGGCATTGTTCACGTTGGCGGCGGCGGTTGGAAGACCCTTAAACCTAGATTCGGCCACTTTGAAGAATACAAGGCCAAGTTGTGCTAGGGTTAAGGTTGAAGTGGATTTATTGAAAGTTCATCCTCAAAATATTCATATTTCTTTCAAAAGGAATGGAATAGTTCATACTAAATTGCAAAAAATTAGGTTTGACTTCATTCCTAAATTTTGTACTACTTGCAAACTACAAGGTCATGATGTTGATGGATGTTGGATATTGAATCCGGATTTGAAGCCAAAAAAGGTTGACAATGGTGATAGATCGACGGAAAAGGAGGCGGATTTGACAAAAGGTAATCTTCCAAACCCTAACCCCCCTTCTATTTACGCCAAAACCCATCGTCGGATCAAACCCACAAATCCTAACGGATGGCAGGTGGTTATGGGAAAAAAGAAAAAAAAAAAAATCCACAAATCAAAACCCCAATCTTACGTTAAACCTTTAAGCCACTTTGGTGGTGAAACATAACTCAGCGTCAAAGCAGACCCCGCTGAAAAATACAAAAATCGACCCGTAAAATAATTTCCGGCGGAAAAAATGGCGGCGGAAAAACCCCTCGGAACCTACAGCGGCCACGACCAGGAACCTAGCCAAACCCACGGATCACCTCCCCGTCGAATCACCGCCAGCCTAGCCCGGCGCCGTTCTTCTTTGGGCGAACTCTAACCAAAACCACTACCCTAAACCCTAAACTACCCCCGTACCACTGGCCGCCAACGCGCAACAAACCCTACCCACGGCCCGACCCGACACGAGGCGGTACCCTTTGCGGGCGACCCAGCTGCCCGCGAACCCACCTACCCCGCGTCGGCCCGCCTGCGAAACCGCCACAAAAACCTAAACCGTCACAAAACCCTATCAGATTCACGGACCCGAACCCATGGCGGCCGGTGCATTTCAACCTTACCCGTACGGATCCATCACCCACCCCGCGGATCGCCCCGCCGACCGTCTCACCAATCAAAACACCGCCCGAATCACGTGAAACCACCCGCGGTTTGACGGGCCAGCCCTCTTGCAGATCCAATTCAGCTGACCCTAACCCCGTGGCCCACCTGCCATACCCACGGTACCTAGTCCTGAACACCTTTCCCTCCACAACCTAGCCCCCTTCCGAAACTACCACTAAAACCCTAAGCCCACGGTAACCATACCAAATGCCAGGCAGGCCCAGCTCAAAGCCCGACCCAACAAACTCACCGACCCGACCCTGCAGCCCATCAAACTCACCCCTACATCAAGCGTACCCCGACCGAACCCCTAACCGCCGTCGAATCGTAACCCGCCCCGAAACCCAAATTAAAATAACGATTGCCCGATGCAAAGCCCGATCACTTTTAAGACAAGTCGAAAATTCAAGTCAAACTCTATCTCGACACGGGCTCGCTCTCGACCCAAAACAAAATCTACCACCGAGCCCACCGCTAATTCTAAGCCCGCGTCGATAAAAATCCATCGCCCAAAATTGGCTTAAAAATGCCTTTTCCTTTCCTCGCCGATCTTGTACATTAAATAAAGCCTCGTGGACATTCTTTCCAATAAGACTACGGCTGCCGAATCTTTGAGTGCGATAGTGACGGGAGGCGGTGTGAGCAGATAGATATGTTTCACGGATTCTTCACCTGGTATCAAAGTGAGATTGCGGAACCGTGAAGCCTTTGATCGAGGAAATGGAAAGTGATGGTGAATTCTATGGTATGACTAACTTTGAAGATGTTTTAAGGAATTGGACATGATTATTTCCTCCAAAGAAGATAGATGGGATTGGGCCATGGGCCGTATGAACCGAGAACCAACACGCTTGCTATTGATGAAGGTTTGGAAGAAGATATACTTGATGATGAGGAGCTTGAGATAGCACTTGGTCACGTGTTTGGGCGTCACGATCTGTGGATATGTTTGCGAGAGATGAAGTATCGAGGAAGCAATACGAGGCTAGAATAGAAGTGAGTCTTCAACGATGCAATGACAACGGCAAGACAAACAAGCTAGAAAGCGGTACTCCCGTTGGCGGTTATCACGAGATCAAAGAAGAAATGATTTTATATGAGGATTATTAGATTATGAGGAGGACAAGGTACTTGGGTTTGAAGATTTTATTAGTCTGAGTTTAGAGTTCTAGCTCTGTGATTGTATTATTTCTCTACCTTAGTATCGTCATTTGTAACATCATCATAGAGTGCATTATAAACTCTATGATGATCATGCTATCGATCTTAGCTTCTTCTTTCTTTTACATTCGGGATAGGCATTAACCGCTAGATAGGACTAGCGGTAGTAAAGGACTATCCCTTTATTAGTTGTATTTCCCATCTGGGCCCTTTTCATTTCTGTTATTAATAAAAACACAGGCAGCGTGCGGATGATTATTCAAAAAAAAAAAAAAAAACCCCAGGCCCCAGACCCCAGGCCCCAGACTCCAGACCCCAGACTCTAAACCTAAGCCCCAGACCCCAGACCCCAACCCAACCACAAACCCCAGACCCCAAACCCCAAACTGAGCCTAAACCCTAAACCCTAAACCTAAACCCTAAAACCTAAACCACAAACCACAAACCCTAAAACCTAAACCACAAACCCTAAAACCCTAAACCACAAAACCTAAAACCCTAAAACCACAAACCCTAAACCCTAAACCACTAAACCCTAAAAACCTGAAGCCTAAACCACTAAACCCCAGACCCTAAACCCCAGACCCCAGACCCTAAACCCCAGACCTGAGCCCCAGACCCTAAACCCCAGACCCCAGACCCCAGACCCCAGACCCCAGACCTGAGCCCTAAACCACAAACCTAAACCACAACCTGAAACCACAAACCCTAAACCACAAACCACAACCTAAACCACAAACCCTAAATCCTAAACCACAAACCCTAAACCACAAACCCTAAACCCTAAACCCTAAACCACAAACCCTAAACCACAAACCACAAACCACAACACAACCCAAACCCTGCCCACAAACCACAACCACTGACACAAACCACTAAACCTAAACCCCAGGCAGAAACCCCAGGCAGCCCAGACCCCAGACCCCAGACCCCAGACCCCAAACCCGTCAATGACGTTTGACCCGATGGTGAAAGGTTAGGCTAAGAGATACCATGTGTGGGAGGTCTTGGGTTCGATTCCCATATCTCGTGGTGAGATTAATTGCCATTCTGGGGTGAAGGAGTAGCTAACCCTAAGCCTCTAACACGATGGAATTACTCATGAAAAATCCTCCAAGCGTGTAGGGACAAGCGGAGCGATTCCGTAGGTCGGTAGGAGGGGTCTATTGATAAGGAGGATTCGAACGAGACCACGCGCTAAAAATGACTAATAATTAACCACTCAGCGGCTAAATAAAGCCAACATTTAAATCCAACATTTGTGATGGTGAAAGGTTAGGCTAAGGATGCTCAGCATGCGAGAGGCCGTGGGTTCGATTCCATAATGAGGGTGAGATTAATTCCTTGCAATTTTATTGAATACTCTTGACGAGCGAATAAAAGGGTTGAGCCTGCTTGAGTACCGTCGGCTAAGCAGTTCTATATACCTCTGAGGGCCCACTGATTAAAGGACACTCGGGCGAGCCCAAGCCCGAGGTGGTTGATCTGACCTCAAGCGGTATGGGTAGGTTGTCTAAGCGGAGGGTGCCTATTGTTAAGCCGACTCGAACTCAGGGCCTTCAAGCACATGGGAAAATAAAATGACTAAATAATTAACCACTCAACGGCTAAATAAAGCCAACATTTTTAACATTTTAAAACTTAGCCGAAATGCTCTCCCCTCTCTCCTAAAATTTTCAGAAAAAACCCTAACCTAGCCGCCACCTTTTCCGGCCACCATGGCCGTCGTGGCCTTGGCGACCTCGCGTGGTCGGCCACCACCTGCGCCATTTCACACCCCCGCTACGAAATGGTCAAATCTAACCCCACGGTTGCCCAAAGCGATTGGCGGCGGTACCCCATTTTCCGCCGTCGTCCCCACCCCCTCCTCGACTTGTGCCGCCAAACCTATCACTATCTTCATGGTGAACCTATGGTTATGTTTGAGGAGGATGAAATTGATTTGATGATTCAAGAACAAGATTTGAAACTTGCGGTAATTGGTAAGTTTTCAAACGGGTGGACTAATTTTGATCTATTGCGGAAGGAAATTCCTAAGCAATGTGGATTAAAGGCTGAGGTAACAATAGGGTTGTTGTATAATCGCCATATTCTAATTCGGTGTTCAATCGAAGAAGATTATGCTATTTTGATGTCAAGCCCTAGTTTTTGGATAAAAGAAAATAATAAGATGTTGTTGATGAGAACATTCATTTGGGATGTTGCATTTAATCCAGAGGAGGAGTCACATATTGCTTGGGGATGGATTTCTTTTCCAAATCTTCCTCCAAATTTTCATGGCCAATCGGCCTTGTTCACGATAAGCGTGGCGGTGGGAAACCCATTGCCACAGATTGACTACAAGGAAGAAGACAAGGCGGTTGTGCTAGAGTAAAGGTTGAAGTGGATTTGTTAAAAGTTCACCCTCAAAAAATTCAATTATCTTTCAAGAAGAATGGAATTGTTCTTACAAAAGTGCAAAAAATTAGGTTTGATTTTATTCCTAAGTATTGTACTACTTGTAAACTACAAGGACATGATATTGATGGATGTTGGATTTTAAATCCGGATTTGAGACCAAAGAAGGATGGCAATGGCAATGAAAAGTTGGAGGAATCGTTGGCAAAGACAAAAGGTAAATCTCAAAACCCTAACCTTCCTTCTAATGACAAATCTACCGTCTCGGATCAAAACTTCAAATAAATTCGGATGGCAAGTTGTCACGGCAAAAAACAATAGGAAAAACACCATTCCAAACCAAAAATCGTCACTTTCCACTGTTTTGGAGATTCAGGGAGCAATTCCGGCCAAAATGATGGTCGGAACCACCCCCACCACCACGGATCTGACCCCCCTGTTGCAAAACCCTAAAAATCCAAGCCAAAAATCTGTTTAGCCTTGGAAAATCGTGGCAGGAAAAACCCTCGGAACCTACCGCGGCCACGGACAGCGGAACCTCTGCGTCGACCACCTACAAACCCCAGTCACCGTCACGACCCCAGCCTAGCCCGGCCTGTCTTTGTTGGGCCAAACCTAACCGATCTTACCCATGACCCTAAACCACCCTCGAGCCCTAGCGCCAACCCGTGATACAAACCCTACCGTGACCCGACCGTGACCCGCGTTGTACCCCACCACCCTCGGACCCCTCACTCGCGGACCCACCTACCCCGCCGTCGACCCACATAATGAAACCTGCAAAAACCTAAAATACCCTTTAAAACCCTAACGCCCCCGACCCGACCCGACCCCTTAACGGCCGGCTCAAACACGACCCATGAACGACCCACCCCACTACTGCAGATCCCCACGTGGCATACCCTTTGCATCTGCCCGGATCAAAACCGCAAAACGCGCGTTGAAACCTACCGCTAGCGGCGGCCCGACACACTTACCCGTTCAAACTCGGCCCGACCCTAACCACCTCGATCCCTGCCACTCCCCTCCGGCCCGATCTTTTACCACCCCCTTGGCGAAATCACGCGAAACCCTAAAACTCGTGGAAACCCTACCCGCGCGTGACGACCGACCCGTCACCTCGACCCGACAACCGGACCACGCAGCCTCGCGGACCCCACCCCGGACCAGCCATACCCCTCAACCACAAACAATTACCCGGCAAAACCTTTAAATAAAAAGCCCGAATCAAACCCAAACACGATTCATATTATCCAAGATAATTCAAGCCCAAATTCTATCTCGGATATGGGCTCGACTACCCGTCCTCAACTAACATCAACGATAAGCCCAAAGCTAATTCTAAGCCCACAACCTCCAAAAACTCAACCGCCCAAATTGGCTTAAAAATGCCTTCTCTTTCCTCGACAACCTTGTACCCTTAATAAATCTTCATCGGACATACCTTCCACAACACTACCTTTGCAAACCTTTGGATCTTGATAGTGTAAGGAGGAAGTGGTGTGAGACGGATGGTGAAGAGTCTAATAATGATTATGAGCACAAGTGGTCGATGTCGATATAGCATTACTACGGGAGGCCTTTGATAGGAAATGGAAATGGAAGGTGAATTACGTGGTATGGCGAAGTTTGAGGATGTTATAAAGCACTCCTAGCGGTCGGGCATACACTTCACGGTAAAGGAATACTTGGAGATGTTTGTTCCCTCTGAAGAGGATAGGCAGGAATGGGCCATGGAATTGTATGATTCAGATCCAAGCCCACTTGTTGTTGAGTATGGATCAGATGAAGAGATACTTGATGATGAGGATCTTCAGATAGCACTTGGTCACATATTTCATGGAGTGCCAGATTCACCAGCTATGCTTGAAGAGATGAGGAGATATGATGAAGCAATGCAACAAGTTGGGACTTCGTCAACACACCCACGCTGACAAAAGCAGGCTAAAAAGCGGCACTACCTCTGGCAGTTACCACTCGATCAATGAAGAAATGATCCTATATCATGGACTCCTAGAAGACAAGGAAGAGAAGATACCTGGGTTAGAAGATTTTATAAGTTCAGAGTTTAGATTTCCTAACTTTGTTCTTATATTACTACTTTACCTTAGTATCATAATTTGTAACATCATCATAGAGTGCATTATAAACTCTATGATGATCATAGCTTATTTGATTTTATCTTCTTCTTTCTTTTTACATTCGGGATAGACTATGCTTGCCTAGACGGACTAGCAGGCGACGTAAAGGACTAATCCCCTTTATTAGTTTGTAATTCCCATTTGGGCCCCTTTTATTTCTGTTATTTATAAAATAACCTGGGCCAACGTGCCTGGATGATTACTTAAAAAAAAAAAAAAAACCTAAACCCTAAACCCTAAACCCTAAACCCTAAACCCTAAACCTGAATTTTATAGATAAAAGTGATGAAGTTATCAAAATGAATGAAAGTTTGATCCAGTTACCCACAAAGGATGAAGTTAGAAGCGGCGATCTTGGTCTCAGCCAGCATAGCTCTGGAGGCCGGACGGTTTCATGGGATTTTTATCGGACTTCTTTGGGAGATCATTAGAATAGCGTGGTAGATATGGTTATTTCCTTCTTGGTAGGGAGCTCCCCAGGTATGTCACTCACACTAATCTTATTCTTATTCCTAAAAAACAGGTGATGACTACTTTTGGTGACATGCGTCCTATCAGTCTTAGCAATTTTCTCAATAAAATTCTTTCCAGAGTCATTCATAATAGGTTATCAGCTCTCCTTCCTAGTTTGATTTCTCAGAACCAGGCGGGTTTTGTAAAAGGTAGGAATATTATTGAAAATATTTTGCTTGCTCGAGATTACTAAAGACATCGGACTAAATCACGAATGGTAAGCGACATAATGTGATTATGAAACTCGACATGACTAAGGCATATGACAGACTTTCTTGGAGCTTTCTTATGAAAGTGTTGCGCAAAATGGGATTTGGGGAAACCTTTATTGGTCATGTTTATGAGTTGGTTGCTCACAATTGGTATTCGATTTTGATAAATGGGCTGACCTCATGGTTTCTTCAAATCTTCTAGAGGGTGAAGCAGGGGATCCTCTCTCACTACTTTATTCATTATTCTTTGCGGAGACTTTGTCGAGTTCTCAATTCTCTTACTTGAGGACCGGGATTTCATGGTTTTGGAATGCGAGCGAGTCTAAGATCAATCACTTGTGTTATGCAGCGATACTATTATTTTTGCCTCTCGTTATCGGTATTCCTTGCAAAATATTATGCATGTTCTAAGCGGTATGAACAAGCCTCACTGGCATTGGTGAATAAAAGTAAAGCGCCATCTACTTGCATGCTTGCTCCGGATATTGTGGTTCAAGATATTGAACACATTACGAGTATGTCGTCAATCCTTTCTATTACTTACAGGCTGTCCTTTATTCTCTGATTACCCACCGGCTATCTTTTTATAATGATATTTTGACTAAGATCCGGAACAAACTATAAGGATGGAAGGGTAAGCTTCTATCCTTTGGAGGTAAGTATTCTTATTAACCATGTTTTCTGAGCGATGCCCGTTCACCTTTTAGCCATTTACGGATCCTCCGAGTTCGTTCTAAAAAGTTATATAAAATCTTAGCTCAATTCTTTTGGAGTAATAATGTGGGGGAATGGGGGCGTCACTGGGCTAGCTGGGATCATATATGTCTTCCGCAATCAGAGGGTGGTCTTGGCTTCAGAAACCTGAAAGATATTTCCTCAGCCTTATTTGCAAAATTGTGGTGGAATTTTCGTACCAAGAAGTCTTTATGGAGAGACTTTATGAGCAACAAGTATCTTAAACATCATAATTATGCCACTGTCCCTAAGAAAGGTTCACAAATATGGAGGAAAATGTTGGATGCTAGAGACCATCTTGGCGGTACATTTGGTGGCAATTGAAGAATGGTACTATCTCGTTAGGATGACAAGCTGGGACAGGACTTGGTGCTATTCGAAACGAGAATAATGTTATAATTCTGAGGCTATTCAGAATGTGAAAGATGTGGTGACAAATGATATGTGGAACGAAGATATGTTATTACAGAATCTGCCAAGAGATATGGTAAATCATATTATGCAAAAGGTAAATCCTCCTAAGTATGTGAATGATTTGGATCTGATGAAGCGGACCTTGAGTGGGCGAAAGAGGCGGATGGGGCTAATTTCTGAGATCATGTCAAAATTTGGGTTAAGAACTGCGTATAAAATATCCTTCAACATGTGGAGATTAAGGAATGAAAAGTTACCTTTGGATGATATTGTGAAGAGTTGAAGTGCGAGATGCCTTCCAAATGTAGCGTTGTAATAACCCTCAGGAAGAAACTATCAATCACGTCTTTGCACAGGGTGAGATAGCACAACAGGTGTGGAGACTTTTCTCAGGCATCGCAGGCATTACTATTACAGGATTACCATTAGATCAGATAATTAACGAATGGTGGCATGCGAATGTTTTAGCGAATCAAACCGCTTCTACTATGCGATGCGAGCATCGTCATTTGGGAGTTATGGAAAAGGCGGAATGATGTGAGACATGATAGGCGACTACTCTGGCAGTCGCTACGATTTGGCGACTATTCGAACATGGTGAGATTGCGGAGACAGAAGATTAATCCAGTACCTCATAGATGGAATGATATTCTTATTCGACTTAAAGAAGAGATTGAGGTGCCTAAAGTTACTTTGGTCTTATGGTGCTTTCCGACGACAGGAATTTGGAAATGTAATCGATGGGGCTACGAGGCGATCGAGGAGAAAGCGCTTATTCCTTTTGTGTTAGGGATGATAGAGGGAACTTGATATATGCGGCGGCTAAAGAAATTCAGGAGGCTACATATACGGAATCAGAAGCTAGGGCCATCTTAGAGGCAGTCAGATTCTGCAAAAGCAGACAACATCATTCATATATTATTGAGACTGATTCTAGACTTATGCTAATGGTTCTCATTAAAAAGTGGAAACCTCCTTGGAGAATTATTAATTGGGTCGAGGAGATTTTTGAGATGATTACAGAGACCAATGTTATTTTTCAGCACATCATGAGAGAAGGTAATCAATTGGCTGACCATTTAGCAAATTTGGCTCTTGACAGTGGGCCGGTCGAGGTTCACAGTTTTGATCAATTGGATAGTAAAGGCAGGAGGATTCTCAATTGTGACAAGCTTCAATGCCCTTATCTGAGAATAAGGGAGTCGAGTTTTTGATGGATTTTTCTATTCGAGAGGATTTGGTCGGGAACAGACACTATTATGCTCAAAACCTATGGGAGGAAAGCATAATAGGCCTCTTTTCTACTAACTTGGTTTGCTATTTTGTAGGTATCACATCATTCATTATTACAGGGAGGCAACAACAGGCATGGATAATACAGAGCAACTGGATATACACAAACAAAGGAGAGAGGACCAGGACAGCGGGAGGTAGCAGACTCAGAAGACCACTGACTGGATATCTTGACTACATCACACTTCTATACTGGCAGATCCTGTACATGCAAAATCCAGAAGTCAGACTTGGAGGACTCATGATCTGAGACCATACATATTTCTGAGTAGAGATTTCACAGAGGAGGCGTTATCACAGATCTTCACAGACATGATCATAGAAACCAGAGACTTCACTTCAGAGTTATTCAGTGTTTACAGATACAGACCGTTGGAGAATACTGGAACTATGAGGTGACCTATCATCAGCGAGTGGTATTAGCATCTAGTTATGCTCATTCTCCTGGTGGTGCGATACCACATAGGGAAGGTTATCTTTGCGGTTCGGTATGTAACAGATACGACGATGGACTGCGGAGGTTTAGAGACATGATCTACAGCCGAGGCGAGTATCGACAGGATTGTGCACCTAGGACTCAGACTGGGGACACAAACCTGTTTGACACACTATCATCACATCATACTGGGGAATTTCTCAAGAGATTTCCTTTACATTGGCAGACTAGTTTCCGTAGCCTAGATCTTTTTTATAGGTTTTTACATTTTATATTGTCATTTTGGACACATAGATCCAAAATGATGCATAGGTTAATTGTTTCATTCTGTAGCCTCTTGGCATTCATTTCTCAAACTCTGTATGTTTTTTATTTTTATTATTAATAAAATAACCTAGGCCTACACGCCTGGTGGATTATCTAAAAAAAAAAAAAAAAAAAACCCTAAACCCTAAACCCTAAACCCTAAACCCTAAACCCTAAACCCTAAACCCATCCAACAGCATTTGGCCCAATGGTCAAAGGTTAGGCTAAGGATGCTCCCTTGTGCAGGCCGTGGGTTCGATTCCATGCGGCGGTGAGATTAATTCCTTGCAATTTTATTGAATGCTCTTAACGAGGGCGAATAAAAGGGGTTGGGCCTGCTTGAGTACAGTCGGCTAAGCGGATTCCTCTATACCTCTGAGAGGGCCCTGATTAAAGGACACTGGGCAGGCCCAAGCCCGAGGAATTGGTCTGACCTCCAAGCGGTATGGGGCGGTTGTCTAGCGGAGGGTGCCTATTGTTAAACAGACTCGAACTCGGGGCCTTGACATGGGAAACACATAATAATTAATAATAAACAACGGCTAAACAAGCGACATTTTTATTTAATTTTATTTTTACTTAGCAAAATTTGCTCTCCTCTCTCCTAAAATTGGTAAAACCCTAGCCTTAGCCGCCACCCTTTTCCGCCACCATGGCGGCGTGGCCGGCGGCCCACCTCATGGTCGGCCATCACCCCACCACCCCTCACCCCCCCACCTTCTTGGAAATGGTCAAATCGACCTCATCTGTCCCGTCTCACGTCAAAGCGATGCGGCGGCGTTGAAACCCTAGCAGCGCCGTCGCCCCCTTTCTTCCTCGAGTTCGTGCGATTAAGCCCATCACGTACCTTCATGGTGAGCCTATGGTTATGTTTGAAGAAGAAGAAGAAATTGAAATTATGATTCAAGAACAAGATTTGAAACTTGCGATCATTGGTAAGTTTTCAAATGGTTAGACGGACTTTGATGTTTAAGGAAGGAGATTCCTAAACAATGTGGCCTTAAATGCGAGGTTACAATAGGTTTGTTGTATAATCGTCATAATCTTATTCGTTGTTCAATTGAAGAAGATTATGACATCTTAATATCAAGCCACTAGTTTTGGATTAAAGAAAAGAATAAAATGTTGTTGATGAGAACATTCATTTGGAATGTTGATTTTAATCCAGAGGAGGAGTCCAATATTGCTTGGGGATGAATCTCATTTCCAAATCTACCACCGAATTTCTTTGGCCATTCGGCCTTGTTCACGTTGGCGGCGGCGGTGGGTAAACCATTAACCCTAGATTCGGCCACCATGAAGAAGACAAGGCCAAGTTGTGCTAGGGTTAAGGTTGAAGTGGACTTGTTGAAAGTTCATCCTCAAAAAATTCAAATTTCGTTCAAGAAGAATGGAATAGTACATACAAAGATGCAAAAAATTAGATTTGATTTCATGCCTAAGTTTTGTACTAATTGCAAACTTCAAGGACATGATATTGAAGGATGTTGGAAGTTAAATCCGGATCTGAGACCAAAGAAGGATGAAAATGACAATGGTGATATTTCGACGGCTATGGCAAAAGGTAATCTTCAAAACCCTACTTCTACTTCTACTGCCGTCAAACCACCCCCTCCAGATCCAAAATCCAAAAATTCCGAGGGTTGGCAGGTGGTCAACGGAAAAAACAAGAGAAAAAACACAAATCTAAATCAAAAAATTCTTTTGAACACTGTTCCGACGGTTAGGGGTGAAATTCCGACCACGGTGGAGGTCGGAACCACCTCCATTACGCCGAAACAGACCCCCCAGCCGAAACAACCACAAAATTCAGGCCAAAATATAAATGGCGGCGCCGGAATACCACCTAGAATACCCTCTACCCATCGGAACCCTACGCGCCACGACCATAGGAACCTACCTAAACCACGGTCTGCCCCATCGCCGTCTGAGCCTAAACCTAACTTGGCCCGGCGGTGGCGGTGGGCTAACCCACAAGCCTAAACCGCTAGCCCGAGCCTAATCTACCCGAGCCCTAACCGACCCGCCCGGCTCAAACCTGCAGGGCCAGGCCAGCGGCCGGACACCACGCCCCCTGCGGACCGCACCGACCACGTACCCCCCCTCGTTCGACTCCGTATGGCGGCGCGCCTCAAAAAACCCTAAAAACCCATATGAAACCCTACGCAGCGTTGACGGCGACCCATTAAAGGCAGTGACCGGTCGCCGCTGCGGATCCACCCCCGCTATCCTACCTACCACCCGACTACCGTCGGATCGAAACCTCGCGAATTACCGTGAAACCACTGCGAGCACCACCAAGGCAGCCAGCGGCCGATCCTCGCCATTTCTGCGCCATCCCAGCAACTACCCGCGGTACCCAGTCCTGAACGCTCCTCCCCAACCTTAACCCACTGTCGAATCTACACCTAAAACCTAAACTACCTTAAGCTATACGATGCCCAGGCAGGCCGACCACAAAGCAGGCCAATCCCTGGCAGGCCAGCAACCGCTTTAAGCCTACCCCTCTGCTCCCACGTACCCTCGGCGAACTCACTACTCGTTAGAACCCCTTAGTGACCGCCCACACGGAAACCGAAACCCGTTAACGGCGGCCCGATCCCAAAGCCCGACCACTTTTAAAAGCAACCCGAAAATTCAAGTCAATTCGGTTTAGGATACGGGCTCTCTACTCGACCTCAAACAAAATCAACCACGAGCCCAGCGCTTCAAATCCCACAAACACAAAGAATCCTTGACCCAAAATTGGCTTAGAATGCCTTTTCCTTTCATATACCTTGTACATTGAATAAAACCTCATGGACATTCCTTTGATAAGACTACGATGCGAATCTTTGAAGTGCGATAGTAGCGGGAGGAAGGGGTGAGCGATTGGATATGTTTCACGAGATTCTTCACAAGCTATCAAAAGTTGAGATTGCGAGAACCGTGAAGCCTTTGATCGAGAAATGGAAAGTGATGGTGAATTCTATGGTATGACAAATTTTGAAGATGTCTTAAGGAATTAGACATGATTATTTCCTCGATGAAGATAAATTTGGATTGGGCCATGGAGCCGTATGAACTGAACCAAGACCGCTTGCTATTGATGAAGGCGTGGAAGAAGATATACTTGATGATGAGGAGCTTGGATAGCACTTGGTCACGTGTTTCAAGGCGTCCACGATCGTGAGATATGTTTCTTTGAGATGAAAGTATCGAGGAAGCAATACCCGAGGCTAGAATAGAAGTGAGTCTTCAGTGACAACAACAACGGCAAGGAAAACAAGCTAAAAACCGGCACTCCAGCTGGCGGTAACCACAAGATCAAAGAAGAAATGATTTTATATCGAGTTATTAGATGTGAGGAGGACAAAGTACTTGGGTTTGAAGATTTTATAAGTCTGAGTTTAGAGCTCACTAGCTTTGTGATTATATTATTACTCTGCCTTAGTATCATCAATTGTAACATCATTATAGAGTGCATTATAAACTCTATGATGATCATAACTACCTCATTTTGGCCGTCTTTCTTTTTACATTCGGGATAGACCTATCTACGCTGGAGATAGGAATAGCAGGCAAAGTAAAGGACTACCCGCTTTATTAGTTTGTATTTCCCTCACAGGCCCTTTTCTTTTATGTTATTAATAAAAACACAGGCAGCGTGCACGGATGATTACTCAAAAAAAAAAAAAACTAAACCCTAAACCACAAACCACAAACCTAAACCACTAAACCACAAACCTAAACCCGTCAATGACATTTGGTGATGGTGAAGGTTAGGCTAAGGATACCATGTGTGGGAGGTCTTGGGTTCGATTCCCATATCAGTGAGGTGAGATTAATTGCCGTGCGGGGTGAAGGGAGTAGCTAACCCTAAGCCTCTAACACGGATGGAATTACTCGTAAAAATCCTCAACGTGTAGGGACAAGCGGAGGCGATTAGTGAGTCGGTAGGAGAAGTCTGTTGATAAGGAGGATTCGAACCGAGACCACGCTAAAAATGACTAAATAATTAACCACTCAGCGGCTAAATAAAGCCAACATTTATCCAACGACATTTGGCCCGATGGTCAAAGGTTAGGCTAAGGATACCATGTGTGGGAGGTCTTGGGTTCGATTCCCATGCTCGGCGGTGAGATTAATTGCCGTGCGGGGATGAAGGGAGTAGCTAACCTAAGTCTCTGCTGCGGATGGAATTACTCATAAAAATCCTCAAGCGTGTAGGGACAAGCGGAGCGATTAGTAGGTCGGTAGGAGAAGTGCATTGATAAGGAGGATTCGAACCCGAGACCACGCTAAAAATGACTAATAATTAACCACTCAGCGGCTAAATAAAGCCAACATTTTATCCATGACATTTGGTGATGGTCAAATGTTAGGCTAGAGATACCATGTGTGGGAGGTCGAGTTCGATTCCCATGCTCGGCGGATGTGAGATTAATTGCCATTCTGCGAGGGCAAGGAGTAGCTAACCTAAGCCTCTAACACGGATGGAATTACTCGTAAAAATCCTCGAAGCGTGTAGGGACAAGCGGAGGCGATTAGTAGGTCGGTAGGAGAGTGCATTGATAAGGAGGATTCGAACCGAGACCACGCGCCAAAAATGACTAATAATTAACCACTCAGCGGCTAAATAAAGCCAACATTTTTTATCAGCGGCATTTGGCTCGATGGTGAGTTAGGCTAAGGATACCATGTGTGGGAGGTCTTGGGTTCGATTCCGTGTCAGCGGTGAGATTAATTGCCATTCTGCGAGGGTGAAGGGAGTAGCTAACCTAATCCTCTAACACGGATGGAATTACTCATGAAAAATCCTCCAAGCGTGTAAGGACAAGCGGAGGCGATTCCGTAGGTCGGTAGGAGAAGTGCGATGATAAGGAGGATTCGAACCGAGACCAGCGCTAAAATGACTAAATAATTAACCACTCAACGGCTAAATAAAGCCAACATTTTAAAAAACCCTTTTTTAAACTTAGCAAAATTTTGCTCTCCCCTCTCTCCTCAAAAAAATCGGAAAAACCCTAGTTTCCGCCGCCACCAACCTTCGGCCACCATGGCGTCGGCCAGCCGTGCCACCTCTGTGGTCGGCCATCACCCCACCACCAGCGCAACCCCACCCGAGAAATGGTCAAATCGACCCCGCCCCGGAAAACATAATGATGGCGGCGGCGTCAAACCTAGATCGCCGTCACGCTTTTCCCTCGCCGACTTGGTGCCCAAAACCAATTACCTACCTCCATGGTGAACCTATGGTGATGTTTGAGAGGATGAAATCGATGTGATGATTCAAGAACAAGATTTGAAACTTGCGGTTATTGGTAAGTTTTCAAATGGATGGTCTAACTTTGATCTTTTGCGAAGAAATTCCTAAGCAATGCGGATTAAAGCGAGAGGTTACTATAGGGTTGTTGTATAATCGTCATATTCTAATTCGGTGTTCAATCGAAGAAGATTATGATATTTTGATGTCAAGCCCTAGTTTTTGGATTAAGGAAAATAATAAGATGTTGTTGATGAGAACATTCATTTGGGATGTTGCATTTAATCCAGAGGAGGAGTCACATATTGCTTGGGGATGGATTTCTTTTCCAAATCTCCCACCAAATTTTATGGCCAATCGGCCTTGTTCACGATGGCGGCGGCGGTGGGGAAACCCATTGCCCAGATTGGCTACAAGGAAGAAGACAAGGCCCAGTTGTGCTAGGGTTAAGGTTGAAGTGGATTTGTTAAAAGTTCACCCCCAAAAAATTCAACTATCTTTCAAAAAGAATGGAATTGTTCTTACAAAAGTGCAAAAAATTAGGTTTGATTTTATTCCTAAGTATTGTACTACTTGTAAATTACAAGGACATGATATTGAAGGATGTTGGAGATTAAATCGGTTGAGGCAGAAGAAGGATGACAATGGCAAGGATCTTATGGAGGATCAAGTCGACTATGTCAAAGGTAATTTTAAAAACCCTAACCTCATAAGTTAATGACAAAACAACCAATTCAGATCCGAAACCTTCAAAATCAGTCGGTTGGCAAGTTGTCACGGGAAAAAAGAATAGGAAAAATTCAATTCCAATCCAAAAAACACCTTTAGACAATGGTTTGGAGATTCAAGGAGAAATTCCGGCCAAAAAAGTGGTCGGAACCACCCTCACCACGGATCCGACCCCGTGAAAACTACACAAAATTCTAACCAAAAATTAATTCCGCAAGCGGAAACCCTACGGCGCCGTCACGGCCGGCCAGGAACCTACGGCCACGGTTCAGCCGGAACCTAGCGAGCCCACGAACAACCCACACGTCGTCATACCAGCGTCAACCCGGCCGCGAGGCGTTGGGCCAAACCACAACCCATTACGGCAACACAAACCTAAACTACCCTCCCGAGCCCTGGCCGTCGACTCGGTTCCACAAACCCTACCGTGACGGGCCGATGCGGTCAACCTACCCGCTCTGGACCCGACATCGACCCGACCCCACGCGGATCGACCACGCGGCCAAAGCGCCAGCAAAACCTAAACTACCGCTGAAACCCTCCGAAAGGTCGGCGACCGACCCAATTCTGACCCTCGGCCAGTTGATACCCCGCGCTTCCGGATCCACCCCGCGCGCTAACCCCCCGCCGAGCAACCTCCGGATCTGAAAAAACCGCGAAATATTAGTCAAAGCTTAGGCGATTCCACGGCCAGACCGAACCTTTGACGGGCCGACCCATTTGACCGCGGCCGGACCCGTACCTACCTGCGCGGTTCACCTCCGCTCCTGCCGAAACCTCGCGACAAACCACTAAACCACTAGAAACCACTACCGAACCACATGCAGGCGACCCACTAACCGTCGAATTACGCACTACCACAACCCAGCGGACCCAACTACCCTACCCGCGGTACCTGATCCTGGCATCAATCCCCCGCGTAGAAACCGCCTCTAAACCACAAAATATCAGCGGAACTCACTGCAGGCCATTGCCCCGCAGGCAGGCCGATGCAGTACTGACACCAACGGACCCCTTTGGCATGACCAAATTCCCCGACGCGAGCCATTACCGCACAAAACTTTTAAATAAAAAGCCCAAATCAAGCCCAAACCACAATTCAACAAATCCAAGATTGACCCAAATTCTATTTGGATCTGGGCTCCACCACCATCAAATAACACCAACGATAAGCCCGAATCTAATTCAAAGCCCTCTACCTCAAAAAACCCAACTGAAAATTGGCTTAAAATGCCTTCTCTTTCCCTTATGACCTTGTACTCTAAATAAATCTTCATCGGATATACCTTACAATAACCTACCACTGAAACTTTTGGGGCCCGATAGTATAAGGAGGAAGTGGTGTGATCTGAAGGAGAAGAGTCTAATAATGATTATGAGCACAAGTGGTGAGAATCGAACATAGCATTACTTGGAGGCCTTTGATAAGGAAATGGAATTGGAAGGTGAATTACATCGTATGACAAAGTTTGAGGATGTTTTAAAGGACACCACTAGCGATAGAAATGCACACCTTCTTGTAAAGGAATATTTGGAGATGTTTGTCCCCTCGGAAGAAGATAGGCGAGGAATGGGCCTTGGAAATGTTTGAACAGAACCAACCTACTATTGTTGATGGAGACTCGGAGGCGACATTACAGATGATGATGAGCTTGGATAGCACTTGGACACATGTTTCATGGTGTCCCGGACCACTGAAATATGTTTGAAGAAATGAAGAGATTTGAAGGCGTGATACCAGTCCACCTAAGAAAGGAGCGGGGACTTCATCAACACATAATCTCGCCGAAAGGAAGCTAGTAAGCGAGCTATTCCATTGTCGATTACCACTAGGTCAAAGAAGAAATGATTACATACCATGGTGCGTGAAGACAAGGAGGAGAAGGTACTTGGGTTAGAAGATTTTATAAGTTCAGAGTTTAGATTTCCTAGCTTTGTTCTTATATTACTACTCTATCTTAGTATCATCATTTGTAACATCATCATAGAGTGCATTATAAACTCTATGATGATCATAACTATCTCATTTTAGCTTAACTTCCTTGCTTTTTACATTGGGATAGTCTTATACCTCGCCTAGTCGGGACTAGCGGTAGTAAAGGGCTACCCCTTTATTAGTTGTAACTCCTTACAGGCCCCTTTTCATACATTATTAATAAAAACACAGGCCAAAGTGCCTGGATGATTACTCAAAAAAAAAAAAAAAAAAAAAAAAAAAAAAAAAAAACCTAAACCCTAAACCCTAAAATTCGGTAAAACCCTAGCCTTAGCCGCCACCCTTTTCCGGCCACCATGGCGGCGTGGCCTGGTAGCGGCCACCTCCTGATCGGCCATCACCCCCCACCCTCGCCCCATGCGGAAATGGTCAATCGACCTCATCTGTCGTCCGTCTCGTCAAAGCGATGGCGGCGTTAGAAACCTAACAGCCGTCGCCCCCCCTTTCTTCCTCGAGTTCGTGCCCATTAAGCCCATCACGTACCTTCGTGGTGAGCCTATGGTTATGTTTGAAGAAGAAATTGAAATTATGATTCAAGAACAAGATTTGAAACTTGCAGTCATTGGTAAGTTTTCAAATGGTTGGACGGACTTTGATTTTTTAAGGAAGGAGATTCCTAAACAATGTGGCCTTAAATCTGAGGTTACAATAGGTTTGTTGTATAATCGTCATATTCTTATTCGTTGTTCAATTGAAGAAGATTATGACATCTTAATGTCAAGCCCTAGTTTTTGGATTAAAGAAAAGAATAAAATGTTGTTGATGAGAACATTCATTTGGAATGTTGATTTTAATCCAGAAGGAGGAGTCAATATTGCAGGGATGAATCTCGTTTCCAAATCTACCACGAATTTCTTTGGCCATTCGGCCTTGTTCACGTTGGCGGCGGCGGTGGGTAAACCATTAACCCTAGATTCGGCCACCATGAAGAAGACAAGGCCAAGTTGTGCTAGGGTTAAGGTTGAAGTGGACTTGTTGAAAGTTCATCCTCAAAAAATTCAAATTTCGTTCAAGAAGAATGGAATAGTACATACAAAGATGCAAAAAATTAGATTTGATTTCATGCCTAAGTTTTGTACTAATTGCAAACTTCAAGGACATGATATTGAAGGATGTTGGAAGTTAAATCCGGATCTGAGACCAAAGAATGATGAAAATGACAATGGTGATATTTAAAGCGGCTATGGCAAGGTAATCTTCAAAACCCTACTTCTCGCCTACTGTAGTCAAACCACCTCCGGATCAAAATCCAAAAATTAGAGGTTGGCGGTGGTGTGGAAAAAACAAGAGAAAAACACAAATCTAAATCAAAAATTCTTTTGAACAACATTTGTTAATGGTTATGGGTGAAATTAGACCACGGTGGAGAGTCGGAACCACCTCCATTCTGTAAAGCAGACCCCAACCAAAACAACCACAAAATTCGGGCCAAAATATAAATGGCGGCCAGGAATACCACCTAGAATACCCCACCCAGAACCCTACGGCGTACCACGACGCGGAACCCTACTAAACCACGGATCGCCCCCATGTGTCACAAACCTAAACCTAACTTGCGGCGATGGCGGTGGGCCTAACCCCAGCCTAAACCACTAGCCCAGCCTAATCTACCCCCGAGCCCTAGCGCCAACCGCCCGGCTCAAAGCCTGCGAGGCAGGCCAGCGGCCGGACACCACACCCGTCCCTGCGGACACCCCACCGCGTGCCCTCCCATCGTTCGACTCCGTATGGCAAGCGCGCTCAAAAAACCTAAAAACCCATGAAACCCTACATGGCGTTGACGAGGCGACCCATTCGAGCCGTGACCCGGATCACCCCCCTGCGGATCCACCCCCCCGCTTTATCGCCTACCACCCTTGACTACCGTCGGATCGAAACCTCACTTTGAGTGCAGTGAAACCACTGCACACACTGGCAGGCAGGCCAGGCGATCCTCGCCATTTACGACCCGTAACCCAACTACCTACCCCGCGATACACGATCCTGAACATCGCTCCTCCCCCAACCTTAACCCACTATCCGAATCTACCTAAAACCTAAACTACCTTAAGCCATACCCGATGCCCAGGCAGACCCGACCGCAAAACCCGACCGGAATCCCTAACGAGGCCAAACCGCTTTAAACCTACCCCTCTGCTCCCCGTACCTCGGCGAACTCACTACTCGTTACAACCCACTTAGTGACCCGTCCACACCGGAGCGAAACCCGTTAACGAAGCCGATCCCAAAGCCCGACCACTTTAAACAACCCCGAAAATTCAAGTCCAAATTCAGTTTCGGATCACGGGCTCCTCTACTCGACCTCAAACAAAATCAACCACGAGCCCAGCGCTTCAAATCCACAAACACAAAGAATCCTTGACCCAAAATTGGCTTAAGAATGCCTTTTCCTTTCATATGACCTTGTACATTGAATAAAACCTCGTGGACATTTCTTCCAATAAGACTACGATGCCAAATCTTTGAAGTGCTTGATAGTGACGGGAGGAAGGGGGTGAGGCAGATTGGATATGTTTCACGGGATTCTTCACCACAAGCTATCAAAGTGAGATTGCGAACCGTGAAGCCTTTGATCGGAAATGGAAAGTGATGGTGAATTCTATGGTATGACAAATTTTGAAGATGTCTTAAGGAATTCCGACATGATTATTTCCTCGATGAAGATAGTGGATTGGGCCATGGGCAGTATGAACTGAACCAAGACGCTTGCTATTGATGAAGGCGTGGAAGAAGATATACTTGATGATGAGGAGCTTGGATAGCACTTGGTCCACATGTTTCAAAGCGTCCACGATCACGTGAGATATGTTTCTTTGAGATGAGAAATATCGAGGAAGCAATACCCGAGCTAGAATAGAAGGAGTCTTCAACGGACAACAATAACGGCAAGGAAAACAAGCTAAAAAGCGCTCCTGGCGGTAACCACAGATCAAAGAAGAAATGATTTTATATCGGGGATTATTAGATGACGAGGAGGACAAAGTACTTGGGTTTGAAGATTTTATAAGTCTGAGTTTAGAGCTCACAGCTTTGTGATTATATTATTACTCTACCTTAGTATCATCAATTGTAACATCATTATAGAGTCATTATAAACTCTATGATGATCATAACTTCTCATTTGGCCGTCTTTCTTTTTACATTCGGGATAGACCTATACTACGCTAGATAGGAATAGCGAGGCAAAGTAAAGGACTATCCTTTATTAGTTTGTATTTCCCTCACAGGCCCTTTTCTTTTATGTTATTAATAAAAACACAGGCAGCGTGCAGATGATTAATCAAAAAAAAAAAAAAAAAAACCTAAACCACAAACCCCAGACCCCAGACCCCAGACCCCAGACCCCAGACCCACAACCCCAGACCACACACTAAACCCCAAAACCACTAAACCACAAACCCAAACCACAAACCACTAAACCACAAACCACAACCACAAACCCTAAACCACTAAACCCTAAACCACAAACACTAAACCCTAAACCACTAAACCCTAAACCCTAAACCGAGTTCGAACCGAGACCCTTTGGCTAAAAATGACTAATAATTAACCACTCAGCGGCTAAATAAAGCTGACATTTTATCCAATGACATTTGGCCCGATGGTCAAAGGTTAGGCTAAGGATACCATGTGTGGGAGGTCTTGGGTTCGATTCCCATGCTCGGCGGTGAGATTAATTGCCATTCTGCGGGGTGAAGGAGTAGCTAACCCTAAGCCTCAACACGGATGGAATTACTCATGAAAAATCCTCGAGCGTGTAGGGACAAGCGGAGGCGATTAAAGTAGGTCGGTAGGAGGAGAGTGCATTGATAAGGAGGATTCGAACAGAGACCACGGCGCTAAAATGACTAATAATTAACCACTCAGCGGCTAAATAAAGCCAACATTTTATCCAACGACATTTGGCCCGATGGTCAAAGGTTAGGCTAAGGATACCATGTGTGGGAGGTCTTGGGTTCGATTCCCATGCTCGAGGTGAGATTAATTGCCATTCTGCGGGGATGAAGGAGTAGCTAACCTAAGTCTCTAACACGGATGGAATTACTCATAAAAAATCCTCAAGCGTGTAGGGACAAGCGGAGCGATTAGTAGGTCGGTAGGAGAAGTGCAGTGATAAGGAGGATTCGAACCCGAGACCACGCGCTAAAAATGACTAAATAATTAACCACTCAACGACTAAATAAAGCCAACATTTTATTTTTAAAAAGCCAACATTTTAAAAACATTTGTTTGCTCTCCCCTCTCTCCTCCAAAAAATCGGAAAACCCTAATTCACGCCGCCACCTTTAAGCCACCGCCGTCGTGCAGCGTGGCCATGGCCACCTCCCGTGGTCGGTCAACCTCCCCCCACCACCGTGCACAACCCCACCTTTTTGGAAATGGTCAAATCGACCCCCACACCCCCGGAATCCGCCAAAACAGTGACGGCGGCGGCGGTGAACCCTAGATCCGCCGTCACCCATCTATCCCCCTCCTCGACTTCCGTGCCCATTAAACTATCACTATCTACATGGTGAACCTATGGTGATGTTTGAGGAGGAAGAAATTGATTTCATGATAGAAGAACAAGATTTGAAACTTGCGGTTATTGGTAAGTTTTCAAATGGTTGGACGGATTTTGATCTCTTGCGAAAGGAAATTCCTAAGCAATGCGGATTAAAAGCCGAAGTTTCAATAGGGTTGTTGTATAATCGTCATATTCTTATTCGTTGTAATATTGAAGAAGATTATGAGATTTTGATGTCAAGCCCTAGTTTTTGGATTAAAGAGAAGAATAAAATGTTGTTGATGAGAACATTTATTTGGGATGTTGCTTTTAATCCAGAGGAGGAGTCAAATATTGCTTGGGGATGGATTTCTTTTCCAAATCTATCACCAAATTTCTATGGACAATCTGCCTTGTTCACGTTGGCGGCGGCGGTGGGGAAACCCATAGCCCTAGATTCGGCTACAAGGAAGAAGACAAGGCCCAGTTGTGCTAGGGTTAAGGTTGAGGTGGATTTGTTAAAAGTTCATCCTCAAAAAATTCAAATTTCATTCAAGAAGAATGGAATTGTTCATACTGAGTTGCAAAAATTAGGTTTGATTTTATTCCTAAGTATTGTATTAATTGCAAGCTTGAGGTCATGATGTTGATGGGTGTTGGAAAATAAATCTGATTTGAGGCCGAAGAAGGGCGACAATATTGATGGATCTAAGGAAAAGAAGCGGTTGGCAAAGGTAATTCTCAAAACCTATTCTTATCCTTCAAATCAAAATTTCCCGTCGGATCAAATCCAAGAAATCTGATGGATGGCAGGTGGTCACGGGAAGGAATAATCGAAAAAACACAAATCCACGTCAAAAATTACCTTCTTCTACTAGTTTGGCGACGGGGGATGAAATTCCGGCCATTCTGCCGGTCGGAATCACCTCATCGCGTCAGCCCGGCCCGTCAAAACCACAGAAAATTTGAGCCAAAATGTTTTGGCGGTGCGAAACCAGGAATACCCCGCGTCGGAACCTGTGGCCACGACAGCCGGAAACCTACGGCGACCACGACGACCACCCCGTCGTACCTTCCCAAAACCTAGCCCGTCAGCGCCGTGGTGATGGGCTGACTCTAACCTAAGCGCCTACCCAAAACCTAAACTACTCCCCGAGCCCTAGCCGTAACCCGTTGACTAAAACCACCGCGACCGGCCGAACCCGGACGACCCCGCCCCTACGGTCCGCTGACGCGTCACCCGGCCCCGCCGTCCCACGCGGTAGCGCGCGACTAAAACCTAAACTACCCTCGGAAATTCGGCCGAACCGCCGGCGGCGACCCGTGCCATTAACTCGGCCGGGCCGTTAACGACTCGTGACCGGACCCTACCCTACCGGCTGCGGATCCACGCGCACAACGCGACCCGCCTGCGAAAATACCCGATTCGCAGTGAAACCACCCTTTGTTTTGGCAGGCCCGACCAGCGGACGTTCAAGTGCCCGACCACAACCCTGGCCGCCCCTACCCCCTCTCGGCGCGGTGGGCGTGATCCGCACTCGTCGATACCACCGCAAACCACAAATACCTCGGAAACCCTACCCACACGGCGGGCAGGCCGAGTAACCCGACCAGGAAACCCAGCAGTAACGGAACCCCCCCGGACCAGCATACCGCATACCACGAGCCATTACTCCTTAAAACCTCTGAATAAAGGCCCGAACCCAAGCCCGAATCTGGCTTCAAAAATACAAGAAAACCAGTCAAATTCTATTTGGATCACGGGCTCCGCAACTGACTTCAAATAAGTTCAAATACTAAACACCTTAATAGCTCAAGCCTGACCTCAAAAACCCAAGTGCTCAAAATTGGCTTAGAATGCCTTTTCTTTCCCCCTCGACCTTGTCTGAATAAAACCTCGTGGACATTCCTTTGATAAGACTACGGCTGCCAAATCTTTGGAGTGCGATAGTAGACGGGAGAGCGGGGTGAGAGAGATGGATATGTTTCACGGATTCTTCACACAAGCTATCAAAAGTGAGATTGCGAACCGTGAAGCCTTTGATCGAGAAATGGAAAGTGATGGTGAATTCTATGGTATGACAAATTTTGAAGATGTCTTAGGAATTAGGCATGATTATTTCCTCCACGAGAAGATAGCGAGTTGGGCCATGGAGCAGTATGAACTGAACCAAGACCGCTTGCTATTGATGAAGGTGTGGAAGAAGATATACTTGATGATGAGGAGCTTGAATAGCACTTGGTCACGTGTTTGAAGTCCACGATCACGTGGATATATTTCTTTGAGATGAGAGTATCGAGGAAGCAATACCAGGCTAACCACGGAGTGAGTCTTGGCAACGCGACAACAGCGGCAAGGCAAACAAGCTGAAAGCGGCAATCCCGTTGGCGGTAACCACGAGATCAAAGAAGAAATGATTTTATATCGAGGATTATTAGATGAAGAGGAGGACAAGGTACTTGGGATTGAAGATTTTATAAATCTGAGTTTAGAGCTTACAGCTTTGTGCTTGTATTATTACTTTACCTTAGTATCATCATTTGTAACATCATTATAGAGTGCATTATTAACTCTATGATGATCATAACTATCTTATCTTGGCCGTCCTTGCTTTTACATTCGGGATAGACTGTCTTGCTAGATAGGAATAGCAGGTGAAGTAAAGGACTATCTTTTTACTTGGTTGTATTTCCCTCTGGGCCCAGTTCATTTCTGTTATTAATAAAAAACCTGGGCCTACGTGCCTGGATGATTATTCAAAAAAAAAAAAAAAAACCTAAACCCTAAACCCTAAACCACTAAACCTAAACCTAAACCCAACTCGGGGCCTCGAGCACATGGGAAACACATAATAATTAATAATAAACAACGGCTAACAAGCCAACATTTTAACCGACCACTCGATGATCACATAGCGAACTCGCCCGTTTTGGAGGGTGAAAACCAACAATAATAGTCTAAATTTAATGATTTAGTTTAATTATTAATGTCATTTATCCAAAAATGCTCTTCTATGCCAAATTTTGTAAACCTTAATAAGATAATAAATATCAAATAAAAAAAAAAAAAAACCTAAACCCTAAACCTAAACCCTAAACAAACCCTAAACCTTAAACCACTAAATCCAGCATTTGTGATGGTCAAAGGTTAGGCTAAGGATACCGTGTGTGGGAGGTCGAGGTTCGATTCCCAATATCGAGAGTGAGATTAATTGTCATTCTGCGAGGCAAAGGAGTAGCTAACCTAAGTCTCTAACACGGATGGAATTACTCGTAAAAAATCCTCCGAAGCGTGTAGGGACAGCGGAGCGATTCAGTAGGTCGGGGACGGAGGGGTGCGATGATAAGGAGGATTCGAACCGAGACCACGCGCTAAAATGACTAATAATTAACCACTCAGCGGCTAAATAAAGCCAACATTTTACGCATGAGGTAGCGAGTTAGTGTAGCAATAGCGCGGGGCCATGAGTTCTGAGTTCGATCCCTACATAAACTTTTTAAAAACCCGCAAGGGTAGTCAAGTTGGTGTAGCAGTAGAGTGCGGGACCGTAAGGTCACGAGTTCGATTCCCTGCATAAACCTTTAAAAAAAAAAAAAAAAAAAAAAAAAAAAAAAAAAAAACCCAAAACCCAAAACCCAAAACCCTAATTTAATACAAAACCATTTGGCGCAGTGGTCAAATGTTTGGCTAAGTATACCATGTGTGAGAGGTCTTGGGTTGATTCCCCATGCTCAGAGGTGAGATTAATTGCCATTCTGCGAGGTGAAGGAGTAGCTAACCCTAAGCCTCTAACACGGATGGAATTACTCATGAAAAATCCTCGAATGTGTAGGGACAAGCGGAGGCGATTCGTAGTCGGTAGGAGAAGTGCAATGATAAGGAGGATTCGAACGAGACCACGCGCTAAAAATGACTAATAATTAACCACTCAGCGGCTAAATAAAGCCAACATTTATCCAACGACATTTGTGATGGTCAAAGGTTAGGCTAAGGATACCATGTGTGGGAGGTCTTGGGTTCGATTCCCATGCTCAGAGGTGAGATTAATTGTCGTGCGAGGATGAAGGGAGTAGCTAACCCTAAGTCTCTAACACGGATGGAATTACTCATAAAATCCTCCAAGCGTGTAGGGACAAGCGGAGGCGGTTAGTAAGTCGGTAGGAGAGTGCATTGATAAGGAGGATTGAACCGAGACCAGCGCTAAAAATCACTAAATAATTAACCACTCAACGGCTAAATAAAGCCAACATTTATCCAACAGCATTTGGCCCAATGGTCAAAGGTTAGGCTAAGGATACCATGTGTGGGAGGTCTTGGGTTCGATTCCCATATCGCCAGTGAGATTAATTGCCATTCTGCGGGGATGAAGGAGTAGCTAACCCTAAGTCTCTAACACGGATGGAATTACTCATAAAAATCCTCCAAACGTGTAGGGACAAGCGGAGGCGATTAGTAGGTCGGGCGGAGAAGTGCATTGATAAGGAGGATTGAACGAGACCACGCGCTACAAATGACTAATAATTAACCACTCAACGGCTAAATAAAGCCAACATTTTATCCAACCGCATTTGGCCCAATGGTCAAAGGTTAGGCTAAGGATACCATGTGTGAGAGGTCTTGGGTTCGATTCCCATGCTCAGAGGTGAGATTAATTGCCATTCGCGGGGTGAAGGGAGTAGCTAACCTAAGTCTCTAACACGGATGGAATTACTCATAAAAATCCTCCAAACGTGTAGGGACAAGCGGAGGCGATTAGTAGGTCGGTAGGAGAGTGCATTGATAAGGAGGATTCGAACCGAGACCACGCGCTAAAAATGACTAAATAATTAACCACTCAGCGGCTAAATAAAGCCAACATTTTATCCAACGACATTTGGCCCAATGGTCAAAGGTTAGGCTAAGGATACCATGTGTGGGAGGTCAGGTTCGATTCCCATATCGGCCAGAGGTGAGATTAATTGTCATTCGCGGGGTGAAGGAGTAGCTAACCTAAGCCTCTAACACGGATGGAATTACTCATAAAAATCCTCCAAGCGTGTAGGGACAAGCGGAGGTGATTCCGTAGTCGGTAGGAGAGTGCGGTGATAAGGAGGATTCGAACCCGAGACCACGCGCTAAAAATGACTAATAATTAACCACTCAACGGCTAAATAAAGCCAACATTTTAACATTTTTTTTACTTAGCTAAATTTGCTCTCCCCTCTCCTCAAGCGTCAAAACCTAGCCGCCACCCCACTTTTCCACCGTGGCCGTTGTGTGGCCACCACCACGCGTGGTCGGCCAACACCCCTCCACCACGCATTCCCCACCTTCTCCAATGGTCAAATCTGCCCCTACCCCCGGAACTTCCCTTAACGATGGCGGCGGCGGTAAACCCTAATGCGCCGTCGCCCCTCTTCCACTCCTCGAAGTTTGTGCCCATTAAACCCATCACCTATCTTCATGGTGAACCTATGGTGATGTTTGAGGAGGATGAAATTGATTTAATGATAAAAGAACAAGATTTGAAACTTGCGGTAATTGGTAAGTTTTCAAATGGTTGGACTAATTTAGATCTATTGCGGAAGGAAATTCCTAAGCAATGTGGATTAAAGGCTGAGGTTACAATAGGGTTGTTGTATAATCGTCATATTTTAATTCGGTGTTCTATCGAAGAAGATTATGATATGTTAATGTCAAGCCCTAGTTTTTGGATTAAAGAGAATAATAAGATGTTGTTGATGAGAAGAGTCATTTGGTATGTTATTTTTAATCCGGAAGAGGAGTCGATTTTTGCTTGGGGATTGATATCTTTTCCAAATCTTCCACCTAATTTCTTTGGCCATTCGGCCTTGTTCACGTTGGCGGCGGTAGGGAGACCCATAACCTAGATTCGCCACCTTGAAGAAGACAAGGCCAAGTTGTGCTAGAGTTAAGGTTGAAGTGGACTTGTTAAAAGTTCACCTCAAAAATCCAACTATCTTTAAAAAGAATGGAATAGTTCATACAAAATTGCAAAAATTAGGTTTGATTTCATTCCTAAATATTGTACTACTTGTAAATTACAAGGACATGATATTGAAGGATGTTGGAAGATGTCGGATTTGAGACCAAGGAAGGATGACAATGGAATTACTGAGATTTCGCGATTTTGGAAAAGGTAATCTTCAAATCCTTACTCTTTCTTCTTCTACCAAAAACCACCTCGGATCCGAAAACAAGAATCCGACGGTTGGCAAGTTGTCACCGGAAAAAAGACAAGAAAAAATACAAATCTAAACCAAAATCCATCATTATCCACTTTGTTTTGTGAGGGGATGAAATTCCGCCATATGGAGGTCTGAACCACCACCACCACGCAAAACAACCCATCTCGTGAAACCTGCAAAAATCTACCCAAAAATAATTCCCCGCCGGAAACCACAGCGCGCCGTCACTACCCATCGAACCCTACCGCGGCCACCACACGGAACCCTATCCACCCACGAACACCCTACCACCGACGGTGTCACCCCCACTGACCTCAGCCGGCGCCGGTGGCTAAACCTAGCACTAACCCTAGCCCAAAACCACTATGCCCAAACCCTAAACTACCCCCAAACCCTAGCCGACCCACTTTCAAAACCCTACCCGGCGACCCGACCACAACACCCCCACCCCCTGCGGACCCACCCTCAACCCATGTACACCCCATCTGGCCTCAACCACCCCACTACCAAAACAGCTGCCAAAAACCCTAAACTACCCTTTGAAACCCTACCGTTACTATGACCCGACCCAAGTTCCAAACCTTGACCGGACCAACGCTAAGTCGGATCCATCCCCACCCACATCCCCACCCTCCGGAATACCCCAGATCCGAAAAAACCCATTTAATTCCCGTCGAAACCCTACCCGTTACTTTGACCCGACCCGACCTTAACGAGCAGGCAGATAACCCAAACTCCATACCCTACCCCACCAGATCCACCCCCTCCCACTAACACCCCAACTCCCAATACCCTCACCGAAATTAACGTCGAAACCCTACCCATGGTTTGACCGACCGACCCAACCCGCTCAAACTCGCCCGACCCTAACCCGTGGCCCACCTACCCTACCCACTCTCGGCCATGGGCGACATCAATCCCCACCCCTCCGTGAAACACCACCCCTAAACACTAAAAACCCTACCTACATCCAAGACCCGACCCGACCCTGCAACCCGACCCGACAAACCATCACAACTACGAAAACAGACCCCACACCCCCAGACCCAGCAAATCCCCCCCTACCACAAACCATTACCCCCTTAAAACCTCTAAATAAAAAGGCCCAAATCCAAAGCCCAAACACAATTCAACATGTCCAAAATAACTCAAGTCCAAATTCTATTTCGGATACGGGCTCCACCACCCAACCCCAAACAAAATCAAACATCAAACCCAATACTAATTCCAAGCCCACATCCTCAAAAAATCCAACTGCTCAAAATTGGCTTAAAAATGCCTTCTTTTTTCCTCCACAACCTTGTACTTTAAATAAATCTTCATCAGATATACCTTCAAATAACCCTACCACTTCCAAAACTTTTGATACTGATAGTGTAAGGAGGAAGTGGTGTGAGACGGAGGGAGAAGAGTCTAATAATGATTATGAGCACAAGTGGTCAGAATCTGATATAGCATTACTTCGGGAGGCCTTTGATAAGGAAATGGAAATTGAAGGTGAATTCTGTGGTATGACAAAATTTGAGGATGTTCTAAAGGACACCCTAGCGGTGAAACGCACTTATGGTAGCAGGAATATTTGGAGATGTTTGTTCCTCGGAAGAAGATAGACAGAATGGGCATTGGAAATGTTTGACCGAGAACCAAGCCACTCATTGATGGAGATTGAAGGGCGACATACTAGATAATGAAGAACTACAGATAGCACTTGGTCACATGTTTCATGGAGTCCCTGACCCTGAAAATATGTTTGAAGAGATGAAGAGATTGGAGGCAACAATACCCAGTCCACCTAAGAAAGGAGCGGGGACTTCATCAACACATAATCTACGTCAACGGAAGGAAGCTAGTAAGCCGACAATCCCTTTGTCTGTTACAACTAGATCAAAGAAGAAATGATTCTATACCATGGACTACTAGAAGACAAGGAGGAAAAGGTACATAGGCTAGAAGATTTTATAAGTTCAGAGTTTAGATTTCCTATCTTTGTTCTTATATTACTACTCTACCTTAGTATCATCATTTGTAATATCATCATAGAGTGCATTATAAACTTTATGATGATCATAGCTCATCTGATCTTAGCTTCTTCTTTCTTTTTACATTCGGATAGACTTATACATTGCCTAGTCGGGACTAGCGGCGAAGTAAAGGGCTATCTCTTATTTGTTTGTAATTCCTTCTGGCACCATTTCATATGTTATTAATAAAACACAGGCCAACGTGCTAGATGATTACTTAAAAAAAAAAAAACTAAACCCTAAACCTAAACCCTAAACCCATCCAACATTTGGCCCAATGGTCAAAGGTTAGGCTAAGGATACCATGTGGGAGGTCATAGGTTCGATTCCCATATCGCCAGGTGAGATTAATTGCCATTCCGCGGGCAATTTTATTCGAATGCTCTTAACGAGGCGAATAAAAGGGTTGAGCCTAACCGAGTGTCGGCTAAGCGGATTCCTCTATACCTCAAGAGGGAGATTAATTGCCATTCTGGGTGAAGAGTAGGCTAACCCTAAGCCTCTAACACGGATGGAATTACTCATAAAAATCCTCCAAACGGTATGGACAAGGTTCCAGAGTCTAAGCGGAGGGTGCCTATGGCTGATAAGAGGATTCGAACCCGAGACCACGCTAAAAATGACTAAATAATAATAAACAACGGCTAAATAAAGCCAACATTTTTTATTTTATTTTAAAGACTTAGCAAAATGCTCTCCCTCTCTCCTAAAAATCGCCTAAACCCTAACTACAGCCACATTTTTCCGCCATGGCCACACCGCCGGCCCACCTCTGTGGTCGGCCACCACCCCACCACCAATACCCATCCCCACCTTTCGTAAATCAAATCGACCCACACCCCGAGTCGTCAAATAGGTGTGGCGGCGGTGTCAAACCCTAACGCCGCCGTCATCACCCTACCCTCCTCCTCGACTTCCGTGCCCGTAAAACCTATCACCTATCTTCATGGTGAACCTATGGTCATGTTTGAGGAGGATGAAATTGATTTGATGATTAAAGAACAAGATTTGAAACTTGCGGTTATTGGTAAGTTTTCAAATGGTTGGACTAATTTTGATCTATTGCGGAAGGAAATTCCTAAGCAAGGTGGATTAAAATCGAGGTTAATATAGGTTGTTGCATAATCGCCATATTTTAATTCGTGTTCAATCGAAGAAGATTATGCTATTTTGATGTCAAGCCCTAGTTTTTGGATTAAAGAAAGAAATAAGATGTTGTTAATGAGAACATTCATTTGGGATGTTAATTTTAATCCGAAGAGAGTCACATATTGCTTGGGGATGGATTTCTTTTCCAAATCTTCCTCCAAATTTTCATGGCCAATCGGCCTTGTTCACGATTACGGCGGTTGGGAAACCCATTGCCCTAGATTCGCTACAAGGAAGAAGACAAGGCCAAGTTGTGCTAGGGTTAAAGTTGAAGTGGATTTACTAAAAGTTCACCTCAAAAATTCAATTATCTTTCAAAAAAATGGAATTGTTCTACAAAAGTGCAAAAATTAGGTTTGACTTCATTCCTAAGTATTGTACTACTTGTAAATTACAAGGACATGATATTGAAGGATGTTGGAAATTAAATCGGTTGAGACCAAGAAGGATGACAATGGTGATGAAACTATGGAGGATTCGACTAAGGCAAAAGGTAAATCTCAAAACCCTTTCCTCCTTCTAATGACAAAAATTCCCTCGGATCCGAAATCCAAAACCGCTGGATGGCAAGTTGTCACGGGAAAAACAATAGAAAATCTCAAATCCAAATCTAAAAACATCAATTCATCTTGTTTTGGCATCGGAAGAAATTCGCCAACAAGGTGGTCGGAAACACCACCTCCACGCCGTAACAGCCCCGTCGAAAAACCACAAAAATTCAAGCCAAAATTTAATTTCCGGACGCGGAAATTGACGGCGCCGGCAAAACACCTCGAACCCTACCGGCCACGCACACGGAACCTAACCGACCGACTGAACTACCCCACCGTCGAACCTCGCACTAGCCCAAAGCCCGCCATTCTTCGGGCTAAACTAGAACAAACCCTAGCCCAATACCACCTAACCCTAACCTAAACCATCTACCCAAACCCTAGCGCCACCCCTTCTTGGCAACCCTACCTCGACCCGACCGCAGCCCATACCTCCCACCCACCTGCACTCCACCCCACCCACGTTCCCACCACGCACGCCGGCCACCCTCAACCAAAACCTCAAAATCCAAAACCCATCCAAACCCTACCCATTACTCGACCCACGGCCAGACCGATCCAACCCACTACCCAACCGTGACCCACACCACTACCCCACACCCCTAACCTCCACAAACCCCTCGTCCAACACCCGCATCAAAACCCTACTAAAAACACGTCAAACCCTACCCATTAAACCGACCGACCTCACCTAACCCGCACAACTCGACCCGACCCTAACCACCTCGATCCTACCCATCCCCTCTCGGCCTATTCAATTACCACCCCCCTCCGTCGAAACCACACCCCTTAACCCTACAAACACGTCGGAAACCCTACCCACCCCACTGACCCGACCCGTCCCAACAACCCGACCCGTCAACCCGATCCAGATTGGTAATCACACCCCACTCCCGGACCAGACGTACCCCAACCACAAACTATTACCCCATTAAAACCTTTAAATAAAAAAGCCCAAATTCAAAGCCCAAACACAATTCACAAAATCCAAGATAATTCAAGCCCAAATTCTATTTCGGATACGGGCTCCACTACCCATCCTCTAATAACATCAACCAATAAGCCCAAAGCTAATTCAAAACCCACTACCTCAAAAAACTCAACAGCACAAAATTGGCTTAAAAACGCCTTCTCTTTCCCTCCACAACCTTGTACCCTTAATAAATCTTCATCAGACATACCTTCCAACAACACTACCTTTACCAAACCTTTGGATACTGATAGTGTAAGGAGGAAGTGGTGTGAGACGGATGGAGAAGAGTCTAATAATGATTATGAGCACAAGTGGTCAGTATCTGATATAGCATTACTACGGGAGGCCTTTGATAGGGAAATAGAAATGGAAGGTGAATTCTGTGGTATGACGAAGTTTGAGGATGTTATAAAGCACACCCTAAGCAGTCGGAACGCCCACTTCACGGTAAAAGAATACTTGGAGATGTTTGTCCCCTCTGAAGAGGATAGACAGGAATGGGCCATGGAATTGTATGATTCAGATCCAAGCCCACTTGCTGTTGAGTATGGATCAGATGAAGAGATACTTGATGATGAGGATCTTCAGATAGCACTTGGTCACATGTTTCATGGAGTGCCAGATTCACCAGCTATGCTTGAAGAGATGAGGAGATATGATGAAGCAATGCAACAAGTTGGGACTTCATCAACACACCCACACCAGCAAAGAAAACAGGCTAAAAAACCGGCACTCCCTCTGGCAGTTACCACTCGATCAATGAAGAAATGATCCTATATCATGGACTTCTAGAAGACAAGGAAGAGAAGATACCTGGGATAGAAGATTTTATAAGTTCAGAGTTTAGATTTCCTAGCTTTGTTCTTATATTACTACTCTACCTTAGCATCATAACTTGTAATATCATCATAGAGTGCATTATTAACTCTATGATGATCATAGCCTATTTGATTTTAGCTTCTTCTTTCTTTTTACATTCGGGATAGACCTATGCTTCGCTGAGGACTAGCAAAGACGTAAGGACTAATCCCCTTTATTAGTTTGTATTTCCCATTTGGGCCCCTTTTATTTTTGTTATTTATAAAATAACCTGGGCCAACGTGCCTGGATGATTACTTAAAAAAAAAAACCTAAACCCTAAACCCTAAACCCTAAACCCTAAACCCTAAACCCTAAACCCTAAACCCTAAACCCTAAACCCTAAACCCTAAACCCATCCAACAGCATTGGGCCCAATGGTCAAAGGTTAGGCTAAGGATATCATGTGTGGGAGGTCAAGGGTTCGATTCCCCATATCAGCAGAGGTGAGATTAATTACCATTCTGCAGGGGCAAAGGGAGTAGCTAACCCTAAGTCTCTAACACGGATGGAATTACTCATAAAAAATCCTCCAAACGTGTAGGGACAAGCGGAGGGCGATTCCGTAGGTCCAGGCCGGAGGGGGGGGTCTGTTGATAAGGAGGATTCGAACCCGAGACCACGCGCTAAAAATGACTAATAATTAACCACTCAACGGCTAAATAAAGCCAACATTTTATCCAACAGCATTTGGCCCAATGGTCAAAGGTTAGGCTAAGGATACCATGTGTGGGAGGTCAAGGGTTCGATTCCCCATATCAGCAGAGGTGAGATTAATTGTCATTCTGCAGGGGCAAAGGGAGTAGCTAACCCTAAGTCTCTAACACGGATGGAATTACTCATAAAAAATCCTCCAAACGTGTAGGGACAAGCGGAGGGCGATTCCGTAGGTCCGTGCCTGATGAGGGTCTGTTGATAAGGAGGATTCGAACCCGAGACCACGCGCTAAAAATGACTAATAATTAACCACTCAACGGCTAAATAAAGCCAACATTTATCCAACAGCATTTGGCCCAATGGTCAAAGGTTAGGCTAAGGATACCATGTGTGGGAGGTCAAGGGTTCGATTCCCCATATCAGCAGAGGTGAGATTAATTGTCATTCTGCAGGGATGAAGGGAGTAGCTAACCCTAAGTCTCTAACACGGATGGAATTACTCATAAAAAATCCTCCAAACGTGTAGGGACAAGCGGAGGGCGATTCCGTAGGTCCAGCCGGAGGGTCCTTGATAAGGAGGATTCGAACCCGAGACCACGCGCTAAAAATGACTAATAATTAACCACTCAACGGCTAAATAAAGCCAACATTATTTTAATTTTAAAAAAAAAGACTTAGCAATATTTTGCTCTCCCCTCTCTCCTCTAAATTTCGGTCAAACCCTAGGCAGCCGCCACCTTTTTTCCGGCCACCGGCCGGCCACCTCCTGTGGTCGGCCACCACCCCCCCGTCATTGCCCACCCCCCTTCATTCTCAGATGTGGTCAAATCGACCCCCCTCCCGTCGGTTTTCCCCTTGACAGCGGCGACGGCGGCTGGTAACCCTAGCAGCGCCGTCGTCCCCCTTCTTTCCTCCTCGTTTTCCGTGCCCATTAAGCCCATCACGTACCTTCATGGTGAGCCTATGGTTATGTTTGAAGAGGAAGAAATTAATTCTATGATTCAAGAACAAGGTTTGAAACTTGCAGTTATTGGTAAGTTTTCAAATGGTTGGACGAATCTTGATTTTCTAAGGAAGGAGATTCCTAAACAATGTGGCCTAAAATCTGAGGTTACAATAGGTTTGTTGTATAATCGTCATATTCTTATTCGATGTTCAATTGAAGAAGATTATGACATCTTAATGTCAAGCCCTAGTTTTTGGATTAAAGAAAAGAATAAAATGTTGTTGATGAGAACATTCATTTGGTATGTTAATTTTAATCCAGAGGAAGAATCCAATATTGCTTGGGGATGGATCTCATTTCCCAATCTTCCGCCGAATTTCTTTGGCCAATCGGCCTTATTCTCGTTGGCGGCGGCGGTGGGGAAACCTTTAACCCTAGATTCGGCCACAATGAAGAAGACAAGGCCAAGTTGTGCTAGGGTTAAAGTTGAAGTGGACTTATTGAAAGTTCATCCTCAAAATATCAAAATTTCGTTCAAGAAAAATGGACTTGTACATTCAAAGATGCAGAAAATTATGTTTGATTTTATGCCTAAATTTTGTACTAATTGCAAACTTCAAGGACATGATATGGAAGGATGTTGGAAATTAAATCCGGATTTGAGACCAAAGAAGGGTGACAAAGGTGATGGATTGATGGAGGAATCGGCGGATATTGACAAAGGTAAATCTCAAAACCCTACTCTCCCTCCTTCTTCCTCCAAAATTACTCTTCCAGATCCGAAATCCAACAAAACCGACGGTTGGAAGGTGGTTACGGGAAAAACCAGTAGGAAAATCACAAATCCGAACCAAAAATCTTCATTTTCTACTGTTTTGGCGTCGGGGGTAGAAATTCCGGCCAACATGGTGGTCGGAAACACCACCTCCACGTCAAAACAGACCCCCCCCCCGTTGAATAATACAAAAAATTCGACCCAAATAATATTTTCCGACGCCGGAAAATTTGACGGCGCCGGAAAAACCCCACGAACCACTCACTCGACCACGGAACCCTAGCCCACTCCACCAGTTCACCTTCCCCGCACAACCCCAAACCCTAGCCTGTGGCGCCATTCATGGGCCAAAACCTAGATCTAACCTAAGCCCAAAACCACTTCCCCCAAACCCTAATCTACCTACCCAAACCCTAGCCGCCAACCCACTGTCAGAAACCCTACCCGTGACCCGACCCAAGACCCAAACCCCACCCCCACCCCCTTCCAGACCCACTACCCAAGCCACGTACCCCACCACCCCACTCGTCCAACATGCCACAACCAAAACCAGTACCAAAAACCCTAAACCGCCTATTGAAACCCTACCCGAAATTCTGACCCGACCCGACCTATTAACCCGACCCGACCCAATAACCGACCCATGACCTGCACTGATACCCCACCCGCTGCATCCACCCCACCACCTAACCCCCAACCTCGTCCAAATGCCAAGATTCGAAAACACCCCTCCTTTTAACGTCGAAACCCTACCCACTATTTTGACCCGACCCGACCCCCTGACCCGTTCTAATTCTGCCCCTACCCTAACCCCTGTGGCCCACCTACCCTACCCCCCATCTCGGCCATGGGTCAGACACCAATCCCCACCCCCCACCGTCGAAACTACCCCTCTAAACCCTAAAAAACCATCGACAACACTACCCTACCCAATGACCCGACCGACCGAATGCACTTCCCCTACCAAAAATAACCTGCACCCCCACCCCTGCACTCCCGCATATCCCCAACCACAAACCATTACCCCCCTAAAACCTATAAATAAGAAAGCCCAAATCCAAAGCCCAAACACAGTTCAAAAAGTCCAAGATAATTCTAGCCCAAATTCTATTTCGGATACGGGCTCCACTACCCATCCTCAAACAACATCAAATACAAAGCCCACATCTACTTCAAAGCCCACAAATACAAAAAACCCCTCAGCCCAAAACTGGCTTAAAAATGCTTTTTCATTCCCTCCACAGCCTTGTACTTTGAATAAATCCTCATCCGAAATTCCTTCCAATAACCCTACCGCTTCCAAAAGTTTTGATACTGATAGTGTAAGGAGGAAGTGGTGTGAGACGGAGGGAGAAGAGTCTAATAATGATTATGAACACAAGTGGTCAGAAGCAGATATAACATTACTTCGGGAGGCCTTTGATAAGGAAATGGAATTGGAAGGTGACTTCTGTGGTATGACAAAGTTTGAGGACGTCTTAAAGAACACCCTAAGCAGTCGAAATGCACATTTCACTGTAAAGGAATATTTGGAGATGTTTGTCCCCTCAGAAGAAGACCGACAGGAATGGGCCATGGAAATGTTTGAACCAGAACCAAGCCCACTCGCTGTGGAAGACTCAGAGGAGGACATTCTAGATGATGAGGAGCTTCAGGTAGCACTTGGACATATGTTTCATGGTGTCCCTGACCCTGAAGATATGTTTGAAGAGATGAAGAGATTGGAGGCAGCAATACCCAGTCCACCAAAGAAAGGAGCGGGGTCTTCATCAACACATACTCAACACCAAAGAAAGGAAGCTAGAAAGCCGACTATACCATTGTCTGTTACCACCAGGTCAAAGAAGAAATGATTCTATTCCATGGACTACAAGAAGACAAGGAGGAGAAGGTACTCGGGGTAGAAGATTTTATAAGTCCAGAGTTTAGATTTCCTAGCTTTGTTCTTATATTACTACTCTATCTTAGTATCATCATTTGTAACATCATCATAGAGTGCATTATAAACTCTATGATGATCATAGCTTATCTTATTTTAGCTTCGTCCTTCTTTTTACATTCGGGATAGACTTATACTTCGCCTAGTCAGGACTAGCAGGCGAAGTAAAGGGCTATCCCTTTATTAGTTTGTAACTCCCTTCTGGGCCCCTTTTCATTCTGTTATTAATAAAAACCTGGGCCAACGTGCCTGGATGATTACTCAAAAAAAAAAAAAACCCTAAACCCTAAACCCATCCAACAGCATTTGGCCCAATGGTCAAAGGTTAGGCTAAGGATACCATGTGTGGGAGGTCTTGGGTTCGATTCCCCATATCAGCAGAGGTGAGATTAATTGACATTCTGCAGGGGTGAAGGGAGTAGCTAACCCTAAGCCTCTAACACGGATGGAATTACTCATAAAAAATCCTCCAAACGTGTAGGGACAAGCGGAGGGCGATTCCGTAGGTCCAGGCCGGAGGGGGGGTCTGTTGATAAGGAGGATTCGAACCCGAGACCACGCGCTAAAAATGACTAAATAATTAACCACTCAACGGCTAAATAAAGCCAACATTTTAACATTTTTTATTTTATTTTAAAGACTTAGCCGAAATGCTCTCCCCTCTCTCCTAAAATTTTTGCCTAAACCCTAACCTAGCCGCCACATTTTCCGGCCACCATGGCCGTCACGGCCACCGGCCGGCCACCTCCTGTGGTCGGCCACCACCCCACCACCAATACCCATCCCCCCACCTTTTCAGAAATCATTAAATCGACCCACACCCCCCCGGTTTCCGGCGAAACAGTGGCGGCGGCGGTGTCAAACCCTAACGCCGCCGTCATCACCCTACCCTCCTCCTCGACTTCCGTGCCCATAAAACCTATCACCTATCTTCATGGTGAACCTATGGTCATGTTTGAGGAGGATGAAATTGATTTGATGATTAAAGAACAAGATTTGAAACTTGCGGTTATTGGTAAGTTTTCAAATGGTTGGACTAATTTTGATCTATTGCGGAAGGAAATTCCTAAGCAAGGTGGATTAAAGGCTGAGGTTTCAATAGGGTTGTTGTATAATCGCCATATTTTAATTCGGTGTTCAATCGAAGAAGATTATGCTATTTTGATGTCAAGCCCTAGTTTTTGGATTAAAGAGAATAATAAGATGTTGTTAATGAGAACATTCATTTGGGATGTTGCTTTTAATCCGAGGAGAGTCACATATTGCTTGGGATGGATTTCTTTTCCAAATCTTCCTCCAAATTTTCATGGCCAATCGGCCTTGTTCACGATACGGCGCGGTGGGAAACCCATTGCCCTAGATTCGCTACAAGGAAGACGACAAGGCAAGTTGTGCTAGGGTGAAGGTTGAAGTGGATTTACTAAAAGTTCACCCTCAAAAAATTCAATTATCTTTCAAAAAGAATGGAATTGTTCTTACAAAAGTGCAAAAAATTAGGTTTGACTTCATTCCTAAGTATTGTACTACTTGTAAATTACAAGGACATGATATTGAAGGATGTTGGAAATTAAATCCGGATTTGAGACCTAGGAAGGATGACAATGGCATTGAAACTATGGAGGATTCGACTAAGGCAAAAGGTAAATCTCAAAACCCTACCCCTCCTCCTTCTAATGACAAAAATTCCGTCTCAGATCCGAAACCATCAAACCGCTTGGCAAGTTGTCACGGGAAAAAACAATAGAAAAATCTCAAATCCGAACCAAAAAACATCAATTTCTACTGTTTTGGCATCGGGGGAAGAAATTCCGGCCAACAAGGTGGTCGGAAACACCACCTCCACGTCAGAACAGGCCCCCCCGTCGAAAACCACAAAAAATTCAAGCCAAATTTTAATTCCCGACGCCGGAAAATTTGACGGCGCCGGAAAAACACCCCGGAACCCTACCGACGGTCACCCAGACCGCCGGAACCCTAGCTTCGACCGACCAGAACCACCCCTCACAAACCACTCATTTCTACCCAGAATCGCCATAATCACTGGCCTAACCTAGAACAAACCCTAGCCCAATACCACCTAACCCTAACCCTAAACCATCTACCCAAACCCTAGCCACCCTTCTACTAAACCCTACCCTCGACCACCCCGCAGCCCATACCCTCCCCACCCACCGCTGCACTCCACCCCACCCACGGTCCCCACCACCCACGTCGGCCCACCCCCCTCAACCAAAACCACCTCAAAAAATCCAAAAAACCCATCCGAAACCCTACCCATTACTCTGACCCGACCCGTGATCCAGATCACTACCCAACCCCTTACCAGATCTACCCCCACACCCCCTAACCTCCACAACCCTCGCCCAACACCCTGCATCCGAAAACCCTACTAAAAAACACGTCGAAACCTTACCCATTAAACCGACCCGACCCGTCACCCTAACCCGCACCAATTCTGACCCGACCCTAACCACCTCGATCCCCCTACCCATCCCCCCTCTCGGCCTATTCAATTACCACCCCCCTCCATCGAAACCACACCCCTTAACCCTACAAACACGTCGGAAACCCTACCCACCCCACTGACCCGACCCGTCCCAACAACCCTGTCACGACCCGACCCCGGGACCGCGACTGGTGCCCTACCTGGGCACCCTTACAGGTAAACATCAGAGAAAATCAGCGGAACATACATGAAACTTAAAAATAAAACATCGTAAGTAACACAAGTAGTTAGCCGATGTGCTACCTTTCCGAACATATATAAAAACAACCGATTTGCCTCCTTTCTTTTTACAAATCGACCACACATGCGACTACTGCACTCTAAGAGTTTTGACATAACGATCGTGGCGGGACAAGGCCCCGCCGCACTTCAATAAACATAAACGTGACAACTCCGAACACCGAGCCATCTCAACTTGTGAACCGATCCTAAGCTCGCGATCCACAATCGGGTACCTAAACTGCGGCATTTAACGCAGCTTCAAGGGGTCGCATAACAGGTACCGAATATGGAACAGAATATAACGTACAGTAAACAAATCATAACTGTACAAAAGAATGACAAGGACAAGTATAAAAATACATACCAGATCCTGCCGTGTCATTACCACTTATGAACTTAATCGTACCTTATTATCCTTTCCATTCCCAATAAGAGTTATAGTCACATTCTTACGTACATTATTAGAAAAAGAATCATTAAGTTCATTACCATATAACTTACTTATCTTTCATAACATAGTCCGGCCCACTACGGAGGGACACATATACTACCCGACCCAATCTGGGACGCGATCAAGTCACACTAATATCAAAGCATGCCCGTGGAATCCCCCATCATCGCCGATATCTATTAGTGTAAAATATAACCACGTGACGCGTCGTGGCATCCCACCTCACCGTCGGCGCATACATACACAATACATATATATATATCGCCCGTGGAATCCACATCACCGCCGACACCAGGTATAATAATACACCAATAGGTATACATGAACACCAAGTCCCACCTGGTATAGCGTCTTGGGGTCTACCTCACTTATACTCTTACCCCGAGAGGTGGTAAAGCAGTGGTATAGCATCTTGGGGTCTACCCTCACTTATACTCTTACCGAAAAGGTGGTATAACGCCTTGGGGCTTGCCCTCATTTATACTCTTACCCTATCTCGACCGTCACAAACAACACATAAAGCGGTGGTACTGTCACTTTTTTTTCTTTTAAAACCATATACATAAACAAAATACACTACAAGTCCAATCCCCACATACAATAACAGACTTAGGAGTCTAAAAGAAATATGACGGACAAGGCTCACAGCCCGCATCAAAACTGCCAAAATCCTGCATCATCACTAAAAAGATTAACTCCTTGACAGAGGGAGCTATCCAAAAAACCCCGAGATCTCATCTACACAATAAAATCATAACTAAACAAAACAGAGACATTGTATGATAGCAACCCAACACACACAATACATAAGCAAATATATTAAGTCCAAAGTCACTACTCAAATATAATCTACTGGGTCCACCTACTGGTCTCACGCATAATATCAATCATGCTCGTGAAATCCTTCCCGTCACGGTCCTGCAATCCTTCCTCACCGCTCTGCATGATATAACATAGCACCAATAGGTATACATGACACACAAAGTCCCACCTGTTCTAAAACTATCTCGACCGACCATCAAACCGAATTCTTCAACCGAGAGTCGCAACTTACTAAAACATAATACTTGACTCAAAGGCTATTACCAGCATATAGCAAGTTAACTAAGCCAGCATTTATCAGTAAGTAAATAGAATAAATTCTCATTTAACAAGCCAAAGTACTTATCAGACACAATTAGAATAAATTCTCATTTAACAAGACAAAGTACTTATCAGGCACAATTAGAATAAATTCTCATTTAACAAGCCAAAGTACTTATCAGCACAAATAGAATAAATTCTCATTTAACAAGCCAAAGTACTTATCAGGCACAGGCACAAATAGAATAAAAATAGAATAAATTAATAGAATAAATTCTCATTTAACTAGCCAAAGTACTTATCGACAATTAGAATAAATTCTCATTTAACAAGCCAAAGTACTTATCAATAGAATAATTCTCAATTTATCGTCAAGTACTTAATCAGGCACACTTACGCCGTCAAGTACTAATCATCAAGGCATTATTTTTATCAAAATAGACAACTTTCTAAATCTTTCATAAAGCCGTTATAATCAACTTCCCCAAAGCCCGTTATAACCCTTTATGATTTTAGACATATCCATTCCTTCAATGACCAAGAGACTTATACTATTAAATCCAAGTATCACATACTTACAAATCAAGTTCTTAACTTTCAAAAATACTCCAAGTCTCTAATAGTTAGAAAACAAGTTTTCTTCTACTTTTAAACCTCAAGTAATAACACAAGTTACTTCTCTTAAATCATGTCATTTCTCCTTTAAATCAAATAAGTAAATCACTTTTTGACTCCCTAAAGTCACTATAATGACCTTTAGGTTTTAGAACTAAGGCATAGCCAAAAGATTTGGAAACCACTTTTTAAGACTAAATGTACTTTAAGTAAAAATACCTTCACTTTTAAGAATCCAAACTTCATCAAGAAAATGGATTCTACAACTTACAATCCAAACATCAAAGTACACTCAAGGAAATACATAGAACAAATTGCAATCCAAATACAACCAAGGAATGGATCATTTGAGTAGAACCTACTTTCTTTATCGAGATAGTTCATATACCTTTCGCTAAAAATCCAAGCTGCTAATACGCTGCGCGTAGTTTCCAACTCATAAATGGCATCACAACAAGACTATCAATCTTCTAGTCTCTAACGAGAATAATACTAAGTATTTAGTCTCTAATTCTTTGTTTCTACTCACTTTACCTTTTTTTCAAGGAATACACAACCAACAAGCCACAGCACATTTAAGGCTCCAAACAACAACCAAACAGCGGGATTACACTTTACAATACGTAAAAATTCGCCACAATTCATACAAAATAGCTTAAACTCCAAGCCATTCTCAATCTTATAACCAACAATACTAAGGTCTTTTCCAATTCTTCCCTAATTCCAAGTTCTAAGGTCAACATGTTATTTAGTCGTAAACAACTTCAACAACTACAATTTCCTTCTTTATACAACATGCGACGACTTAAACGAATAATCAACTTGAAATGTACTCTTAAGGCTAACATGCTTTTTTTTCAGGTTCCAATAGCCAACATAATAATCAAACTTCGTAATATATAACTCATGCTTCATAATAACCATATACTACAATCAATAAGTAGCTTAATTACCTTCAAGCCCTTTAAAATTTCCAAGATCCAAATTCAAGAACACCAATAGTTCCGCCATGACTAACGTGAAAACTCCGCTTGTCCAAATCTTCTCTTCGAGATAACCTTATAATATAATGGATCAAAATCACAAAACCCGAGAGCAATGCTAACTAGTTAGTATATAACACATATTGAGGTTTAGATATTAACAAATGTGAGGCTGGATGATTATCACATAAGGATCAAGCTTTTCTGGTCGGGACTACCAATTAGTCAAGTCATAAGACTTATCATCTACATAGGTCAAATGACCATTTTATAACATTTTTGTCCAAGACCACTAGAAATGTAAATTTTCATTTCTAAGCGGGCCGGACCAAAAAATAAATTTCCATAGTGTTAATAAGTTCCATACTTTACAATAATGCCTTTTGAGAATCCAATTCTCAACAACGAACATTTTTCTCATCGACGTTCTAAGATTTTCTCCGTTAAAACAATTCTTCCTTTTCGAATTTCCAAGTCTTGTTTTTCGACATTCTATTCTTACACGTTCCAACTTACGGTGTAATAAGCGCCTTGGGGTTTACCTCACTTATACTCTTACCCCGAGAAGGTGGTATAACGCCTGGGCTTGCCTCATTTATACTCTTACCCTATCTCGATCGACCATCAAACAAGACATAAGCACTACCATGTCTTTTATAAAATCCGAATTTAACCCAAGTGCTACAAATAACTAAGATACCCGTGGAATCCCACATCACCGGTGCGCCCAAGTAACTTATAACAAGACAATGCCCTCCAACCGAGAGTCGCGGATCGTAATAAAACATAATACTTGCACTCAAAGGCTATCACCAAAGACACATAGGCTAATTCTCAATTAACAAGCCAAAGTACTTATCAGGGCACAAATAGAATAATTCTCATTTAACAAGCCAAAGTACTTATCGGGGCACAAATAGAATAATTCTCATTTAACAAGCCAAAGTACTAATCAAGGCATCACATAGAATTATTCTCAATTTAACAAGCCAAAGTACTTATCGGGGCACAAATAGAATAATTCTCATTTAACAAGCCAAAGTACTAATCAAGGCATCACATAGAATTATTCTCAATTTAACAAGCCAAAGTACTTATCGGGGCACAAATAGAATAATTCTCATTTAACAAGCCAAAGTACTAATCAAGGCATCACATAGAATTATTCTCAATTTAACAAGCCAAAGTACTACGTACGTACATTCTTTTCAAAAGACTCCCTTCCAAATAAAACTTCCCCGATACTAACAACCGTAGTATCAAGCCCTATCCACCTTTCAAGACAAGTCACAATACCTTTTTAGAAAATACAATTACCGGCTTCTATGTCAAGTGACTTCCTTATTTAAAACCTTAAGCAATTGGTACCTTTAAAACAATTTGCCCTTCCTTAACACAAGTTATTTCTTTGCTTACTCTATTAGAGAAAACCATTCTCTTAACCTTCCATAAAGCCGTTATAACCGACTTCCCATAAAGCCGTTATAACCCTTTATGGTTTAGACCAACACGTTCATTTTATAACCAAGAGACTTCTACTTTTTGAAACCAAGTATTAAATACTTTCAAATAAATTCTCATAACTTTCAAAAATACAAATAGTCTCTTAACCCTTAGAAAACAAGTGACTCCTTTTATTATAAAACCTTAGGCAATTAATGCCTTAAAACAAGTGGCCTTTTCACTAAAATCAAAACACTTATCTTTCCATAAAGCAAATATAACTAACTTCCCATAAAGCCGTTATATTCACTTTATACCTTAGCCCAAAAACAATTTCCTATCCAAGGGACTTATACGTTTAAAACGGAGCAAGTATCACATACTTTAAAACTCTTCAAGTCCCCTAACTTTAAAATCAACTTAAGACATCCTTACTATTTTCAAAGAAGTGAGTTAATCTCCTAACCCACCCGACTTGGCATTACATAAAACAAGTAAAGAATGTCATAGTTCAGACGCCTACCGTACTACATACGTGCAACTAGTCATGCTCAAAAGATAGGAAAAGTTCTACATAGAGTAAATCACACAACTACCTCTTAACTTCTAAGAGTAGAAGGAAACATGAAATGATACCACAAGTATATTCCATACATAGAATCATGCCAAAGGAAGGAAGAGATTCACATACCTCATTTACGATTGTCGACAAATAGCAAAATGCTCCAAAGTACTCCAACCTTGATAGCTATTCCACTCTCCAAGTAGGATACGCTATACTTAGTACTTCAACCTATAATGGTCACAATATGTCCATTAACCTTTCACTTCTAACGGAATATTTTAGGTGCTAAGTCGCTAAATTCTACGGAAAATCGGACAGCACCTCCTTTGTTTCTACTCACTTTGCCACCTTTTTCAAGGCCGAATACAATAACCAAACAGCCCCAATTGGCTCACAACAATATAGAAGGTATTCCAATACAATGAATAACTAAACAAATTCCCAATTGGCTCACAATTTAGAAAGTAGTCCAATACAAATGAATAACAAACTAAAAGTCCAAATTCGGCCACCTTGAGTTCAACCATACCAATTCTTATCAAATTTCCATTTCAATCCAAATTGGTAGCATAACATGATATCTAGTCGCAACCAATTATAACTACTATAATCTTCAAGTCAATATCATGCGACGATTCTAATAACGATCAAATTGTATTCCAACTTAACATGACTTACTTTCCATTTCGAACTTAAGCTACAAGTAATCCATAATACTTATAAACTTCAACTTAACAACTTCATGCTAGCAACATGTAAAGTTAACAACAACAATATAAATAATCTTGTAACACTTTCAAAGAACAAGATTATACCTCAACGAATTGTAATCCAATCTTCAAAACCGTTGCTCCTTAGCAACCTAGAGCCTCATCAAGACACCTCAATCCGATCCTTGATACCATTAGAACCACACCAACAACTTTCCTTCAAACCTCCAATCCAAAACCTAGAAAGCCACTAGGTTTTCACTTTGCGACTAACCCGAAAACTATCTTTTTCCGAGATTTTTCTATTGAGATATGCCTACAATACACATAGGGACCTTGGTTTAAAGTGGGAAGATTATTGGATAACAAACAAAAAATTTTCTTGTGGGAAGCTAGGCTAACCCGAGAGCACCTCCTTGGATTCTTGAAATTCTTGGAAATTTTTCTAAGTGTCAAACTTGGTCTTGCTACTAGTAGTGTTATATAGAACCTTGGAGGGTCAAGATGCAAACAATTGGGTGGTTTGGATGATCTCTAATTAAAATATCAAGACTTAGGACCCTTTGACTTAGTCAATTTTGTCAAGCTAATTAATCGAAGACTTAGTCATCCTAAGGCTATGGTCAATGACCATTTTGGCCATGCCTAAAATCGCCCAAGGCATCAATAAGGGGTGACAAGTGTCGCCACCCATTCGTCACAATATTACGTTTTCCACACAATTTCATAATTCCGAGAAATTTTTACAAGTCTCCAATCTTAACACCGAGTTCTTACGCACGCTCTACACCATGTCTCAGAATACGGTGTAACAAACCCGACCACAACCCGATCCAGATTGGTAATCACACCCTCCCCTGCACTCCAGATGTACCCCCAACCACAAACTATTACCCCATTAAAACCTTTAAATAAAAAGCCCAAATTCAAAGCCCAAACACAATTCACAAAATCCAAGATAATTCAAGCCCAAATTTATTTCGATACGCTCCACTACCCATCCTCTAATAACCTCAACCAATAACCACATAAGCTAATTCCAAACCCACTACCTCAAAAACTCAACAAAGACAAAATTCGCTTAAAACGCCTTCTCTTTCCTCCACAACCTTGTAGCCTTAATAAATCTTCATCGCATACCTTCCAACAACACTACCTTTACCAAACCTTTCGATACCGATAGTGTAAGGAGGAAGTGGTGTGAGACGGATGGAGAAGAGTCTAATAATGATTATGAGCACAAGTGGTCAAGATTCGATATAGCATTACTACGGAGGCCTTTGATAGGAAATGGAAATGGAAGGTGAATTCGTGGTATAACGGTTTGAGGATGTTATAAAGCACACCCTAGCAAATGGAACGCCCACTTCACTGCAGAAAGGAATACTGAGATGTTTGTCCTCCAAGAGGATAGACAGAACGGGCCATGGAATCAGATGATTCAGATCCAAGCCCACTGGCTGAGTATGGATCGGATGAAGAGATACTTGATGATGAGGATCTTCGATAGCACTTGGTCACATGTTTCATGGAGTGCCGATTCACCACCATGCTTGAAGAGATGAGGAGATATGATGAAGCAATGCAACAAGTTGGGACTTCATCAACACACCCACACCAAAGAAAGAAAACAGTTAAAACCGCACTCTCCGGCGCTACCACTCGATCAATGAAGAAATGATCCTATATCATGGACTTCTAGAAGACAAGGAAGAGAAGATACCTGGGATAGAAGATTTTATAAGTTCAGAGTTTAGATTTCCTAGCTTTGTTCTTATATTACTACTCTACCTTAGCATCATAACTTGTAATATCATCATAGAGTGCATTATTAACTCTATGATGATCATAGCCTATTTGATTTTAGCTTCTTCTTTCTTTTTACATTCGGGATAGACCTATGCTTCGCCTAGACAGGACTAGCAGGCGACGTAAAGGACTAATCCCCTTTATTAGTTTGTATTTCCCATTTGGGCCCCTTTTATTTTTGTTATTTATAAAATAACCTGGGCCAACGTGCCTGGATGATTACTTAAAAAAAAAAAAAAACTAAACCCTAAACCCTAAATTTTTTTGCACTTTCGGTGGATATTAGCACATGAATTTTCTAGAATCCGGTCGACGGTTTCTGATTGGCCTAAAATTCACCCAGTGTATCAAAAATAGGCTGGTGATCGACACCCATAACTTTTTCATAGCCAACGTCACATATTATTGCATTTCTAAGCTTAGAAACTCAAATTCGTGATTTTTTTGCACTTTCGGTGGATATTAGCACATGAATTTTCTAGAGTCCCGACGACGGTCTCTGATTGGCCTAAAATTCACCCAGTCTATCAAAAATAGGTTGGTGATCGACACCCATAAATTTTTCATAGCCAACGTAACATATTATTGCATTTCTAATAGTAGAAACTCAAATTCGTGATTTTTTTGCACTTTCGGTGGATATTAGCACATGAATTTTCTAGAATCCGGTCGACGGTTTCTGATTGGCCTAAAATTCACCCAGTGTATCAAAAATAGGCTGGTGATCGACACCCATAACTTTTTCATAGACAACGTCACATGTTATTGCATTTCTAAGCGTAAACTCAAATTCGTGATTTTTTGCACTTTCTGTGGATATTAGCACATGAATTTTCTAATCCTACGACGGTTTCTTATTGGCCTAAAATTCACCCAAAGGTATCAAAAATAGGCCGTGATCGACACCATAACTTTTTCATAGCCAACGCCACATATTATTGCATTTCTAAGCGTAGAAACTCAAATTTGATTTTTTCCACTTTCTGGTGGATATTAGCACATGAATTTTCTAATCGGCCGACGGTCTCTCGATTGGCCTAAAATTCACCCTACTATCAAAAATAGGTTGGTGATCGACACCCATAACTTTTCATAGCCAACGCCACATATTATTGCATTTTAAGCGTTGAAACTCAAATTTGATTTTTTTGCACTTTCTATGATATTAGCACATGAATTTTCTAGAATCCGGCCGACGGTTTCGATTGGCCTAAAATTCACCCAAAGGTATCAAAAATAGGCTGGTGATCGACACCCATAACTTTTTCATAGCCAACGCCACATATTATTGCATTTCTAAGCGTAGAAACTCAAATTCGTGATTTTTTGCACTTTCTGTGGATATTAGCACATGAATTTTCTGTAGTCCCGACGACGGTCTCTGATTGGCCTAAAATTCACCCAGTTTATCAAAAATAGGTTGGTGATCGACACCCATAACTTTTTCATAGCCAACGTCACATATTATTGCATTTCTAAGCGTAGAAACTCAAATTCGTTATTTTTTTGCACTTTCGGTGGATATTAGCACAGAATTTTCTAGAATCCGGTCGACAGTTTCTGATTGGCCTAAAATTCACCCAGTCAATCAAAAATAGGTTGGTGATCGACACCCATAACTTTTTCATAGCCAACGTCACATATTATTGCATTTCTAAGCGTAGAAACTCAAATTCGTGATTTTTTTGCACTTTCGGTGGATATTAGCACATGAATTTTCTAGAGTCCCGACGACGGTCTCTGATTGGCCTAAAATTCACCCAGTCTATCAAAAATAGGTTGGTGATCGACACCCATAACTTTTTCATAGCCAACGTCACATATTATTGCATTTCTAAGCGTAGAAACTCAAATTCGTTATTTTTTTGCACTTTCGGTGGATATTAGCACATGAATTTTCTAGAATCCGCTCGACGGTCTCTGATTGGCCTAAAATTCACCCAGTTTATCAAAAATATGTTGGTGATCGACACCCATAACTTTTTCATAGCCAACGTCACATATTATTGCATTTCTAAGCGTAGAAACTCAAATTCGTGATTTTTTTGCATTTTCGGTGGATATTAGCACATGAATTTTCTAGAATCCGGTCGACAGTTTCTGATTGGCCTAAAATTCACCCAGTCTATCAAAAATAGGCTGGTGATCGACACCCATAACTTTTTCATAGCCAACGTCACATGTTATTGCATTTCTAAGCGTAGAAACTCAAATTCGTGATTTTTTTGCACTTCAGTGGATATTAGCACATGAATTTTCTAGAATCCGGTCGACGGTTTCTTATTGGCCTAAAATTCACCCAGTCTATCAAAAATAGGTTGGTGATCGACACCCATAACTTTTTCATAGCCAACGTCACATATTATTGCATTTCTAAGCGTAGAAACTCAAATTCGTGATTTTTTTGCACTTTCGGTGGATATTAGCACATGAATTTTCTATAGTCCCGACGACGGTCTCTGATTGACCTAAAATTCACCCAGTCTATCAAAAATAGGTTGGTGATCGACACCCATAACTTTTTCATAGCCAACGTCACATATTATTGCATTTCTAAGCGTAGAAACTCAAATTCGTGATTTTTTTGCACTTTCGGTGGATATTAGCACATAAATTTTCTAGAATCCGGTCGACGGTCTCTGATAGGCCTAAAATTCACCCAGTTTATCAAAAATAGGTTGGTGATCGACACCAATAACTTTATCATAGCCAACGTCACATATTATTGCATTTCTAAGCGTAGAAACTCAAATTCGTGATTTTTTGAACTTTCTGTGGATAATAGCACATTAATTTTATAGAATCCGCCGATCGCTTCGATTGGCCTAAAATTCACCCAGTTTATCAAAAATAGGTTGGTGATCGACACCCATAACTTTTTCATAGCCAACGTCACATATTATTGCATTTCTAAGCGTAGAAACTCAAATTCGTGATTTTTTGCACTTTCGCGATATTAGCACATGAATTTTCTAGAATCCGGTCGACGGTTTCTTATTGGCCTAAAATTCACCCAGTGTATCAAAAATAGGCTGGTGATCGACACCCATAACTTTTTCATAGCCAACGTCACATATTATTGCATTTCTAAGCGTAGAAACTCAAATTCGTGACTTTTTTGCACTTTCGGTGGATATTAGCACATGAATTTTCTAGAATCCGCCGACGGTCTCTGATTGGCCTAAAATTCACCCAGTCTATCAAAAATAGGTTGGTGATCGACACCCATAACTTTTTCATAGCCAACGTCACATATTATTGCATTTTTAAGCGTAGAAACTCAAATTCGTTATTTTTTTGCACTTTCGGTGGATATTAGCACATGAATTTTCTAGAATCCGGTCGACGGTATCTGATTAGCCTAAAATTCACACGGTCAATCACAAACAGTCTTGTGATCGATACCCATCACTTCGTCATGGCCGATGTCGCATATTATTGCATTTCTAAGCGTAGAAACTCAAATTCGTGATTTTTTTGCACTTTCGGTGGATATTAGCACATGAATTTTCTAGAGTCCCGACGACGGTCTCTGATTGGCCTAAAATTCACCCAGTGTATCAAAAATAGGTTGGTGATCGACACCCATAACATTTTCATAGCCAACGTCACATATTATTGCATTTCTAAGCTTAGAAACTCAAATTCGTGATTTTTTTGCACTTTCGGTGGATATTAGCACATGAATTTTCTAGAATCCGCCGACGGTCTCTGATTGGCCTAAAATTCACCCAGTCTATCAAAAATAGGTTGGTGATCGACACCCATAACTTTTTCATAGCCAACGTCACATATTATTGCATTTCTAAGCGTAGAAACTCAAATTCGTGATTTTTTTGCACTTTCGGTGGATATTAGCACATGAATTTTCTAGAATCCGTCGACTTTCGATTGGCCTAAAATTCACCCACTTATCAAAAATAGGCTGGTGATCGACACCCATAACTTTTTCATAGCCAACGTCACATGTTATTGCATTTCTAAGCGTAGAAACTCAAGTTCGTGATTTTTGCACTTTCTATGGATATTAGCACATGAATTTTCTAGAATCCCGACGACGGTCTCGATTGGCCTAAAATTCACCCATGTATCAAAAATAGGTTGGTGATCGACACCCATAATTTTTTCAAAGCCAACGTCACATATTATTGCATTTCTAAGCGTAGAAACTCAAATTTGATATTTTTGCACTTTCTATGGATATTAACATGAATTTTCTAGAATCCGTCGATAGTTTCGATTGGCCTAAAATTCACCACTAATCAAAAATAGGTTGGTGATCGACACCCATAACTTTTTCATAGCCAACGTCACATATTATTGCATTTTTAAGCGTAGAAACTCAAATTCGTGATTTTTTGCACTTTCTGGATATTAGCACATGAATTTTCTAGAATCCCGACGGTCTCTCGATTGGCCTAAAATTCACCCAGCCTATCAAAAATAGGTTGGTGATCGACATCCATAACATTTTCATAGCCAACGCCACATATTATTGCATTTTAAGCGTAGAAACTCAAATTCGTGATTTTTTGCACTTTCTGGATATTAGCACATGAATTTTCTAGAATCCTCGACGGTTTCGATTGGCCTAAAATTCACCTGTATCAAAAATAGGTCGTGATCGACACCCATAACTTTTTCATAGCCAACGCCACATATTATTGCATTTCTAAGCGTAGAAACTCAAATTTGATTTTTGCACTTTCTGTGAATATTAGCACATGAATTTTCTAAAATCCGCCGACGCTTCGATTGGCCTAAAATTCACCCAGTCTATCAAAAATAGGTTGGTGATCGACACCCATAACTTTTTCATAGCCAACGCCACATATTATTGCATTTCTAAGCTTAGAAACTCAAATTCGTGATTTTTTGCAATTTCGTGGATATTAGCACATGAATTTTCTAGAGTCCCGACGACGGTCTCTCGATTGGCCTAAAATTCACCTACTATCAAAAATAGGTTGGTGATCGACACCCATAACATTTTCATAGCCAACGCCACATATTATTGCATTTCTAAGCGTAGAAACTCAAATTCGTGATTTTTGCACTTTCTGGATATTAGCACATGAATTTTCTAGAATCCTCGACGGTCTCGATTGGCCTAAAATTCATCCATTATCAAAATAGGTTGGTGATCGACACCCATAACTTTTTCATAGCCAACGCCACATATTATTGCATTTCTGCGTAGAAACTCAAATTCGTGATTTTGTTGAACTTTCTGGATATTAGCACATGAATTTTCTAGAATCCGCCGACGGTTTCGATTGGCCTAAAATTCACCCAAGGTATCAAAAATAGGCTGGTGATCGACACCCATAACTTTTTCATAGCCAACGCCACATATTATTGCATTTCTAAGCGTAGAAACTCAAATTTGATTTTTTGCACTTTCGGTGATATTAGCACATGAATTTTCTAGAGTCCGACGACGGTCTCGATTGGCCTAAAATTCATCCATTTATCAAAAATAGGTTGGTGATCGACACCCATAACTTTTTCATAGCCAACGCCACATATTATTGCATTTCTAAGCGTAGAAACTCAAATTCGTGATTCTTTTGCACTTTCTGGATATTTGCACATGAATTTTCTAGAATCCGTCGACGCTTCGATTGGCCTAAAATTCACCCACCTATCAAAAATAGGTTGGTGATCGACACCATAACTTTTTCATAGCCAACGCCACATATTATTGCATTTCTAAGCGTAGAAACTCAAATTCGTGATTTTTTGCACTTTCTGCGATATTAGCACATGAATTTTCTAGAGTCCGACGACGGTCTCGATTGGCCTAAAATTCACCCACTATCAAAAATAGGTTGGTGATCGACACCCATAACTTTTTCATAGCCAACGACACATATTATTGCATTTTTAAGCGTAGAAACTCAAATTCGTTATTTTTGCACTTTCTGGATATTAGCACATGAATTTTCTAATCCGCCGATAGCTTCGATTGGCCTAAAATTCACCCTACCAATTAAAAATAGGTTGGTGATCGACACCCATAACCTTTTCATAGCCAACGTTACATATTATTGCATTTCTAAGCGTAGAAACTCAAATTCGTGATTTTTTGCACTTTCGTGGATATTAGCACATGAATTTTCTAGAGTCCCGACGACGGTCTCGATTGGCCTAAAATTCACCCGCCTATCAAAAATAGGTTGGTGATCGACACCCATAACTTTTTCATAGCCAACGCCACATATTATTGCATTTCTAAGCGTAGAAACTCAAATTCGTTATTTTTGCACTTTCTGTGGATATTAGCATATGAATTTTCTAGAATCCGCCGACGGTCTCGATTGGCCTAAAATTCACCCATTATCAAAAATATGTTGGTGATCGACACCCATAACTTTTCATAGCCAACGCCACATATTATTGCATTTCTAAGCGTAGAAACTCAAATTCGTGATTTTTTGCATTTTCTGTGGATATTAGCACATGAATTTTCTAATCCTACGACGTCTCGATTGGCCTAAAATTCACCATTTATCAAAAATAGGTTGGTGATCGACACCCATAATTTTTCATAGCCAACGCCACATATTATTGCATTTCTAAGCGTAGAAACTCAAATTGTGATTTTTGCACTTTCTGGATATTAGCACATGAATTTTCTAGAATCCGGCCGACGGTCTCGATTGGCCTAAAATTCACCCGCTTATCAAAAATAGGTTGGTGATCGACACCCATAACTTTTTCATAGCCAACGCCACATATTATTGCATTTCTAAACATAGAAACTCAAATTCGTGATTTTTTGCACTTTCTGTGGATATTAGCACATGAATTTTCTAGAATCCGCCGACGGTTTCGATTGGCCTAAAATTCACCCATTTATCAAAAATAGGTTGGTGATCGACACCCATAACTTTTTCATAGCCAACGCCACATATTATTGCATTTCTAAGCGTAGAAACTCAAATTCGTGATTTTTTGCACTTTCTGTGATATTAGCACATGAATTTTCTAGAATCCGACGACGGTTTCGATTGGCCTAAAATTCACCTTTATCAAAAATAGGTTGGTGATCGACACCCATAACTTTTTCATAGCCAACCTCACATAATATTGCATATCTAAGAGTAGACTCAAATTCGTTATTTTTTATCACTATCTGTGGATATTAGCACATGAATTTTCTAGAATCCGGTCGACGGTCTCTGATTGGCCTAAAATTCACCTAATTTATCAAAAATAGGTTGGTGATCGACACCCATAACTTTTTCATAGCCAACGTCACATATTATTGCATTTCTAAGCGTAGAAACTCAAATTCGTTATTTTTTTGCACTTTCGGTGGATATTAGCACATGAATTTTCTAGAATCCCGACGACGGTCTCTGATTGGCCTAAAATTCACCCATTTATCAAAAATAGGTTGGTGATCGACACCCATAACTTTTTCATAGCCAACGCCACATATTATTGCATTTCTGCGTAGAAACTCAAATTGTGACTTTGTTGCACTTTCGGTGGATATTAGCACATGAATTTTCTAGAATCCGCTCGACGGTCTCTGATTGGCCTAAAATTCACCCAGTTTATCAAAAATAGGTTGGTGATCGACACCCATAACTTTTTCATAGCCAACGTCACATATTATTGCATTTCTAAGCGTAGAAACTCAAATTCGTGATTTTTTTTGCACTTTCTATGGATATTAGCACATGAATTTTCTAGAATCCGGCCGACGGTCTCGATTGGCCTAAAATTCACCCATTTATCAAAAATAGGTTGGTGATCGACACCCATAACTTTTTCATAGCCAACGCCACATATTATTGCATTTCTAAGCGTAGAAACTCAAATTCGTGATTTTTGCACTTTCTGGATATTAGCACATGAATTTTCTAGAATCCCGACGACGGTTTCTCTGATTGGCCTAAAATTCACCTAATTTATCAAAAATAGGTTGGTGATCGACACCCATAACTTTTTCATAGCCAACGTCACATATTATTGCATTTCTAAGCGTAGAAACTCAAATTCGTGATTTTTGCACTTTTCGTGGATATTAGCACATGAATTTTCTAGAATCCGACGGTCTCGATTGGCCTAAAATTCACCTAGTTTATCAAAAATAGGTTGGTGATCGACACCCATAACTTTTTCATAGCCAACGTCACATATTATTGCATTTCTAAGCGTAGAAACTCAAATTCGTGATTTTTGCACTTTCTTGGATATTAGCACATGAATTTTCTAGAATCCGCCGACGGTCTTCGATTGGCCTAAAATTCACCCAGCTTATCAAAAATAGGTTGGTGATCGACACCATAACTTTTCATAGCCAACGCTACATATTATTGCATTTCTAAGCGTAGAAACTCAAATTCGTGATTTTTTGCACTTTCTGTGGATATTAGCACATGAATTTTCTAAAATCCGTCGACGGTCTCGATTGGCCTAAAATTCACCCATTTATCAAAAATAGGTTGGTGATCGACACCCATAACTTTTTCATAGCCAACGCCACATATTATTGCATTTCTAAACGTAGAAACTCAAATTGATTTTTTGCACTTTCTTGGATATTAGCACATGAATTTTCTAATCCGCCGACGGTCTCGATTGGCCTAAAATTCACCCATTTATCAAAAATAGGTTGGTGATCGACACCCATAACTTTTTCATATCCAACGTCACATCTTTTTGCATTTCTAAGCGTAGAAACTCAAATTCGTGATTTTTTTGCACTTTCTGGATATTAGCACATGAATTTTCTAGAATCCGACGGCCTCGATTGGCCTAAAATTCACCCAATCTATCAAAAATAGGTTGGTGATCGACACCCATAACTTTTTCATAGCCAACGCCACATATTATTGCATTTCTGCGTAGAAACTCAAATTGATTTTTTTGCACTTTCTGTGGATATTAGCACATGAATTTTCTAGAATCCGACGACGGTCTCGATTGGCCTAAAATTCACCCAGTTTATCAAAAATAGGTTGGTGATCGACACCCATAACTTTTCATAGCCAACGCCACATATTATTGCATTTCTAAGCGTAGAAACTCAAATTCGTGATTTTTTGCACTTTCTGATATTAGCACATGAATTTTCTAGAATCCGACGGCCTCGATTGGCCTAAAATTCACCCTACCTATCAAAAATAGGTTGGTGATCGACACCCATAACTTTTTCATAGCCAACGCCACATATTATTGCATTTCTAAGCGTAGAAACTCAAATTCGTGATTTTTGCACTTTCTTGATATTAGCACATGAATTTTCTAGAATCCGCCGACGGTCTCCGATTGGCCTAAAATTCACCCATTATCAAAAATAGGTTGGTGATCGACACCCATAACTTTTTCATAGCCAACGCCACATATTATTGCATTTCTAAGCGTAGAAACTCAAATTCGTGATTTTTTTGCACTTTCTATGGATATTAGCACATGAATTTTCTAGAATCCCGACGACGGTTTCGATTGGCCTAAAATTCACCCATTTATCAAAAATAGGTTGGTGATCGACACCCATAACTTTTTCATAGCCAACGCCACATATTATTGCATTTCTGCGTAGAAACTCAAATTCGTGATTTTTGCACTTCTGGTGGATATTAGCACATGAATTTTCTAGAATCCGCCGACGGTCTCTTATTGGCCTAAAATTCACCTAGCTGTATCAAAAATAGGTTGGTGATCGACACCCATAACTTTTTCATAGCCAACGCCACATATTATTGCATTTCTAAGCGTAGAAACTCAAATTCGTGATTTTTGCACTTTCGTGATATTAGCACATGAATTTTCTAGAATCCGCCGACGGTTTCGATTGGCCTAAAATTCACCCAGTCTATCAAAATAGGTTGGTGATCGACACCCATAACTTTTTCATAGCCAACGTCACATATTATTACATTTCTAAGCGTATAAACTCAAATTCGTGATTTTTTGCACTTTCGTTGGATATGAGCACATGAATTTTCTAGAATTCGGTCGACGGTCTCTGATTGGCCTAAAATTCACCCAGTCTATCAAAAATAGGTTGGTGATCGACACCCATAACTTTTTCATAGCCAACGTCACATATTATTGCATTTCTAAGCGTAGAAACTCAAATTGATTTTTGCACTTTTCTGGATATTAGCACATGAATTTTCTAGAATCCGGTCGACGGTCTCTGATTGGCCTAAAATTCACCCAGTTTATCAAAATAGGTTGGTGATCGACACCCATAACTTTTTCATAGCCAACGTCACATATTATTGCATTTCTAAGCGTAGAAACATTCAAATTCGTGATTTTTTTGCACTATCTGTTGATAATAGCACAAAAATTTTCTAGAATCCGCCGACGGTCTCGATTGGCCTAAAATTCACCCATTTATCAAAAATAGGTTGGTGATCGACACCCATAACTTTTTCATAGCCAACGCCACATATTATTGCATTTCTAAGCGTAGAAACTCAAATTCGTGATTTTTTTGCACTTTCGGTGGATATTAGCACATGAATTTTCTAGAATCCGCCGACGGTCTCGATTGGCCTAAAATTCACCCATTTATCAAAAATAGGTTGGTGATCGACACCCATAACTTTTTCATAGCCAACGCCACATATTATTGCATTTTTAAGCGTAGAAACTCAAATTCGTGATTTTTGCACTTTCGTGATATTAGCACATGAATTTTCTAGAATCCGGTCGACGGTCGATTGGCCTAAAATTCACCCATTTATCAAAAATAGGTTGGTGATCGACACCCATAACTTTTTCATAGCCAACGCCACATATTATTGCATTTCTAAGCGTAGAAACTCAAATTCGTGATTTTTGCACTTTCGTGATATTAGCACATGAATTTTCTAGAATCCCGACGGTCTCGATTGGCCTAAAATTCACCCACTATCAAAAATAGGTTGGTGATCGACACCCATAACTTTTTCATAGCCAACGCCACATATTATTGCATTTCTAAGCGTAGAAACTCAAATTGATTTTTTGCACTTTCTGGATATTAGCACATGAATTTTCTAATCCGCCGACGGTCTCGATTGGCCTAAAATTCACCCACTTATCAAAAATAGGTTGGTGATCGACACCCATAACTTTTTCATAGCCAACGCCACATATTATTGCATTTCTAAGCGTAGAAACTCAAATTCGTGATTTTTGCACTTTCTGGATATTAGCACATGAATTTTCTAGAATCCGCCGACGGTCTCGATTGGCCTAAAATTCACCCAATTTATCAAAAATAGGTTGGTGATCTACACCCATAACTTTTTCATAGCCAACGTCACATATTATTGCATTTCTAAGCGTAGAAACTCAAATTCGTGATTTTTTTGCACTTTCGGTGGATATTAGCACATGAATTTTCTAGAATCCGGTCGACGGTCTCTGATTGGCCTAAAATTCACCCAGTTTATCAAAAATAGGTTGGTGATCGACACCCATAACTTTTTCATAGCCAACGTCACATATTATTGCATTTCTAAGCGTAGAAACTCAAATTCGTGATTTTGTTGCACTTTCGGTGGATATTAGCACATGAATTTTCTAGAATCCGGTCGACAGTTTCTGATTGGCCTAAAATTCACCCAGTCTATCAAAAATAGGTTGGTGATCGACACCCATAACTTTTTCATAGCCAACGTCACATATTATTGCATTTCTAAGCGTAGAAACTCAAATTCGTGATTTTTTTGCACTTTCGGTGGATATTAGCACATGAATTTTCTAGAATCCGCTCGACGGTCTCTGATTGGCCTAAAATTCACCCAGTTTATCAAAAATAGGTTGGTGATCGACACCCATAACTTTTTCATAGCCAACGTCACATATTATTGCATTTCTAAGCGTAGAAACTCAAATTCGTGATTTTTTTGCACTTTCGGTGGATATTAGCACATGAATTTTCTAGAATCCGGTCGACGGTTCTGATTGGCCTAAAATTCACCCATTTATCAAAAATAGGTTGTGATCGACACCCATAACTTTTCATAGCCAACGCCACATATTATTGCATTTCTAAGCGTAGAAACTCAAATTCGTGATTTTTGCACTTTCGTGATATTAGCACATGAATTTTCTAGAATCCGGCCGACGGTCTCGATTGGCCTAAAATTCACCTATTTATCAAAAATAGGTTGGTGATCGACACCCATAACTTTTTCATAGCCAACGCCACATATTATTGCATTTCTAAGCGTAGAAACTCAAATTCGTGATTTTTTGCACTTTCGTGATATTAGCACATGAATTTTCTAGAATCCCGACGGTCTCGATTGGCCTAAAATTCACCCATTTATCAAAATAGGTTGGTGATCGACACCCATAACTTTTTCATAGCCAACGCCACATATTATTGCATTTCTAAGCGTAGAAACTCAAATTCGTGATTTTTGCACTTTCTGATATTAGCACATGAATTTTCTAGAATCCCGACGACGGTCTCGATTGGCCTAAAATTCACCTATTTATCAAAAATAGGTTGTGATCGACACCCATAACTTTTTCATAGCCAACGCCACATATTATTGCATTTCTAAGCGTAGAAACTCAAATTCGTGATTTTTTGCACTTTCGTGGATATTAGCACATGAATTTTCTAGAATCCCGACGGCTTCGATTGGCCTAAAATTCACCCATTTATCAAAATAGGTTGGTGATCGACACCCATAACTTTTTCATAGCCAACGCCACATATTATTGCATTTCTAAGCGTAGAAACTCAAATTCGTGATTTTTTGCACTTTCTGTGATATTAGCACATGAATTTTCTAGAATCCCGCCGACGGTCTCGATTGGCCTAAAATTCACCCAGTTTATCAAAAATAGGTTGGTGATCGACACCCATAACTTTTTCATAGCCAACGTCACATATTATTGCATTTCTAAGCGTAGAAACTCAAATTCGTGATTTTTTGCACTTTCTGGATATTAGCACATGAATTTTCTAGAATCCGCCGACGGCTTCGATTGGCCTAAAATTCACCCATTGTATCAAAAATAGGTTGGTGATCGACACCATAACTTTTTCATAGCCAACGCCACATATTATTGCATTTCTAAGCGTAGAAACTCAAATTCGTGATTTTTGCACTTTCTGTGATATTAGCACATGAATTTTCTAGAATCCGGTCGACGGTTTCTTATTGGCCTAAAATTCACCCAGTCTATCAAAAATAGGCTGGTGATCGACACCCATAACTTTTTCATAGCCAACGTCACATATTATTGCATTTCTAAGCGTAGAAACTCAAATTCGTGATTTTTTGCACTTTCGCGGATATTAGCACATGAATTTTCTAGAATCCGTCGACGGTCTCGATTGGCCTAAAATTCACCCACTTATCAAAAATAGGTTGGTGATCGACACCCATAACTTTTTCATAGCCAACGCCACATATTATTGCATTTCTAAGCGTGAAACTCAAATTCGTGATTTTTGCACTTTCGTGGATATTAGCACATGAATTTTCTAGAATCCGCCGACGGCTTCGATTGGCCTAAAATTCACCCAGTTTATCAAAAATAGGTTGGTGATCGACACCCATAACTTTTTCATAGCCAACGTCACATATTATTGCATTTCTAAGCGTAGAAACTCAAATTCGTGATTTTGTTGCACTTTCTGGATATTAGCACATGAATTTTCTAGAATCCGACGATCTGATTGGCCTAAAATTCACCCACTTATCAAAAATAGGTTGGTGATCGACACCCATAACTTTTTCATAGCCAACGCTACATATTATTGCATTTCTAAGCTTAGAAACTCAAATTCGTGATTTTTTGCACTTTCTATGATATTAGCACATGAATTTTCTAGAATCCGACGACGGTCTCCGATTGGCCTAAAATTCACCCAAACCTATCAAAAATAGGTTGGTGATCGACACCCATAACTTTTCATAGCCAACGCCACATATTATTGCATTTCTAAGCGTAGAAACTCAAATTCGTGATTTTTGCACTTTCGTGGATATTAGCACATGAATTTTCTAATCCTACGACGGTCTCGATTGGCCTAAAATTCACCCATTTATCAAAAATAGGTTGGTGATCGACACCCATAACTTTTCATAGCCAACGCCACATATTATTGCATTTCTAAGCGTAGAAACTCAAATTCGTGATTTTTGCACTTTCGTGGATATTAGCACATGAATTTTCTAGAATCCGCCGACGGCTTCGATTGGCCTAAAATTCACCCATTTATCAAAAATAGGTTGGTGATCGACACCCATAACTTTTTCATAGCCAACGCCACATATTATTGCATTTCTAAGCGTAGAAACTCAAATTCGTGATTTTTTGCACTTTCTGCGGATATTAGCACATGAATTTTCTAGAATCCTGACGGTCTCTCGATTGGCCTAAAATTCACCCATTTTATCAAAAATACGTTGGTGATCGACACCCATAACTTTTTCATAGCCAACGTCACATATTATTGCATTTCTAAGCGTAGAAACTCAAATTCGTGATTTTTTTGCACTTTCGTGGATATTAGCACATGAATTTTCTAGAATCCGGTCGACGGTTTCTGATTGGCGTAAAATTCACCCAATATCAAAAATAGGTTGGTGATCGACACCCATAACTTTTCATAGCCAACGCCACATATTATTGCATTTCTAAGCGTAGAAACTCAAATTCGTGATTTTTGCACTTTCTGTGATATTAGCACATGAATTTTCTAGAATCCGCCGACGGTCTCGATTGGCCTAAAATTCACCATTTATCAAAAATAGGTTGGTGATCGACACCCATAACTTTTTCATAGCCAACGCCACATATTATTGCATTTCTGCGTAGAAACTCAAATTCGTGATTTTTTTGCACTTTCTGCGGATATTAGCACATGAATTTTCTAGAATCCGCCGACGGTCTCGATTGGCCTAAAATTCACCCACTATCAAAAATAGGTTGGTGATCGACACCCATAACTTTTCATAGCCAACGCCACATATTATTGCATTTCTAAGCGTAAACTCAAATTCGTGATTTTTTGCACTTTCTGTGGATATTAGCACATGAATTTTCTAGAATCCGCCGACGGTCTCTGATTGGCCTAAAATTCAGCCAATTTATCAAAAATAGGTTGGTGATCGACACCCATAACTTTTTCATAGCCAACGTCACATATTATTGCATTTCTAAGCGTAGAAACTCAAATTCGTGATTTTTTGCACTTTCTGTGGATATTAGCACATGAATTTTCTAGAATCCGCCGACGGTTTCGATTGGCCTAAAATTCACCCAACTTATCAAAAATAGGTTGGTGATCGACACCCATAACTTTTTCATAGCCAACGCCACATATTATTGCATTTCTAAGCGTAGAAACTCAAATTCGTGATTTTTTGCACTTTCGTGGATATTAGCACATGAATTTTCTAGAATCCGACGACGGTCTCTGATTGGCCTAAAATTCACCCAGTTTATCAAAAATAGGTTGGTGATCGACACCCATAACTTTTTCATAGCCAACGTAACATATTATTGCATTTCTAAGCGTAGAAACTCAAATTCGTGATTTTTTTGCACTTTCAGTGGATATTAGCACATGAATTTTCTAGAATCCGCCGACGGTTTCGATTGGCCTAAAATTCACCCATTTATCAAAAATAGGTTGGTGATCGACACCCATAACATTTTCATAGCCAACGTCACATATTATTGCATTTCTAAGCGTAGAAACTCAAATTCGTGATTTTTTTGCACTTTCGGTGGATATTAGCACATGAATTTTCTAGAATCCGGTCGACGGTCTCTGATTGGCCTAAAATTCACCTAATTTATCAAAAATAGGTTGGTGATCGACACCCATAACTTTTTCATAGCCAACGTCACATATTATTGCATTTCTAAGCGTAGAAACTCAAATTCGTGATTTTTTTGCACTTTCGGTGGATATTAGCACATGAATTTTCTAGAATCCGGTCGACGGTTTCTGATTGGCCTAAAATTCACCCAGTGTATCAAAAATAGGCTGGTGATCGACACCCATAACTTTTTCATAGCCAACGTCACATATTATTGAATTTCTAAGCGTAGAAACTCAAATTCGTGATTTTTTTGCACTTTCGGTGGATATTAGCACATGAATTTTCTATAATCCGGTCGACGGTCTCTGATTGGCCTAAAATTCACCCAGTTTATCAAAAATAGGTTGGTGATCGACACCCATAACTTTTTCATAGCCAACGTCACATATTATTGCATTTCTAAGCGTAGAAACTCAAATTCGTGATTCTTTTGCACTTTCGGTGGATATTAGCACATGAATTTTCTAGAATCCGCCGACGGCCTCGATTGGCCTAAAATTCACCCTTTATCAAAAATAGGTTGGTGATCGACACCCATAACTTTTTCATAGCCAACGCCACATATTATTGCATTTCTAAGCGTAGAAACTCAAATTCGTGATTTTTGCACTTTCTGTGATATTAGCACATGAATTTTCTAGAATCCGCCGACGGTCTCGATTGGCCTAAAATTCACCCATTTATCAAAAATAGGTTGGTGATCGACACCCATAACTTTTTCATAGCCAACGCCACATATTATTGCATTTCTAAGCGTAGAAACTCAAATTCGTGATTTTTTGCACTTTCTGTGGATATTAGCACATGAATTTTCTAGAATCCGCCGACGGTTTCGATTGGCCTAAAATTCACCCAATTTATCAAAAATAGGTTGGTGATCGACACCCATAACTTTTTCATAGCCAACGCCACATATTATTGCATTTCTAAGCGTAGAAACTCAAATTCGTGATTTTTTGCACTTTCTGGATATTAGCACATGAATTTTCTAATCCGGACGGTCTCCGATTGGCCTAAAATTCACCTACTTATCAAAAATAGGTTGGTGATCGACACCCATAACTTTTTCATAGCCAACGCCACATATTATTGCATTTCTGCGTAGAAACTCAAATTCGTGATTTTTTGCACTTTCTGGATATTAGCACATGAATTTTCTAGAATCCGCCGACGGTCTCTGATTGGCCTAAAATTCACCCAGTTTATCAAAAATAGGTTGGTGATCGACACCCATAACTTTTTCATAGCCAACGTCACATATTATTGCATTTCTAAGCGTAGAAACTCAAATTCGTGATTCTTTTGCACTTTCGGTGGATATTAGCACATGAATTTTCTAGAATCCGGTCGACCGTTTCTGATTGGCCTAAAATTCAGCCAATTTATCAAAAATAGGTTGGTGATCGACACCCATAACTTTTTCATAGCCAACGTCACATATTATTGCATTTCTAAGCGTAGAAACTCAAATTCGTGATTTTGTTGAACTTTCGGTGGATATTAGCACATGAATTTTCTAGAATCCGACGACGGTCTCGATTGGCCTAAAATTCACCCATTTATCAAAAATAGGTTGGTGATCGACACCCATAACTTTTTCATAGCCAACGCCACATATTATTGCATTTCTAAGCGTAGAAACTCAAATTCGTGATTTTTTGCACTTTCGTGATATTAGCACATGAATTTTCTAGAATCCGCCGACGGTTTCGATTGGCCTAAAATTCACCCAATTTATCAAAAATAGGTTGGTGATCGACACCCATAACTTTTTCATAGCCAACGCCACATATTATTGCATTTCTAAGCGTAGAAACTCAAATTCGTGATTTTTTGCACTTTCTGTGATATTAGCACATGAATTTTCTAGAATCCGCCGACGGTCTCGATTGGCCTAAAATTCACCCAATTATCAAAAATAGGTTGGTGATCGACACCATAACTTTTTCATAGCCAACGCCACATATTATTGCATTTCTAAGCGTAGAAACTCAAATTCGTGATTTTTGCACTTTCTGGATATTAGCACATGAATTTTCTAGAATCCGCCGACGGTTTCGATTGGCCTAAAATTCACCCAATTTATCAAAAATAGGTTGGTGATCGACACCCATAACTTTTTCATAGCCAACGCCACATATTATTGCATTTCTAAGCGTAGAAACTCAAATTCGTGATTTTTGCACTTTCGTGATATTAGCACATGAATTTTCTAGAATCCGGACGACGGTCTCGATTGGCCTAAAATTCACCTACCTATCAAAAATAGGTTGGTGATCGACACCCATAACTTTTTCATAGCCAACGCCACATATTATTGCATTTCTAAGCGTAGAAACTCAAATTCGTGATTTTTTGCACTTTCGTGATATTAGCACATGAATTTTCTAGAATCCGCCGACGGTTTCGATTGGCCTAAAATTCACCCATTTATCAAAAATAGGTTGGTGATCGACACCCATAACTTTTTCATAGCCAACGCCACATATTATTGCATTTCTAAGCGTAGAAACTCAAATTCGTGATTTTTGCACTTTCTGGATATTAGCACATGAATTTTCTAGAATCCGCCGACGGTTTCGATTGGCCTAAATTCACCCATTTATCAAAAATAGGTTGGTGATCGACACCCATAACTTTTTCATAGCCAACGCCACATATTATTGCATTTCTAAGCGTAGAAACTCAAATTCGTGATTTTTGCACTTTCTGTGGATATTAGCACATGAATTTTCTAGAATCCGGCCGACGGTCTCGATTGGCCTAAAATTCACCATTTATCAAAAATAGGTTGGTGATCGACACCCATAACTTTTTCATAGCCAACGCCACATATTATTGCATTTCTAAGCGTAGAAACTCAAATTCGTGATTTTTTGCACTTTCGGTGGATATTAGCACATGAATTTTCTAGAATCCGCTCGACGGTCTCTGATTGGCCTAAAATTCACCCAGTTTATCAAAAATAGGTTGGTGATCGACACCCATAACTTTTTCATAGCCAACGTCACATATTATTGCATTTATAAGCGTAGAAACTCAAATTCGTGATTTTTTTGCACTTTCGGTGGATATTAGCACATGAATTTTCTAGAATCCGGTCGACGGTTTCTTATTGGCCTAAAATTCACCCAGTGTATCAAAAATAGGCTGGTGATCGACACCCATAACTTTTTCATAGCCAACGTCACATATTATTGCATTTTTAAGCGTAGAAACTCAAATTCGTGATTTTTTGCACTTTCGGTGGATATTAGCACATGAATTTTCTAGAATCCGGTCGACGGTCTCTGATTGGCCTAAAATTCACCCAGTCTATCAAAAATAGGTTGGTGATCGACACCCATAACATTTTCATAGCCAACGCCACATATTATTGCATTTCTAAGCGTAGAAACTCAAATTCGTGATTTTTGCACTTTTCGTGATATTAGCACATGAATTTTCTAGAATCCGCCGACGGTCTCGATTGGCCTAAAATTCACCCAATTTATCAAAAATAGGTTGGTGATCGACACCCATAACTTTTCATAGCCAACGCCACATATTATTGCATTTCTAAGCTTAGAAACTCAAATTGATTTTTTGCACTTTCTGGATATTAGCACATGAATTTTCTGAATCCTACGACGGCCTCGATTGGCCTAAAATTCACCTACTATCAAAAATAGGTTGGTGATCGACACCCATAACTTTTTCATAGCCAACGTCACATATTATTGCATTTCTAAGCGTAGAAACTCAAATTCGTGATTTTTTTGCACTTTCGGTGGATATTAGCACATGAATTTTCTAGAATCCGGTCGACAGTTTCTGATTGGACTAAAATTCACCCAGTCTATCAAAAATAGGTTGGTGATCGACACCCATAACTTTTTCATAGCCAACGTCACATATTATTGCATTTCTAAGCGTAGAAACTCAAATTCTTGATTTTTTTGCACTTCTGTGGATATTAGCACATGAATTTTCTAGAATCCGGTCGACGGTTTCTTATTGGCCTAAAATTCACCCGCAATATCAAAATAGGTTGGTGATCGACACCCATAACTTTTTCATAGCCAACGCCACATATTATTGCATTTCTAAGCGTAGAAACTCAAATTCGTGATTTTTTGCACTTTCTGGATATTAGCACATGAATTTTCTAGAATCCGCCGACGGTCTCGATTGGCCTAAAATTCACCATTTATCAAAAATAGGTTGGTGATCGACACCCATAACTTTTCATCGCCAACGTCACATATTATTGCATTTCTAAGCGTAGAAACTCAAATTCGTGATTTTTGCACTTTCTGTGGATATTAGCACATGAATTTTCTAGAATCCGCCGACGGTTTCGATTGGCCTAAAATTCACCCATTTATCAAAAATAGGTTGGTGATCGACACCCATAACTTTTTCATAGCCAACGCCACATATTATTGCATTTCTAAGCGTAGAAACTCAAATTCGTGATTTTTTGCACTTTCTGTGGATATTAGCACATGAATTTTCTAGAATCCGGCCGACGGTCTCGATTGGCCTAAAATTCACCCATTTATCAAAAATAGGTTGGTGATCGACACCCATAACTTTTTCATAGCCAACGCCACATATTATTGCATTTCTGCGTAGAAACTCAAATTCGTGATTTTTTGCACTTTCTGGATATTAGCACATGAATTTTCTAGAATCCGTCGACGGCCTCGATTGGCCTAAAATTCACCCAACTATCAAAAATAGGTTGGTGATCGACACCCATAACTTTTTCATAGCCAACGCCACATATTATTGCATTTCTAAGCGTAGAAACTCAAATTCGTGATTTTTTGCACTTTCTGCGGATATTAGCACATGAATTTTCTAATCCGCCGACGGTCTCGATTGGCCTAAAATTCACCCACTATCAAAAATAGGTTGGTGATCGACACCCATAACTTTTTCATAGCCAACGCCACATATTATTGCATTTCTAAGCGAGAAACTCAAATTCGTGATTTTTTGCACTTTCTGTGATATTAGCACATGAATTTTCTAGAATCCGCCGACGGTCTCGATTGGCCTAAAATTCACCCATTTATCAAAAATAGGTTGGTGATCGACACCCATAACTTTTTCATAGCCAACGCCACATATTATTGCATTTCTAAGCGTAGAAACTCAAATTCGTGATTTTTTGCACTTTCTGGATATTAGCACATGAATTTTCTAGAATCCGTCGACGGTTCGATTGGCCTAAAATTCACCCATTTATCAAAAATAGGTTGGTGATCGACACCCATAACTTTTCATAGCCAACGCCACATATTATTGCATTTCTAAGCGTAGAAACTCAAATTCGTGATTTTTTGCACTTTCTGTGGATATTAGCACATGAATTTTCTAGAATCCGGCCGACGGTCTCGATTGGCCTAAAATTCACCCACTATCAAAAATAGGTTGGTGATCGACACCCATAACTTTTCATAGCCAACGCCACATATTATTGCATTTCTAAGCGTAGAAACTCAAATTTGATTTTTTGCACTTTCGTGATATTAGCACATGAATTTTCTAGAATCCTGACGGTTTCTGATTGGCCTAAAATTCACCCAGTCTATCAAAAATAGGTTGGTGATCGACACCCATAACTTTTTCATAGCCAACGTCACATATTATTGCATTTCTAAGCGTAGAAACTCAAATTCGTGATTTTTTTGCACTTTCAGTGGATATTAGCACATGAATTTTCTAGAATCCGGTCGACGGTTTCTTATTGGCCTAAAATTCACCCAGTGTATCAAAAATAGGCTGGTGATCGACACCCATAACTTTTTCATAGCCAACGTCACATATTATTGCATTTCTAAGCGTAGAAACTCAAATTCGTGACTTTTTTGCACTTTCGGTGGATATTAGCACATGAATTTTCTAGAATCCGCCGACGGTCTCTGATTGGCCTAAAATTCACCCAGTTTATCAAAAATAGGTTGGTGATCGACACCCATAACTTTTTCATAGCCAACGTCACATATTATTGCATTTCTAAGCGTAGAAACTCAAATTCGTGATTTTTTTGCACTTTCGGTGGATATTAGCACATGAATTTTCTAGAATCCGCTCGACGGTCTCTGATTGGCCTAAAATTCACCCAGTTTATCAAAAATAGGTTGGTGATCGACACCCATAACTTTTTCATAGCCAACGTCACATATTATTGCATTTCTAAGCGTAGAAACTCAAATTCGTGATTTTGTTGCACTTTCTGGATATTAGCACATGAATTTTCTAGAATCCTACGACGGTCTCGATTGGCCTAAAATTCACCCACTATCAAAAATAGGTTGGTGATCGACACCCATAACTTTTTCATAGCCAACGCCACATATTATTGCATTTCTAAGCGTAGAAACTCAAATTCGTGATTTTTTGCACTTTCTGGATATTAGCACATGAATTTTCTAGAATCCCGACGGTTCTCGATTGGCCTAAAATTCACCCATTTATCAAAAATAGGTTGGTGATCGACACCCATAACTTTTTCATAGCCAACGCCACATATTATTGCATTTCTAAGCGTAGAAACTCAAATTCGTGATTTTTTGCACTTTCTGCGGATATTAGCACATGAATTTTCTAGAATCCGCCGACGGTTTCGATTGGCCTAAAATTCACCCACTTATCAAAAATAGGTTGGTGATCGACACCCATAACTTTTTCATAGCCAACGCCACATATTATTGCATTTCTAAGCGTAGAAACTCAAATTCGTGATTTTTTGCACTTTCTATGATATTAGCACATGAATTTTCTAGAATCCGGCCGACGGTCTCGATTGGCCTAAAATTCACCCACTATCAAAAATAGGTTGGTGATCGACACCCATAACTTTTTCATAGCCAACGCCACATATTATTGCATTTCTAAGCGTAAACTCAAATTCGTGATTTTTTGCACTTTCTGCGGATATTAGCACATGAATTTTCTAGAATCCGCCGACGGTCTCTCGATTGGCCTAAAATTCACCCATTTATCAAAAATAGGTTGGTGATCGACACCCATAACTTTTTCATAGCCAACGCCACATATTATTGCATTTCTAAGCGTAGAAACTCAAATTCGTGATTTTTTGCACTTTCTGTGATATTAGCACATGAATTTTCTAGAATCCGGCCGACGGTCTCGATTGGCCTAAAATTCACCCAATTTATCAAAAATAGGTTGGTGATCGACACCATAACTTTTTCATAGCCAACGCCACATATTATTGCATTTCTAAGTAGAAACTCAAATTCGTGATTTTTTGCACTTTCTGTGGATATTAGCACATGAATTTTCTAGAATCCTCGACGGTTTCGATTGGCCTAAAATTCACCCAACCTATCAAAAATAGGTTGGTGATCGACACCCATAACTTTTTCATAGCCAACGCCACATATTATTGCATTTCTAAGCGTAGAAACTCAAATTCGTGATTTTTGCACTTTCTGGATATTAGCACATGAATTTTCTAGAATCCGCCGACGGTCTCGATTGGCCTAAAATTCACCCATTTATCAAAAATAGGTTGGTGATCGACACCCATAACTTTTTCATAGCCAACGCCACATATTATTGCATTTCTAAGCGTAGAAACTCAAATTCGTGATTTTTTGCACTTTCGTGATATTAGCACATGAATTTTCTAGAATCCGCCGACGGTCTCGATTGGCCTAAAATTCACCTACTATCAAAAATAGGTTGGTGATCGACACCCATAACTTTTCATAGCCAACGCCACATATTATTGCATTTCTAAGCGTAGAAACTCAAATTCGTGATTTTTTGCACTTTCTGGATATTAGCACATGAATTTTCTAGAATCCGCCGACGGTCTTATTGGCCTAAAATTCACCCAATTTATCAAAAATAGGTTGGTGATCGACACCCATAACTTTTTCATAGCCAACGCCACATATTATTGCATTTCTAAGCGTAGAAACTCAAATTCGTGATTTTTTTGCACTTTCTGGATATTAGCACATGAATTTTCTAGAATCCGCCGACGGTCTCGATTGGCCTAAAATTCACCCAACCTATCAAAAATAGGTTGGTGATCGACACCCATAACTTTTCATAGCCAACGCCACATATTATTGCATTTCTAAGCGTAGAAACTCAAATTCGTGATTTTTTGCACTTTCTGGATATTAGCACATGAATTTTCTAGAATCCGTCGACGGCTTCGATTGGCCTAAAATTCACCCATTTATCAAAAATAGGTTGGTGATCGACACCCATAACTTTTTCATAGCCAACGCCACATATTATTGCATTTCTAAGCGTAGAAACTCAAATTCGTGATTTTGTTGCACTTTCTGTGATATTAGCACATGAATTTTCTAGAATCCTGCCGACGGCCTCGATTGGCCTAAAATTCACCCACTATCAAAAATAGGTTGGTGATCGACACCCATAACTTTTTCATAGCCAACGCCACATATTATTGCATTTCTAAGCGTAGAAACTCAAATTCGTGATTTTTTTGCACTTTCTGCGGATATTAGCACATGAATTTTCTAGAATCCATCGACGGTCTCGATTGGCCTAAAATTCACCCATTTATCAAAAATAGGTTGGTGATCGACACCCATAACTTTTTCATAGCCAACGCCACATATTATTGCATTTCTAAGCGAGAAACTCAAATTCGTGATTTTTTGCACTTTCTGGATATTAGCACATGAATTTTCTAGAATCCGCCGACGGTTCGATTGGCCTAAAATTCACCCACTTATCAAAAATAGGTTGGTGATCGACACCCATAACTTTTTCATAGCCAACGCCACATATTATTGCATTTCTAAGCGAGAAACTCAAATTCGTGATTTTTTGCACTTTCTATGGATATTAGCACATGAATTTTCTAATCCGGCGACGGTCTCTCGATTGGCCTAAAATTCACCCAATTATCAAAAATAGGTTGGTGATCGACACCCATAACTTTTTCATAGCCAACGCCACATATTATTGCATTTCTAAGCGTAGAAACTCAAATTCGTGATTTTTTGCACTTTCTGTGATATTAGCACATGAATTTTCTAGAATCCGCCGACGGTCTCTCGATTGGCCTAAAATTCACCATTTATCAAAAATAGGTTGGTGATCGACACCCATAACTTTTTCATAGCCAACGCCACATATTATTGCATTTCTAAGCGTAGAAACTCAAATTCGTGATTTTTTGCACTTTCTGCGGATATTAGCACATGAATTTTCTAGAATCCTACGACGGCCTCTCGATTGGCCTAAAATTCACCCATTTATCAAAAATAGGTTGGTGATCGACACCCATAACTTTTCATAGCCAACGCCACATATTATTGCATTTCTAAGCGTAGAAACTCAAATTCGTGATTTTTTGCACTTTCTGGATATTAGCACATGAATTTTCTAGAATCCGCCGACGGTCTCCGATTGGCCTAAAATTCACCCATTTATCAAAAATAGGTTGGTGATCGACACCCATAACTTTTTCATAGCCAACGCCACATATTATTGCATTTCTAAGCGTAGAAACTCAAATTCGTGATTTTTTGCACTTTCTGGATATTAGCACATGAATTTTCTAGAATCCTCGACGGTCTCGATTGGCCTAAAATTCACCCAAATTATCAAAAATAGGTTGGTGATCGACACCCATAACTTTTTCATAGCCAACGCCACATATTATTGCATTTCTAAGCGTAGAAACTCAAATTCGTGATTTTTTGCACTTTCTGTGATATTAGCACATGAATTTTCTAGAATCCGCCGACGGTTTCGATTGGCCTAAAATTCACCCACTATCAAAAATAGGTTGGTGATCGACACCCATAACTTTTCATAGCCAACGCCACATATTATTGCATTTCTAAGCGTAAACTCAAATTCGTGATTTTTTGCACTTTCTGGATATTAGCACATGAATTTTCTAGAATCCGACGGTCTCGATTGGCCTAAAATTCACCCATTTATCAAAAATAGGTTGGTGATCGACACCCATAACTTTTTCATAGCCAACGCCACATATTATTGCATTTCTAAGCGTAGAAACTCAAATTCGTGATTTTTTGCACTTTCTGTGATATTAGCACATGAATTTTCTAGAATCCGACGGTCTCGATTGGCCTAAAATTCACCCAGTCTATCAAAAATAGGTTGGTGATCGACACCCATAACTTTTTCATAGCCAACGTCACATATTATTGCATTTCTAAGCGTAGAAACTCAAATTCGTGATTTTTTGCACTTTCTGGGATATTAGCACATGAATTTTCTAGAATCCGCCGACGGTCTCGATTGGCCTAAAATTCACCCAGTTATCAAAAATAGGTTGGTGATCGACACCCATAACTTTTTCATAGCCAACGCCACATATTATTGCATTTCTAAGCGTAGAAACTCAAATTTGATTTTTTGCACTTTCTGCGGATATTAGCACATGAATTTTCTAGAATCCGGCCGACGGTCTCGATTGGCCTAAAATTCACCCAGTTTATCAAAAATAGGTTGGTGATCGACACCCATAACTTTTTCATAGCCAACGTCACATATTATTGAATTTCTAAGCGTAGAAACTCAAATTCGTGATTTTTTTGCACTTTCTGGATATTAGCACATGAATTTTCTAGAATCCGCCGACGGTCTCGATTGGCCTAAAATTCACCTGCATTTATCAAAAATAGGTTGGTGATCGACACCCATAACTTTTCATAGCCAACGCCACATATTATTGCATTTCTAAGCGTAGAAACTCAAATTCGTGATTTTTTGCACTTTCTGGATATTAGCACATGAATTTTCTAGAATCCGCCGACGGCTTCGATTGGCCTAAAATTCACCCACTATCAAAAATAGGTTGGTGATCGACACCCATAACTTTTTCATAGCCAACGCCACATATTATTGCATTTCTAAGCGTAGAAACTCAAATTCGTGATTTTTTGCACTTTCTGTGATATTAGCACATGAATTTTCTAGAATCCGCCGACGGTCTCGATTGGCCTAAAATTCACCCATTTATCAAAAATAGGTTGGTGATCGACACCCATAACTTTTTCATAGCCAACGCCACATATTATTGCATTTCTGCGTAGAAACTCAAATTCGTGATTTTTTGCACTTTCTGGATATTAGCACATGAATTTTCTAGAATCCGCCGACGGTTTCTCATTGGCCTAAAATTCACCCAGCCTATCAAAAATAGGTTGTGATCGACACCCATAACTTTTTCATAGCCAACGCCACATATTATTGCATTTCTAAGCGTAGAAACTCAAATTCGTGATTTTTTGCACTTTCTGGATATTAGCACATGAATTTTCTAGAATCCGGTCGACGGTTTCTGATTGGCCTAAAATTCAGCCAATTTATCAAAAATAGGTTGGTGATCGACACCCATAACTTTTTCATAGCCAACGCCACATATTATTGCATTTCTAAGCGTAGAAACTCAAATTCGTGATTTTTTGCACTTTCTGTGATATTAGCACATGAATTTTCTAGAATCCTACGACGGTTTCGATTGGCCTAAAATTCACCCACTATCAAAAATAGGTTGGTGATCGACACCCATAACTTTTTCATAGCCAACGCCACATATTATTGCATTTCTAAGCGTAGAAACTCAAATTCGTGATTTTTTGCACTTTCTGGATATTAGCACATGAATTTTCTAGAATCCGACGACGGCCTCTCGATTGGCCTAAAATTCACCCATTTATCAAAAATAGGTTGGTGATCGACACCATAACTTTTTCATAGCCAACGCCACATATTATTGCATTTCTAAGCGTAGAAACTCAAATTCGTGATTTTTTGCACTTTCTATGATATTAGCACATGAATTTTCTAGAATCCCGACGCTTCGATTGGCCTAAAATTCACCCATTTATCAAAAATAGGTTGGTGATCGACACCCATAACTTTTCATAGCCAACGCCACATATTATTGCATTTCTGCGAGAAACTCAAATTCGTGATTTTTTGCACTTTCTGCGGATATTAGCACATGAATTTTCTAGAATCCGCCGACGGTTTCGATTGGCCTAAATTCACCCATTTATCAAAAATAGGTTGGTGATCGACACCCATAACTTTTTCATAGCCAACGCCACATATTATTGCATTTCTAAGCGCAGAAACTCAAATTCGTGATTTTTTGCACTTTCTGTGATATTAGCACATGAATTTTCTAATCCGTCGACGGTTTCGATTGGCCTAAAATTCACCAAATTTATCAAAAATAGGTTGGTGATCGACACCCATAACTTTTTCATAGCCAACGTCACATATTATTGCATTTCTAAGCGCAGAAACTCAAATTCGTGATTTTTTTGCACTTTCGGTGATATTAGCACATGAATTTTCTAGAATCCTTGACGGTTTCGATTGGCCTAAAATTCACCTACCTATCAAAAATAGGTTGGTGATCGACACCCATAACTTTTCATAGCCAACGCCACATATTATTGCATTTCTAAGCGTAGAAACTCAAATTCGTGATTTTTTGCACTTTCGTGATATTAGCACATGAATTTTCTAATCCGCCGACGCTCGATTGGCCTAAAATTCACCTACCTATCAAAAATAGGTTGGTGATCGACACCCATAACTTTTTCATAGCCAACGCCACATATTATTGCATTTCTGCGTAGAAACTCAAATTGATTTTTTGCACTTTCTATGGATATTAGCACATGAATTTTCTAGAATCCGCCGACGGCTTCGATTGGCCTAAAATTCACCCATATCAAAAATAGGTTGGTGATCGACACCCATAACTTTTTCATAGCCAACGCTACATATTATTGCATTTCTAAGCCGAGAAACTCAAATTCGTGATTTTTTGCACTTTCTGTGGATATTAGCACATGAATTTTCTAGAATCCGACGACGGGCTCGATTGGCCTAAAATTCACCCATTATCAAAAATAGGTTGGTGATCGACACCCATAACTTTTCATAGCCAACGCCACATATTATTGCATTTCTAAGCGAGAAACTCAAATTGTGATTTTTTGCACTTTCGGATATTAGCACATGAATTTTCTAGAATCCGCCGACGGTTTCGATTGGCCTAAAATTCACCCATTTATCAAAATAGGTTGGTGATCGACACCCATAACTTTTCATAGCCAACGCCACATATTATTGCATTTCTAAGCGAGAAACTCAAATTCGTGATTTTGCACTTTCGTGATATTAGCACATGAATTTTCTAGTCCCGACTGACGGTCTCCGATTGGCCTA
>JAQGDG010000370.1:0-170000 GCA_029844215.1 Przewalskia tangutica
AGTGCTAAAGAGGTGCTAGAAATGCTAAAGGTTGCTAGGGATTGCTAAAATGTGCTAATATGCTAAGGGGTCGCGGAGCCGCCTCCTAAGTATTTGGGGTGATTTATGACACGTAAATGTTTAACTAGTTTATAGTAAAACATTAACTCCATTTTTATGGTCTGCTAAACTTAATGAGATTAGGTAAGGGCTCTTTATTAATCTAGAGGAAGGGGTTAGGCACCCTCTAAGATCCGCTAACTTGCGGTTATCCTGCCAAAACTAGGGTTAATTATTTTACGCTTAAGAAAGGCATGTTTAAGAAAGAATATTTGAAGTAAAAAAATGTTGCAAGTGTTTTATATAAAGTAAGGAAAATGTGTTCTTTGTGACATAAAAGGTTTATGATTTTATAAAGTAGAATTAATTTTTTGGACGAAAATATACGTTCATAAGATATAAATTGCTATATTAGATAAAATATACATTGCATGGTATAGTGCAAAGGCAATAAATAGGCCTGACATAATTATAAACATAGTATAAAGTTCAAAAGTATGCATTCGTGTTGTTTGTAAAATACCCTTTTTTTGGCAATGGAAAATAAAGGGAAAGTTAATTATTTATGAATTTGCTTTGTTAATCATGCAAAAGTATAGTTTAGGTTTTAATTACCTTTTTTGCAAATGAAACAAAAATCCGGATATCATGACAAATCCTAAATAAACAGCGGGAAGGGCCAAATTTCTAATACCCAATTATCTTCTAATTATTAATTCAAGGTCTAACTATTCTAGATATCCTACTAATTAGAGTAGCATTAGTCAAATAATTACAACAAATAAATAGGGTAAGGATATGAGTTAACAAGGACTCGAAGAAATGGCGAAGTCATTCGCCGGCGGCTTTGAATTTTGAGGCGGAGGTGAAGATGCACATAAATGCTGGTTTTCGTTTGAAGTAACTCATGATGAGTCTCGCTATGAGACTCTTCGTTTTGCTCCGATGCGTGTCATGCAAAATAAAAGAAGATAAAGATTAGTATATATCCAGACCTTAACAATGATAAATAAAGATAGGGATCATATTGTTGTCAAGACAGAGAAAAAGGGTGCGGTCCTAGGATTAGTATATAATCAACCCAAACTAAGGTCTCATTCGGACTAATACCTCGTAGAATTAGAAAACAAGACTATGTAAAATGGACAAACATAGACTCATCAGAAAAAGACCAGTGGCAAATGAGAGCAAACATACCACCGAGAACTTTCGAGATAGCTGACATTGTTTAAACATAGTTGCATAACACTAATGAATCATGACAATCTCAGAGCCAAACATAGAGGATAAATCTTGGCCTAAAACCTATTCAAATTAACGCTAATTATAGGAAATCATAGACCAAGTTGGGTAGCGAGCTATGAGGAGTTTATTCTGAGTTTCAAATTCTCTTTGATTTAGTTGTTAGAATTAGGTGAATTCCTTAAGTATCGAACTAAACATACATACTATATATTAGTCACAATAACACTCATGTGTATGGCACAATATGACGGGGCTGATATACATACAGATACTGTCATTTTCAAGCCTAAATTAATCCCATCATATATGGTGGGCGTAATATGAACAAAAATAGATTTATCAGCATGCCATGAACTAGGCATCCTTTCTATATCCATTTTTTGACCTAAGTTCACATTAAATCTAGATATATATGATTCAAATGCCTAAATTAATTCATCTTCTGGGCAATAATTTCAAGCGGTATTACGAACCTGTTTTGCATGTTTCAAACATACTTTAAATGATGATATCTATACATTCAAAATGACCTACTTATAAATTATGAGAGATAAAGTTGTTTCTGGATATTAGTATTTCACATAATACAAGAGGATTGATATTGATTATCCTAAATTGCATATGCATTTTTTATTCATTTATGACTAATTTAGTAAACCACATCATCACAACCTATAACTCCAAACCATTACAGGGACAAGATCACTTAATAGAGTTCATATTCGTAGGAATACAATCATAGTATGGTTGTCCATGATGTTAGGGTAGCACATGATTAAGACCAACACATCATATTCAACATTAATAATCACCAAGCAGTCCAGTGAAGTTACTCAGTTGTTAATAAACAGTAAACATCATGAAGTAATCCAATCGACATCTCAGTCCTTTTAAAACAGGCAGTAATTAACAAAGATTATTCAACCATTGTACTTATTTCGATCCTAAGCATAGGTTTAACGGATATAAATCGACAAGGAAGCGAGGACTTTACGAAACATCACCTTTAAAATACTAATGAATGCGGCAACACAAACAAGCTAAACTATTGTAATATTAATCATGGAAAAACACACAATAATACCAAAAAAAAACGAAAGGATAATGTGTTTACCTTCTCCGGACAGCGAACCGAGGCAGCGTATCAAGTCGTCGATTCACTCGGAGGATTTATTGCGGTTGCGAAGGGCGACCTAAACTTCTCCAAAAGCTCGAGACTCTGGTTGTCTACTCTAGCATGCTAATTTCGAATGATTCTTGTCTATTCCCCCTTAATTTCGAATGACTTCTCAGTGTATAGAGATGGGTTTATATAGCCTCAATGTTGGTTCCCAATTAGGTAAACCCTTTAATGCGAATTTCGTAGGATTCTTTACATGATTCAGGTGTAAGATTTATTATGCCAACTATGGGCTTCCGATTTTGGAGAGATTTGGTTTATCTATGGTAAGAAGAAGCGGTGCGCTTGCATAGGTAAGAAGGCCGGATTCTCGAGAATCTCGGGGTGTCTGGTGTTAGTCTGTGGTCTGCTAGGTTTAGGGTTTCGCAGGGCTGCCCTTTTGTTGAGGACGAAGTGAAAAGGGTGTTGGGCCGTGGGAGGCAGTGAGGTTATTAATTTAGGGAGGCGTGTGGGCTTCGGGTTTGGTAGGGATTTGTGTGAGTGCGGAGTGAAAAGGAGAAATTAATTTGGGTTAGTTAGTATTAGGTAATTAATTAGTTAGGGGTATTAGTGTTAGGTTAGTTAATTAATTAATTAAGGCCTTTAGGTATTTAATTAGTTAGGTTATTTAATTAGTATTAGTTAGTGATAGATTAATTAGTTTTAGGCTTAGTTAATTAGCTAATTAATTCTAGGCAAGTGTATTAATAATTAATTAGTGATAACTTAAATTAACACATGTGATTAAACTAATTAGGTGCTTCATTAATCTAATTGTTATAATAAATAAATGCGGGCGTGCTATTTAATTAATGCTCAATACTTTAGAATGCGACGCTATTATTTAAAATCTTATTATTATGTATTATTGCAAAATTAAAATTGAATTGAGTTTATATTAAATTACTTAAATGCGAATGCAAGTGCGATATTTAAGAATTGTTTAAAGCCTTATAAATGCGCGCTATTAAATGCATATATTAGATTAAAAAATTGACTTTAAATTACAAATGATTACTAATTAATGCGGCTATGCTACCTGACACGACGTTATCGCTAAATTATTTATTTTATGCATTTATTAATTATTTAAGAATTACGACAAAGCTTAAAGTTAATAAGTGCGGGCGCGGGACTCTAAATGCTTAAAACTCTACGTAAGACGCGATGTCATTATTAAATTAATTATTTATGCTTGTATTTAATGTTTTATTGTTGTATTTTATTATAAAAATCCCTAAAAAATTATTTTTACAAAATTAGTGTAATTTTATGGTTAATGGCTGGACGGGAGGGTCAAAATTGGGTGTCAACAACAATAATAACCTACTAACACATAAGGTATATGTTTCTCAAATTGTTTTAAAGGATTAAAACTATGAACTACGAAACCTTTCGAAAATGAGAAACTTGATGGTGAAATTAGGCAAACTTGAGCGTTGGGAAAAGAATGTTGTTACTTGATTTTACAAAGAGAAATGTCTTGATTTACTTCAAAAGATAATTACTCTATTTTTATACTACGGGTATTGTGTGACTTTTGTGAAAGAAACGGATCTTTTAAAAGAGTAATACATGAAGTACTTCGGGGCTAAAAACCCGAACTTGTTAACATAATGTAGAAAGTACCTTGTATGAATAACTTGATTGTATTGATTTGTGATAATCTTGTAATACTCTCTTGTTGACTTAATAAGTAAACATGTTAAGATGCTACGTGAGTTAGTATCTTGTGATGTTTGTGTAAAGGGGTTTTCCCTTGTTGTGCTTAGGTTGTTTAACGATAAACTGTTATGTTAGTATTATATCACTCATGATTAGGGGTTGTTGCCCTTCGATGCGGGTAGACTCGGTAGTCTAGTGACACATGATTCGAGAATACCTTTGCAGTCTCAGATGGCCTATGCGAATCGGGAGTTCAGTTAGTATGCGCCGCGTGGTCATGCGGTCTTTGTGGCCGTGCGGACGGCGAGTCCAGGACGCCGCTGGGAGTAGCTACCGATGCGGGAATACCTCATGCGGGCCATTGGAGTGGCCTATCGCGAGCTACGGGAAGTTCGAGGGCTAGACGCGCAGCATTAGATCTGGCGGTGGCGGCTTTGATCATGTGACGTGCAGACAGATCTCATTATCTGATTGCGACCTTGTTGTATCAGGTTTTAATAGTCGGCTATGCCTTCGACTTACCGTGCGGTTTCATAATGACACCGGTAGGGCCCGTGTTCATGTGTATTCCTTGGTGCTTTTATATCATGCATCGCTTCGATGAGAAGGTATTCCACGCATGAATGATGTTGTGGGCGTGAGACCCATTGTTACATTTAAGTGATGACTTTGGCGTGAGTCCCGAATTGTATGTTGCTTATTTATTGTGAATTGTAGTTTTGGTTATCATGTATGTCTCTGCTTTATATAGACTACTATGATTTCATTTACGATTTTCGGTTCACATACTTGGTACCGTTGTCTTGACCTCCTTCGGGCCGCGTTCACGCCGCAGTAAAGGTACTCCTACCGTTGATCCCCGTTCTTAGGATCACCGTTTCAGCGTTAAGCTCCGTTTCTCGGAGGCTTAGCATTTTAGTATGGTCCCTGCGTTGTAGATATTTGCATTGAGGGTATGGCGGCCCCGTCCGCCATTGTTGTTTTAAACTCTTAGAGTGCAGTAGACTGTAAGGATGGGATGAATCGCTCATTTTGGGGTATTTATATACATATATGCCGAAAGGCAACTTTTTCCCAGAACCGTGTCTTATTTATCTTATTTCATATCTTGGTTGTTTTATATTCCGCCGATTTCTACGATGTATGACTACTTGGGTGCGGGTAAGGCACGACACGCCCCGAACGTCGTGACAAAAGTGGTATCGAGCGGTTAATCCTCGGAAAGTGTCTGCACCGTATCTAGTAAGTCTTGATTATCGGTGTGTTGTGCACCACACCAATAATCGTGAGGCTATAGGATATTTAGGATTGGTTTCCATTCTTCTCACTCTGAGATCGTGCTTTAGAGGCGTGTTATAAGTTGGACCCCTCTAACGTATTCCTTTCCTTTACGGTGATGCCTCCGCGCCAGTAACTTCGGCCCGAGAAGGCAAAGCGGCGGAGGCTGCGAGTGGAGTTCGAGAGTTAGAAGGCACAGCCCAATCATCACTGAGGTGATGCTTCATGCGGGAGTTACGAGATGTCGCCAAGAAGCGATGTTGCACACGGCGTAGCCTCATCGCGACCATGACATCTGGACCTTCGCCCACGGCTTGGAGCGAAAATATGGATTGGAAGGAGACGACCTTACTAGCGAGGATTTGGCGGCCGTGAGTATTTTATGTACGGTATACCAAGGATATTGATGATTATCTAAAGAAGGTTGTGAAGAAGTAGCCCTTGATCGAGAATGAGCGAGCTTGCGTTCGGGATTATGTGCGGTGAGAGATGTAGATCGACAGTTAACCAAGATCGTGAAGAGGCCCGATTGGCGGATCATTTGGTAACTCGAGGCGAACCGCCTCGGCAGAGACAGACATGCGCCTCCGCGGTGCAGTATCCTCTGAGGTTCGATTTTTCCTCAGTGTTCACAGTGTGGCAGGCGTCATCCCGGGAAATGCCATCTTTTTACTGGTGCTTGTTTTACTTGCGGCCGTCAGGTATGGCGAGAATGTTCTATGAGGAAGGATGCAAGTAGGAAGACTCGGCTACCGGGCCATCGATTCGCGGTGGTGCGGAGAGGAAGGGTGTTAGCTAGAGAGGCCACCCCACCTCGGTGTGGCGTTGTGGTCGATGTCATTTTGGGAGTGTCGTGCCTGCGGCTTGTTATGTTTGCGGCCAGCAGGGCCATTTTGCGAGAAATTGTCCAACCAGAGTTGGCGGGGATGTAGGGACTCAGCCTTCGGGATCAGTGGATAGTTCATCACCTTCCCCAGCTATGCGCCCAGCAGGGCGGGTTTGATTAGAACGACCTAGGGGAAGTGCCGCGTAGATACAGGTATATCCTTCACCGTTGCGAGCTTTATATGTGTAGTAAGATGCGAATATCTTTAGTATTGTTTTCGTTAGCATGTTGTTAGTTTGATTAGAATTTTTAGTTAACCTGTAAGATTGGGGATAGAGAGTGGGAGCCTTAGAATATTATACGTAGAGACCTTAGAGGCGAGGCCATCTTTGGTAAAAGAATTATTTCATGTTTGACCCTTATCGAAGTGCATAGTATACGTGAGATTTTTGGTGGGATGAATCCCTGAGTGATGTGAAATGAAAGAGGGTAGTTGAGCTTAGAAGACCGCTAGGTTTTCGTAACGTGATTAGTGAGATTGTTCCGAATCAGGGAGCTAGTGTTTTGCGCGTTGCCGGGTCGGGTTGAGGCCATGTGGCGGGTCGACCCGCGGCCTGTATGGTGGTGGGGTCAGTTTGTGGTGGTCCCGCTTTGTGTTAGGGTCACGAGGGTGTTAGGCCCAAGTTTAGTTAACCATCGTACGAGTTCGTGGATGCGTTCGACCAGTAGTCGGGCCGATGAGGTCAGCCCGTCTTATCTTTTAATCACACCGTGTACTCGGTAGTAAGTTGCGAGATGATTATTTCAGGAAGGTTGTAAGGCTGCACGGGGTGCCTACCTTCACCTTATGGCTGACAGGGGAGTCCAAGTTACGGCTGTTTCTTTTCTGGAAGAGTTACCAGGCAAGGTTAGGAACTCAGGTGAATCTCAGTGTCGCATTCACCCTCGGGCCAGTGTTTGGATTTCAGGGGTAGCTGTAAGGACTATTCGCCTCTTGTTGAGTTTATATTATATAGCTACCGTTTGATGTTCGTGTCGCCGTTTGGAGCCTTTTTATAAGCGCTAGTGTAAGATTGCCGATCGACTGATTCGATGTAAGCAAGGTGCAGATAGTTGGTTCGTACTTGTTCAGCAGGGCGTGGATAAGGGTGAAGCTTATCCAGAAGAGGTCATTGGTAGCTCAGAGTCAGCGGGAAGCAGTACCAGAAACATGACAAGTTTTGATAAAGAGTTCGAGGATACGAGAAGGGTACGACGAGTAAGGGAAGAAGCGAGTATGTATTACAGGCATAGGTGTGAACATTTCGTTTGTAAAGAGTAGGTGCGAAGGGGGTTTCTTTTTAGACCTCGAGTAGGAGCTTTTGTGATAGAGGTGATTCCTCGTGGACTTGGAGATAAGTATGTGCGCTTGTTGTGTTGTGGCCAGGTGTGGCATTGTTGTTTCCGTAAGTATAGCAGTGAGGACTATACTGGCGCCTGTTTGTTTTGAGACTTAGAAGGAACATTCGGGACGAATGTTTCTAAGGAGGGGAGAATGTTATACCCCGTAGTTTCAGGGTATGTATGCGAGGATGTGCGAGAATCTGACATTGAAATTGGAAAGGAAGAAAGAGGTGATTTTTCCACGGAAAAGTTTCCGGTTTTTGTGAAGGAAAAAGGTTCGTTAATGGGAATTGGATTCCCAGATTTGGTATTCGGACTTCTTGGAATATTAGAGAATTATGGAATTTTATTTTCAGAAATGGTCACGTGGGGCCCACGGGAGAAATTTACGGTTTTGTGGGGCCCACTTTGTTTTCGAGATTTTGGCCATTGTGGATATTTTCGGAAGATGAAATATTTTGGACGAGTAGGAGGGCGACACGTGTCACCCCCATGTGGCTCGAATATTATTTGTGCACAACACCCGATTAGAGTCGTTTTTCGACGAAACGTTTTAAACAACTCGCGTAGGATAAATTCCGGTTATGTCATTTCTAATTTTTGCGGATTTTTCTGAGAGACGGAACATTTTGGACCAACGGGAGGGCGACACTTGTCACCCTCCAATTGATGGATGTGGGGCGGCATTAGGCCGAATTGGATGGTCATTTTTGTCTTGGAGTTGGTAGGATATTTTGTGTGCAAGTTGGCCAAGGACACTTGCCCTAATCTTGACCCTACACTTGCCTTGCACTTGGCATCATCTTGGCCATTGGTTGGCCAATGCTTGACCTATAAATACCCCCTTTTAGATGAAGAGTTCTTCATCCACATTTCACTTTCCAAGTCTTGAAAATCCCTCCCATTTCTTGTTGAGTTTTCGTCCAACATCTCCCCCCCCCCCTCTAGCCTTAGTGGCTTGGCCGAGAGCCCCCCCCCCCCTCTCTAAAGCAAGCCCTAGCCGAAACACTACCCCCCCTCCCTTGGTAGAAATGTTGCCTTCTAGTATTGTTATAATGCCCAAATTACCCTAGCCCAAACCCCTTAGTACTTAGTTGAAGTTGTGAAGAACTTCTAAGGGTTCTTGGAGCGCATTGGAGCGTGCGGAGTAGGAGCTAAACCTTGCTCAGGAGCGACTTTTATCTAGGATATTATTGGGCTTACCGAGGTAAATAACCTTATCCTCCTTTTGTAATTAGAAAATACATATTGTAGAAGTATAGGAATAAGTATAAATACTTAGAAGGATATTAAAGAATAGAATTGGCGATATCACGTAGAAGGGTTTAAAGAAGAATAATAGAAGCAGACTTACATGGGACTGTTTTCACTGAACTTGAGTAGCTCACCGGGTAGGGAAGTCTTTGCCCAAATGTCCGTAGAATAGCGAACCCTCGCGCTAGAGCTTTTGCGAGATCTGACGTTGATAGGCGTATTTGATCGTATTATAGGTCGATTCTCTGCTCTCGACATATTCAACTTGGCAGGTGGATTTCGCCGAGAAGGTATGTGATTCTTCCTATCCGCTTGAGCATGATATTGTAAAGAATATGTATATAGTGCGAGCGTCGTGTATTAAGCGAATAATAATTACGGTAATGTCTTCGGACTTAAGCCCGAATAATAACTACGGCAATGTCTTCTGACTTAAGCCTGAATAATAAAGATCTTGAAGTAGTTCAAAAGAATTAAGAAACCTTTTTGAAAGAAGAGTAACACTTGGTTTTAAAAGCTTAAGAGTTATACTAGCTTTATGGGAAGTTAGGTATAACGGCTTAAGAGTGATAAAAAGAATGTTTTATTGATTTAAGGAAATAAGAGACTTGACTTAATTATACTAATGTGAAAAAGTGTGAAACCTCATTCGTGAGTAAATAGTATTTTTGGTTTTCAAAAGGAATGATGTTTTACCGATCAGAATGAATGTCGAACAAACCACGTAGGGCTTAATAAAGAAATGTTTTGACTAATAAAGTATTATTAAAACCAGTAGAAACTTCCATCTGCATAGGAGCTAAGATGAGACAAAATGATATTACATTTCCTAGATCATGGTCTTTGTAATAAGATTGTTATGAACAATAATAACCTACTACACATAAGGTATATGTTTCTCAAATTGTTTTAAAGGATTAAAACTATGAACTACGAAACCTTTGAAAATGAGAAACTTGATGGTGAAATTAGGCAAACTTGAACGTTGGGAAAAGAATGTTGTTACTTGATTTTACAAAGAGAAGTGTCTTGATTTACTTCAAAAGATAATTACTCTATTTTTATACTACGGGTATTGTGTGACTTTTGTGAAAGAAACGGATCTTTTAAAAGAGTAATACATGAAGTACTTCGGGGCTAAAAACCCGAACTTGTTAACATAATGTAGAAAGTACCTGGTATGAATAACTTGATTGTATTGATTTGTGATAATCTTGTAATACTTTCTTGTTGACTTAATAAGTAAACATGTTAAGATGCTACGTGAGTTAGTATCTTGTGAAGTTTGTGTAAAGGGGTTTCCCCTTGTTGTGCTTAGGTTGTTTAACGATAAACTGTTATGTTAGTATTATATCACTCATGATTCCGGGGGTTAAGCTGCCCTCCGATGCGGGGTAGACTCAGGCGGGTCTAGTGACCTATGATTCGAGAATACCTTATGCAGTGCAGTATGGCCTATCTTGAATCGCGGGAGTTCCGTGTTAGTATGCGCCTTGTGGTCACGCGGTCTTTGTGGCCACGCGGACGGCGAGTCCAGACCTGCCGGGAGTAGCTACCCTCGATGCGGAATACCTCATGCGGCCGTTGGAGTGGCCTATGCGAGCTACGGAAGTTCGAGGCTAGACGCGCGCATTAGATCTTGCGGCGAGTGGCGGCTGATCATGTGATGCAGACAGATCTCATTATCTGATTCGACCTTGGTTGTAATGTAGGTTTTAGTAGTCGGCTATGCCTTCGTACTTACCGTGCGGTTTCATAATGACACGTAGGCCTGGTGTTCATGTATTCCTTGGTGCTTTTATATCATAGGTATCGCGGTGAGGAAGGTATTCCACGCGTGAATGATGTTGTGGGCGTGAGACCCATTGTTACATTTGAGTGATGACTTTGAGGCGTGAGTCCACGACTTGACATATTGCTTATTTATTGTGAATTGTAGTTTTGGTTATCATGCATGTCTCGCTTTATATAGACTACTATGATTTCATTTACTGATTTTCGGCCACATACTTGGTACCGTCAGATCGACCTCCTTGGGCTGCGTTAAATGCCGCAGTAAAGGTACTCCTCTTGATCCGTTCTTAGGATCACCGCTTTCAGTTGGAAAAGCTCCGTTTCTCGGAGGCTTAGCATTTTGGTATGGTCCTGTCGTTGTAGATATTTGCATTCGGGGTATGGTGGGGCCCCTGTCCGCCATTGTTGTTTTAAACTCTTAGAGGTCCAGACTGTTGTAAGGTTGGGATGTAATCGTTCATTTTGGGGTATTTATATACATATATGCAGAAAGGCAACTTTTTCCCGTAAACCGTGTCTTATTTATCTTGTTTCATATCTTGGTTGTTTTATATTCACGATTTCTCTGATGTATGACTACTTGGGTGCCGGGTAAGGCACGATCCACGCCCCGAACAGTCGTGACAAAAGTGGTATCGAGCGATTAATCCTCGGAAAGTGTCTACGCATCGTATCTAGTAAGTCTTGATTATCTGTGTTGTGCACCACACCAATAATCGAGAGGCTATAGGATATTTAGGATTGGTTTCCATTCTTCTCACTCGAGATCGTGCTTTAGAAAGTTGTGTTATAAGTTGGACCCTCTAACGTATTCCTTTCCTTTACGGTGATGCCTCGCGCGAGCAACTCGGGCCCGAGAAGGCAAGCCCGGTAGGGAGCTTGGTGGAGTTGAGAGTTAGAAGGGCACAGCCCAATCATCACCTGGTGATGCTTCATGCGGGAGTTACGAGATGTCGCCGGCGGCGATGTTTGGCAATGGCGATTCTACTGCGGCCATGACATCAGACCTTCGCCCACGGCTTGGAGCGAAAATATGGATTGGAAGGAGACGGCCTGTTACTAGCAAGGGATTTGGCGAGGAGTATTTTATGTGCCGGTATACCAAGGATATTGATGATTATCTAAAGAAGGGTTGTGAAGAAGTAGCCGCTTGATCGAGAATGAGCGAGCTTGCGTGAGATTATGTGCGTGGTGAGAGATGTAGAGATCGGCAGTTAACGAAGATCGCCAGAAGAGGCCCGATTGGCGGGATCATTTGGTAACTCTCGAGGCGAACCGCCTCGTGAATCGGACATGCGCCTCGCCATGCAGTATCCTCTGGGTTGATTTTCCTCGGTGTTCACAGATGTGGCGGCGTCGTCGAAATGCCGTCTTTTATCGTGCTTGTTTTACTTGCGGCCGTCGTGGCCGTATGGCGAGAATGTTCTATGAGGAAGGATGCAAGTAGGAAGACTCACCTACGGTCGATTGCGGATTCGGTGGTGCGGAGAGGAAGGGTGTTAGCGAGGAGGCCACCCCACCGGTGTGGCGTTGTGGTCGATGTCATTTTGGGAGTGTCGTGCTTCTGCGGCTTGTTATGTTTGTGGCCGGCAGGCCATTTTGCGAAAATTGTCCAACCGAGTTGGCGGGGATGTAGGGACTCGACGCCGGGATCGATGGATAGTTCATCACCTTCCGGTATCGCCAACGAGCGGGTTTGATTAGAACGACCTAGGGAAGTGCGGCGTAGATCTGGTATATCCTTAACCCTTTAGAGATTTATATGTGTAGTAAGATCACGAATATCTTAAGTATTGTTTTGGTTAGCATGGTGTTAGTGTGATTAGAATTTTTTAGTTAACCGGGTAAGATTGGGGGATAGAGAGAGTGGGAGCCTTAGAATATTATACGTAGAGACCTTAGAGGCGAGGCCATCTTTGGTAAAAGAATTATTTCATGTTTGACCCTTATCGAAGTGCATAGTATACGTGAGATTTTTGGTGGGATGAATCCCTGAGTGATGTGAAATGAAAGAGGGTAGTTGAGCTTAGAAGGCCGCCAGGTTTTCGTAGCGTGATTAGTGAGATTGTTAGAATCGGGAGCTAGTGTTTTGCGCGTTCTTTGGGTCGGTTTGAGGCCATGTGGTGGAGTCGACCGGGGCTGTATGGTGGTGGGGTCAGTTTGTGGTGGTCCCGCTTTGTGTTAGGGTCACGAGGGTGTTAGGCCCAAGTTTAGTTAACCATCGTACGAGTTCGTGGATGCGTTCGACCAGTAGTCGGGCCGATGAGGTCAGCCCGTCTTATCTTTTAATCACACCGTGTACTCGGTAGTAAGTTGCGAGATGATTATTTCAGGAAGGTTGTAAGGCTGCACGGGGTGCCTACCTTCACCTTATGGCTGACAGGGGAGTCCAAGTTACGGCTGTTTCTTTTCTGGAAGAGTTACCAGGCAAGGTTAGGAACTCAGGTGAATCTCAGTGTCGCATTCACCCTCGGGCCAGTGTTTGGATTTCAGGGGTAGATGTAAGGACTATTCGCCTCTTGTTGAGTTTATATTATATAGCTACCGTTTCAGTATTCGGGTGTCGCCGTTTGGAGCCTTTTTATAAGCGCTAGTGTAAGATTGCCGATCGACTGATTCGATGTAAGCAAGGTGCAGATAGTTGGTTCGTACTTGTTCAGCAGGGCGTGGATAAGGGTGAAGCTTATCCAGAAGAGGTCATTGGTAGCTCAGAGTCAGCGGGAAGCAGTACCAGAAACATGGCAAGTTTTGATAAAGAGTTTGAGGATACGAGAAGGGTACGACGAGTAAGGGAAGAAGCGAGCATGTATTACAGGCATAGGTGTGAACATTTCGTTTGTAAAGAGTAGGTGCGAAGGGAGTATCTTTTTAGACCTCGAGTAGGAGCTTTTGTGATAGAGGTGATTCCTCGTGGACTTGGAGATAAGTATGTGTGCTTGTTGTGTTGTGGCCAGGTGTGGCATGGTTGCTTCCGTAAGTATAGCAGTGAGGACTATACTGGCGCCTGTTTGTTTTGAGACTTAGAAGGAACATTCGGGACGAATGTTTCTAAGGAGGGGAGAATGTTATACCCCGTAGTTTCAGGGTATGTATGCGAGGCGTGCGTGCGAGAATACGACATTGAAGTGGAAAGGAAGAAAGAGGTGATTTTTCCACGGAAAAGTTTAGGTTTTGTGAAGGAAAAAGGTTCGTTAATGGGAATTGGATTCCCGATTTGGTATTCGGACTTCTTGGAATATTAGAGAATTATGGAATTTTATTTTGGAAATGGTCACGTGGGGCCCACGGGAGAAATTTACTTTTGTGGGCCCACTTTGTTTTGAGATTTTGGCCATTGTGGATATTTTGGAAGATGAAATATTTTGGGCCAGTAGGAGGCGACACGTGTCACCCCAGGTGGCTTGGCCGAATATTATTTGTGCACAACACCCGATTAGAGTCGTTTTCGGCGAAGCGTTTTACACAACTCGCGTAGGATAAATTCCGGCTATGTCATTTCTAATTTTTGCGGATTTTTCCGAGAGGCGGAACATTTTGGACCAGCGGAGGCGCGACACTTGTCACCTCCAATTGATGGATGTGGGCGGCATTAGGCCGAATTGGATGGCCATTTTTGTCTTGGAGTTGGTAGGATATTTTGTGTGCAAGTTGGCTAAGGACACTTGCCCAAATCTTGACCTTACACTTGCCTTGCACTTGGCATCATCTTGGCCATTGGTTGGCCAATGCTTGACCTATAAATACCCCCTTTTAGATGAAGAGTTCTTCATCCACATTTCACTTTCCAAGTCTTGAAAATCCCTCCCTTTCTTGTTGAGTTTTCGTCGACATCTCCCCTCTAGCCTTAGTGGCTTGGCCGAGCCCCCTCTCAAAGCAAGCCCTAGCGAAACACTACCCCCTCCCTTGGTAGAAATGTTGCCTTCTAGTATTGTTATAATGCCCAAATTACCCTAGCCCAAACCCCTTAGTACTTAGTTGAAGTTGTGAAGAACTTCTAAGGGTTCTTGGAGCGCATTGGAGCGTGCGGAGTAGGAGCTAAACCTTGCTCAGAGCGACTTTTATCTAGGATATTATTGGGCTTACCGAGGTAAATAACCTTATCCTCCTTTTGTAATTAGAAAATACATCTTGTAGAAGTATAGGAATAAGTATAAATACTTAGAAGGATATTAAAGAATAGAATTGAACTAATATCACGAGAAGGGTTTAAAGAAGAATAATAGAATTGTACTTACATGAATGTTTTCCACGATGAGACTTGAGTAGCTCACGGGTAGGGAAGTGCCCAAATGTCCATAGAATAGCGAACCCTACGCTAGAGCTTTGTCAGTCTGATCTGAGGCGTTGATAGGCGTATTTGGTATTATAGGTCGATTCTCTGTTGCGACATATTCAACTTGGCGGTGGATTTCGCGAGAAGGTGTGATTCTTCCTATCCTCTTGAGCATGATATTTTAAAGAATATGTATATAGTACGGTGACGTCGTGTATTAACTGAATAATAATTACGGCAATGTCTTCGGACTTAAGCCCGAATAATAACTACGGCAATGTCTTCTGACTTAAGCCTGAATAATAAAGATCTTGAAGTAGTTCAAAAGAATTAAGAAACCTTTTTGAAAGAAGTGTAACACTTGGTTTTAAAAGCTTAAGAGTTATACTAGCTTTATGGGAAGTTAGGTATAACGGCTTAAGAGTGATAAAACGAATGTTTTATTGATTTAAGGAAATAAGAGACTTGACTTAATTATACTAATGTGAAAAAGTGTGAAACCTCATTCGTGAGTAAATAGTATTTTTGGTTTTCAAAAGGAATGATGTTTTACCGATCAGAATGAATGTCGAACAAACCACAAAGTGATAATAAAGGGAAATGTTTTGACTAATAAAGTATTATTAAAACCAGTAGAAACTTCCATCTGCATAGGAGCTAAGATGAGACAAAATGATATTACATTTCCTAGATCATGGCTGCTGTAATAAGATTGTTATGAACAATAATAACCTACTCACACATAAGGTATATGTTTCTCAAATTGTTTTAAAGGATTAAAACTATGAACTACGAAACCTTTCGAAAATGAGAAACTTGATGGTGAAATTAGGCAAACTTGAGCGTTGGGAAAGAATGTTGTTACTTGATTTTACAAAGAGAAGTGTCTTGATTTACTTCAAAAGATAATTACTCTATTTTTATACTACGGGTATTGTGTGACTTTTGTGAAAGAAACGGATCTTTTAAAAGAGTAATACATGAAGTACTTCGGGGCTAAAAACCCGAACTTGTTAACATAATGTAGAAAGTACCTTGTATGAATAACTTGATTGTATTGATTTGTGATAATCTTGTAATACTTTCTTGTTGACTTAATAAGTAAACATGTTAAGATGCTACGTGAGTTAGTATCTTGTGATGTTTGTGTAAAGGGGTTTTCCCTTGTTGTGCTTAGGTTGTTTAACGATAAACTGTTATGTTAGTATTATATCACTCATGATTCCGGGGGTTAAGCTGCCCTCCGATGCGGGGTAGACTCAGGAGGGTCTAGTGACCTATGATTCGAGAATACCTTATGCAGTGCAGATGGCCTATGCGGGGCTGCGAGTTCAGTTAGTATGCGGCCTTGTGGTCATGCGGTCTGTGGGGCCATGCGGACGGCGAGTCCAGGACGCTGCCGGGGAGTAGCTACCCTCGATGCGGGGAATACCTCATGCGGGCCATTGGAGTGGCCTATGCGGAGCTACGGGAAGTTCCAGGGCTAGACGCGCACATTAGATCTTTGCGGCGAGTGGCGGCTTGATCATGTGATGCAGACAGATCTCATTATCTGATTGCGACCTTGGTTGTAATGTGGGTTTTAGTAGTCGGCTATGCCTTCGTACTTACCCCGTACGGTTTCATAATGACACCGGTAGGGCCTGGTGTTCATGTGTATTCCTTGGTGCTTTTATATCATGATCGCCGGCGGTGAGAAGGTATTCCACGCGTAAATGATGTTGTGGCGTGAGACCCATTGTTACATTTGAGTGATGACTTTGAGGGCGTGAGTCCCTGAATTGACATGACTGCTTATTTATTGTGAATTGTAGTTTTGGTTATCATGTATGTCTCCTGCTTTATATAGACTACTATGATTTCATTTACTGATATTTCGTTTCACATACTTGGTACCGTTATCTTGACCTCGCCCGAAGTGCGTTAAATGTCGCAGTAAAGGTACTCCTACCGTTGATCCGTTCTTAGGATCACCGTTTGAGCGTTGGAAAAGCTCCGTTTCTCGGAGGCTTAGCATTTTAGTATGGTCCTGTCGTTGTAGATATTTGCATTCGGGGTATGGCGGCCCCGCCCCGCCATTGTTGTTTTAAACTCTTAGAGGTCTGTAGACCTGTTGTAAGGTTGGGATGTAACTGTTCATTTTTGGGTATTTATATACATATATGCCGAAAGGCAACTTTTTCCCAGAAACTGTGTCTTATTTATACTGTTTCATATCTTGGTTGTTTTATATTCCGCTGATTTCTCTGATGTATGACTACTTGGGTGCCCGAGTAAGGCACCAGTCACGGGCCCCGGAACGGGTCGTGACACCTAATTCACTTATATAATTAGGTAGCGACTCCTTAAAATCAGCATTATTGCTCCATCCAGGGAACCGCGCCAAAGAGCAACGTTGCAGATACCGTTTAGACCCCGAGGTCAAAAACTGGCGCGACAACAGTTTCTGCAAAACTACTTTTAAAAAACAGAAACGCTTTTAAAAAAGTTTGGTCAAACAGACTCTAAGAAATAAATCATTACATTCTTTCTCTCGGACATATGGCAAAGAAGTATGTAAAATTTTCAATTTTTACACCCCAGTAGGATAGTGAAATATATACATATAGATATACATATTAGCGCTTTCGTAGCCTGCCTTTCCATTGTTAGGTGTTGTTCCTTCTTGAGCCTTCCGGCTAATGAAAATACTACTCCAGTCCTTCTTAGGGGTGAGCAGGTCCGGGTATCCTATCATTTTTGAACTATCCGGAACCTACCCTGTAAAAGATCGGAACCTATCCGTAGCAATCATTACCCGAAACCTACCCGGACCCTGCGGTTCCGAATAAGTTCCCGGATACCCTATAACGGAAAACACATTTCAACCTACAGTATGCATCTAAAGCAGTCAGAATATTTAGACATCATATTAGAACTTATGACCAATCAAACATTATATGAAAAGAGAAACAACATATTTCCATATAATTAGCTTGAGAAGAGAAGCAATCTTCCGCTTATCTAATGTACAAGAATTTACTGCTTTCTTAATTCATCATTCCGTTCTTCACAGTGGGGATCAAAGTGATGGAAAATCCAGCAGAAGATGTAATTTGATTAAGCTCTTACATAAATAAATCAGAAAAATAGGACTCTCAAACCTCAATTATGCAGAAATCAACCCAAACGCCCCAAAAGCCCAAAACTAAATGAGAATATCAATAACTAAATAATTTAAATTGGGTGGGGGATCATAGGGTCCGGATATGGGTTCCGGTTCCGGGTACCCGGGCTCTATTTTTCGGAATCAGATCAGACATTATCGGTTCCTAATTTTACTATCTGAAACCTACCTGTTAGTGTCAATTCCGATCGGGTATCTGGGTACCATGTACCCGTGCTTACCCCTAGTCCTTCTAGTGGATCCTTCCCTAAGTATGAAACAAAACCAAGTTAACCTATACGAGAGAGATTGTTCTATTTGTGCTTGAAAAACGATCCCATCGGTCCGCTCCATTTAATGGACATTCTTAGCCAAAGCTTTCCCCAGAGCATATATTTATTTGCCTCTTTCTTTCCCGTCTGTAGTTTCAGTCTTCTCAATTAACTAAGACCTGTTACTCGATCCAACCGTTTTATTTTGACTATTGTGTTTGGTAATTTTCTTTTTAGTTACTCAAGTAACCATCAAAGTAACATTGGAGACCAACTACTTTAATTTTAAAAAAGATCAAAAAGAAGAGAAAAGAAAAAATTAACTTTTGCACATATTAAATGATCCCACCACATGAGAAAAAATTTGAAGGCTAACTGCCATTTGGGAAACCCAAGTAAGAAAATCTAAAAAGTAATCAGTTTTGTTCATGAATCATCGGTAAGAAAGTTTAATGTTCATGGCCAGTTGCTACAACTTAGTTTTCAAGCTTTCTACAAGTTAGAAAGCAAGTGATATCACTTTGGACAATATATTTATTTATATCAAATATAGCATCTCTAAGTTAAGCTATATTTTTAAAATTATTCAACATTACCATTTGTATTTAAAATCATTTGCTAGTACTGAAAGAACATGACATGGAACCAAGCAAAGAATATGTAACCTTAGGAGCGAGAGTGTTCGTCAATTAAAGTACTATAATTATAAATCTCAGTTAAGCATAAGTTCAAACACCTTGTAGGCACAAAAGTGTTCCTCATCATTCAACCTACGGACACTCAGATTCTTTCAAAAAACTAGCTAAAAAGCATCTATAAACTTAACCATTTGATTCAGTAGACACTCATTCACAAGCCAAATATCATTCACCAATTGAGATTAGAATGAATGGCTCAAAATTTGAAACTAACAGAGAGATGCCCATATCTTATTGATTTGATCGGTTGAAGAATAAAATTCGAACAAAATTGGGCTTTACTCAAAAGTATTCTGAAAAGGGAGGATGAGAGTGACACAGGTTTCTTGATTTCTAGTACAGAAGGTAAAATCTCCATAAATGGTGAGTTTTAATGGTGGTTGATGAGTTTTGCTAGTTAGTAAGAGGAAAATAATAGAAGTGGGTATGGCAAAACAATTCGGGAAAATGAAGACAAGTTGCAATACATCACTTATTGCAATGACAACATTGCTATTGTATATCTATTACAATGCTTATTTAACCATTGCATACAGACCCATTACAATAGAATATCTATTAATTTGCAACTAGTATTGCAATTAAAATTAGCTCAAACCCAAATGACACGCTCAACCCGCCCAATGTTTTATGGATTTGAGCAAGAGTGATTTTTATGATGGGTTGGTTTGGGTTAACTCAAGTTCACCCATCATAAATCAACATCCCAAATGATAATGCCCAAACTTGATCCACGAAAATGTTCAATTTTAACGATGAGAGCTACACTCTAGATTAAGATCTTTATTTATAAATATATATTGAAAAAATTCTTTTATTATTTCGGAACAATAAAAATAAATCAATGCACCACAACCACACTATCCATCCACCCTACCTCTCCCCTACACCAACCCCCACCCAAGCACTGAACCACTCTCACATCTCTACCCCTACCTTCACTACTCCACCTCACCCCCAGCCTCCCCCTCCCCCGCCCTACCCCTACCTCATTCTCAATTTCTATTTTATATTTTTTTACTTTTATAAACAATTTATAAAAAATATGATTTTTTTCTTACCTCCCCCCTCCAACCCCACCCTTTGATTGCCCTATGATCCTCAAATTTCTATTTCATATTTTTTTACTTTTATAAAAAAAAAAATTACCTCCCTACCCCCACCCCGCCCTACCTCATTCTCAAATTTCTATTTTATATTTTTTTATTTATAAATTGTTTTCTTACCCCACCCTACCCACACCTACCCCATTCTCAAATTTCTATTTCATATTTTTTTACTTTTATAAAAAATATGAATTTTTTTCTTACCCTCCCCGCCCCTACCCACACCTACCCCTCCACCCTCACCCCATTGCACTATCCATATCCTCAAATTTCTATTTCAAATCTTTTGTTAGTTTTATAAAAATAAAAAATATGATATTTTTTTATCTACCCCTACCCCTACACCCCATTCTCAAATTTATATTTTATATTTTTTTACTTTTATAATAATATATAAAAATATGATTTTACCTCCCCACCCCGCCCTAGCCACACCCTACCCCATCCACCCCCACCCCATTGCTCTACCCCATTATCAAATTTCTATTTCATATTTTTGGTTTTATAAAAATTAGAAAATTCTTAAAATATTATTTTTATTTTAAAAATAAAGATATGGAAAAATCAAATATCATACAAAATAAATAACATCATAGAAGGTAAATTTAAAATTTGTAAAAGTAATGGGTCAAGTTGGACAATTTGGGTTATGACCCATCATTTAGCCTATCTTAGCCTATGTAAGTTTTGAGCGAGTTGGGAATTGACTCATCTATTGATTCAGCTCATCTTGACGCTTTAACTCAAATGACCCATCTGCCACCCCTAATTGCAACATATATGTAACTGTTACAATAAACCATCGCAATAGGGTAGCTATTGCAACAGTTATATAACTGTTGCAAAAATAATTATTGTAATAGCCTCGATTTCTAGTAGTGGGATTTAATGATAAGCTGGAGGGTTGGAGACAAACTCTAGAGTCTAAAGGATTCAAGTTGAGTAGGACCAAGATGGAGTACTTGGAGTGCAAGCTCAGTGACGTACCACATGAGGCTGGCGTGAAAATGATGCTTGGTACCCAGTTCATCCAGAAGAAATGTAGTTTCAAGTATCTTGGGTCTATTATACAAGAAAATAGGGAGATTCACGATTATGTGACACATCATATATGTGCAAGGTGGATGAAATAGAGGCTCACTTGCGAAGTGTTGTGTGATAAGAATGTGTAACGACCCGTTTGATCGTTATTGCACTTTTAATACATTTACCCTCGATAACCTTTCTCTGAGCCCTATTAGTATGACTTTAACCCACGGGAATAGGTTGTACAGTTCTTAAGATGATTGGGCGAGATTTTTATGACTTTTGCAAAATAGATCCTTAAAGTGGAAAATGTTTGAACAATAGGTGACTATTGGTTAAACGAACCTTTTTCGGAAATCTGTCGATTCCGAGAGGTCCGGATGGTTGATTTGTGACTTGGTGCGATGTTTAGTTCTGTTCTTGAGACACTCGGGAGCGTTTTTGGTTAGTTGTTGGAAAGTTAGTCTTTCACCTTTGGGTTTTGACCCAGTCAAATAGACCTCCGTTGGGAATTTCGATACAACGAGTGAGTCCGTAGAATATTTTTATATGTGAATGCATGTCTGGTTTATGTCTAAGAAGTCTCGGATGATTATCGGATTTTGGGGTTGAGTTTATGAACAACAAGTAGTTTTCTAGTGTCTGGAGTCTGTCGTAGCAGCAGCGGAGGCGTTGTAGCAAACCCGCCACAGTGTGGCCTGATATGGCGAATTGTGGGGAGTTGTGACTGAGTTGTCGTAGCGAATGGGAATCTGTTGTGGTAGACTCATGGTAGCGGCGGTGGAGTGTTGCACGGATCCACCGGACAGTGATGACGCTGCAGTGGAAATCGGGGACCAAATTCTATTTAATGCACTAGTTAAAACCCTTTATTTCCTATCACTTTATTTATCATTCTTAAGCATCTTGGAGGTAAATTGAAGGAGTTCTTGGCTAATTTTTTTGTGGGTAAGTTCTCTAACCTAGAATTCATTTATTTACCTTTCCTAAACTTGAATCCCTGCTAGAAATCATATAGAACTTGAGAAGGAAGATGGGTTTTGATATCTATTTCACTATTGGAGTTTTAACCTTTCTAAATGAGGATGGATTGACTAATCTAAGTATGGATTTTGATGATTTAGTAACCAATAGGCTTGAATCTTCCATTTAGATTGATGAATTGAAAGTTGAAAGTTAGGGTTTATACCAAATTGGGAGTTTTGACTTGAATAATGGAATTAACCTATTTTGAGTTAATTTAGCAATTGAATTGTAGAATTAGACTTCTAGAACGTTGGATTACCAATTGTAGAATTGGGAGTTTTCACTTTTAAATTTCCCGAGTGTGGTTGTTCATGGATCCCACTCGGCTACCAAGTAGGTTATGGATCACGTTATGGTTAGAATTCGGTTTAGCGAAGCATATGTAGATTTAGTGATTGTTGGAGAAAGCATGTTACACCTTCGGGTATGAAGTTGAGATGAAATACATAGGTTGGTATTATTTCTTGATTGTGGTTGTTGCCTTATTTGATCTAGTGGTTCATCGCCACATGTATGATACTAGACTTAACCGTGTATAGAAGAAGGATTGATTCATTCTTAACATGATGTTATGTGTCTATGCGTGGCACAATTTGCTTGATATATTCTCATTGACATTCATATCACTCATACATTCATGATCATACATTTAGATCGGGTTGTCGCTAAAATATATATATATATATATATATATATATATATATATATATATATATTGGACGGGTTGCATATTCTGCAATATATTTTAAATCGGGTTGTACACTGCATCAGGTACATGGACTTCAATGGTCTCCCATAGGTCATGACTATCGAGACGTGGAGGTATCTGCCTGGAGAGTGTGTATGTCATTTCATTGCATATGCATTCATATTCACCTATTCATACTTATTGGAATCAGACTTGGTATTTGTAGTTGTGATGATATTCATGAACTGTGTAGTGTTTATATTTGATTGTGAGCATGACTATATTTCAGTCTCTTACTTTATATATGTTATCTAACTGTTGTCGGCCTATGAGACGTATTGGTACATAGTGTTTGTACTGATACTACCTTGTTGCATTCTTTTATGAGTGCAGAGTACGTGACAGTGTCCACTTCCTCTCCTCATGACTGATTCTCGAGGCTTTGATGATGAGTATCTAGGGTGAGCACGTGGACGGATCTGCAGCCCAGATGTCTCTTTTATGTACTTGTTTTATTTTTCTATTCCGAGATAATATTTTACTTTGTAGAATATATATTAGTATTCAAACTTGTAGTTATGTAGTAGTGGATCTTGTACGACCTTAAAGTAGATTCCTTGGGATTGTTGTATTACTTCTACACTACTTCCTTATCTATCCTACACTTATTATATATAATTGATGGGTGAGTTCTACTTTATTTTTTATTGAGTTGTGATTAAGGGACGGGATCGCCTATTAGGTAGAAAAGAGGTAGGTGTCTGCGCGTTCCCCAATTTGGAATGTTACAAGTTGTTATCAGAGCCCTAGGTTACCCGATGTATAAGTACAATAGCATGTCTAGTAGATTCTTGCGGGTCCGTACGATGAGCTCCGTACTTATCTGCGAGAGGCTATGAGACATTTAGAAAATTTAATTTATTTATTCCTTTTTCCTTTCATGCTAATTTGAATCTAATTGGTATATGAACTTCTTCTTTATATTCTATCACTGATGGTGGTAATATACTCTTAAATTCGGACGTAAGTGGTTCGATATGATATCATTCAGTAGGGTATGAGTTATCATACGGGCGCGTGACCAAGTTTAATCTCCAGCAATGATTTTAGGATATAGTTGATTGGGGTTATGTTTGTGACTCTTTAGTTCGGTGGTATCTTTGGAAAGTGGGAATGAAAATTTAGAGATGTGAGATAAAGAATTTGGATGGATCAATCTCCGCTATATGAAGGAAAAATTGGTATTTGGCATGTTGTTGGGATAAGTTGCAAGGTGTATGAGGGTGGGTGTCCTATAGGTTATGAAATGTTGAGTCGACTTCGATTTGACAGTATTGTGATAGCAGAGTAGAATTAGTGGTTGCGAGTTCTTTCAGGAAATGATTTTTTGATCGAAATCGGTGGCAGTGTTACTTGTGATGAGTGAAGCTTAATGGAATAGACAGTCGCGTTTCTTCACCTAAAAGTGTATTTGTGGGTTCACTTGGTGTTTTCGAGGTTAGTAGTGATAGGGGATTGTTGAAACCAAGATATTGTTGATTTGTGAGTATTACGTAGTTGTTTAGTATTGAGTGAGTGATAATGAAATATATGTGTTGGTATGTTGGACTCGTCGTAGGCTAATGGAAGCCAATGATCGACTAATAGGAATAACTTTTGTGCTTGACAAGTATGGAGTTATATTTGAAGGATTATAGAGTGTTGCATCTAGTTTTTGGATGAGATTTGTGGATATTGGTAAGTAAAGATTAATACTTGAGAAGTTCTATATTACTAGTAGAATGACTTTGGAGTTGACCGAAGGAGGGGGGTAATTGCATGGTTAGTTGGATGTGTATGATTCGGCAAAAGAAGGTGATGGTTGGTTCTTCACGGGTGAGCATCATTTAAGGACAATTGAATAATGTGCTGGTCAATGGGGTTATTTACGTGAATAAAGTGATGACGGTTTGACTAATACTAGTGGTAAAGAACTTTTCAGATATCGATGATCATGTTAGTGAACTTATGAGCCAATATAAAAGAAGGATTATTTTGGTTAGGGATTGGGCGAGGCCCAATACTATGACTGATATTAGTAACCGTGGGGTTAGCTAGTTACTATCGTTAGTTCGTGAAAGGATTTGCTATTGCATCTCACCGACGGATTGACTCAAAAGGAGGTCCATTTTCAATGGTTTGATGCTTGTGAAGACTGCTTCCAAAGCTCGAGACCATGTTGACTTGACCGATTTTGGAATTACGTGAAGGGTAAGGATTTCTCGATTCGTCACGTATTGGTTGGGCGTTGTGTTGATGCAAGAGGCAAAGTCATTGCCTATACTTTGACGATTGAAAATCAATGCGAAGAACTATCCTACCCATGATTTGGAGTTGTTAGCGGTAGTCTTTGCTTTGAAATTTTGGAGGCATTATCTATATGAGGTCCATTATGAGGTGTTTACCAAAAAAAGCAGACTTCAACACATGTTCAGTCAGAGGGAGCTCAATTCTAAGAAGTGTAGGTAGATGGAGCTTACAAGCATTATGATATCACTATACTTCACCATCGAGTTAAGATAATGTAGTGATCTTTATTACACCCGTATTTACAAGACATGTTTTAAGGTAGTACGTAAGAACTCGCAGTGTTAAGATTTGAGACTTGTAAAAATTTATCTAATTATGGATTTGTCGGAAACGAATTATCAGGACGAATGGGAGGGCGACACGTGTCACCTCCCCTTATGATGCCTTGGTCGAATTTAGGCATGGCCAATATGGTCATTTACCATAAGTCTTGGATGACTTATGTCTTGCAGTTGTGGCATGAGAAAGATGACTAAGTCAAGGTCAATTAGTCTTGATATTTTGTAAGACTTCATCTAAACCACCCATTTGGTTACATCTTAACCCTCCATGTCCCTTTATTATACTACTAGTAGCAAGAGAGAGCCAACACTTAGCCATATTTCACAAGAATTTGAAGAAACTCCTTGTAGAGCTCTCGGGTTCCCCATTTCAAAGAAGGAAAAAAATTTGTTCGTTGTCGATAATCTCCCACTTTAAACCAAGGTTCCTAAGTGTATAGTGAGTGTATCTCGATAGAAAAATCTCGTAAAAGATAGTTTTCGTATTAGTCGCAAAGTGAAAACCTAGTGGCTTTCTAGGTTTTGGATTGGAAGTTGGAAGGAAAGTTGTTGGTTTTGTTCTAAGAGGTCTCAATAGCGGATTGAAGTATATTGGAGAGGCTCTAAACTACTAAGGGCGACTTGGTTGGATTTGGATTAAGAATCGTTAAGGTATAATCTTGTCTTTTAAGGTGTTACAAGATTATGTATTTATATTGTTGTTGTTAGCTTTACATGTTGATAGCATGAAGTTGGTATGTTGAAGTTTATAAGTATTATGGATTGCTTGTAGCTTAATCCGAAATGTTGTGCAAGCCACTTGAAAATTTGATTACTAATTGGTCGTTTATTAGAAATCGCATGTTACTTACTTGAAGAAATTGGTTGTTATAATCAAATGCGACTTGATATCATGTTAGGCTAATAACTTGGATTGAAATAGAATTTGGATAAGAATAGGTATTGTTGAACTCAAGGTGGCCGAATTTGGACTTGTAGTTTGTTATTCATTTGTATTGGACTACCTTCTATATTGTTGTGAGCCAATTGGGGCTGTTTGGTTATTGTATTTCGGCCTTGAAAAAGGTGGCAAAGTAAGTAAAAACAAAGGAGGTCTTTGTCAGATTTTCTATAGAATTTGGCGACTTAGCACTTAGAATATTCTACGTTTGAAGTAAGAGGTTAATGGGCGTATTGTGACCATGATAGGTTGAAGAACTAAGTATAGCGTATCCTACTTGAAGAATGGAATAGCTCAAGGTTGAAGTACTTTGGAGCATTTTACTACTTGTCGACAATCGTCGCGAGGTATGTGAACCTCTTCTTTCTTTGGCATGATCCTACGTATGAAATATCCATGTGATAGTATTTCATGATTCCTTCTACCCTTAGAAGTTAAGAAGTATTCACATTGTTGATCCTAAGTTATAAGTATGTTAAATTGTCCTAAGTCCTTACCAAGTCTTATGGGAGATGTTGGTAAGAATGGTTAGGAAAATATGAGATTGGATTTAAAGCTATGTGTCTTGATTTATTTAAAGTAAGGAAGTGGATTTTAAAAGTGGAAGTTACATGATTTTAAGGGAATAAGTTACTTGGTTTTGGAAGTGTATGTAACTATATATATATTTTTTTTTTGATAAGTATAAGTAATGGACTTTAAAGAATGTATGTTATGAAGTTTTAAGACTATGAACTTTGGTTGTCTTTTAAGGATTTTGAAACTTTATTTTTCAAGTTATGGGACTTGATTTCTAAGGTATGGATGACATGATTTTAAAGAGTGTATGCTACGAGGTGTTAATACTATAAGACTTGATCTTATGAGTGGAAATGACTAAACTTTAAAAAGTATGGCTTCTTAATTTATATCAAAGGTTAAGAAGATGGTTTCCAAAAGAGTATGTGACTTGAGCTTTAAAAAGAAAGAAGTTTTATGATTCTTTTAAGTATGTATGTACGTAGTATTTTTGGGTTTAGTTTCCCTAATGTTGCAAGAATAAAGTGCCTTAAGTTCTCTAAAATGAAAGGTTGTTATAATAGCTTTATGGGAAGTTGTTATAACGACTTAAGAAGAAGTAATAATACGATTTAAAATGTTATGTAAGGAAAATACACCGAGCCTACAAATAGGCCGGATTACGTTATGAAATACACCGAGCCTACAAATAGGCCGGATTACGTTATGAGATACACCGAGCCTACACATAGGCCGGATTACGCCATATTACCCCGAGCCTACACCTAGGCCGGGTTACGTCATCTTACACCGAGCCCCACAGGCGGGCCGGATTATGCTACATGATTCCACAGTACACCGAGCCCCACAGGCGGGCCGGATTATGTCACATGATTCATCAGTACACCGTGTCCCGCAAATGGACCGGATTATGTTATGTAAGATATGTAAGTTATGTGAAAAAGACTGGATTAAACCCTTAAGTATGTATGTAAGAATATGTTGTTAAATTTTATTGAAAGAAGGAAAGGAACGGTTAATATATGATTGATTTCAGGAGTTAAAAGGGCATTCTTTTATACAGACATGATTTGGTTATTGCATTTTACTGCTCCATACTGCACTGCATCGTTTCTTCGGCCAGTGCGTTAAATGCCCGCAGTGATAGGTACAGTTGGTGAACCTTGCTCTTAGGATCTGTTCGGTTTTGGAAGGAAGCCCTTTCACTCCGAGGCTTATCTTTTGGTACGGTTTCCACGATGTGGTAGACTTATGTACATTCAGGGTATGGCGAGGCCCCGTCCCGCCAGATTGAAATTCTTAAGTCTGTAGTTACATATTGTGGGTCGATTTGTAAAAGGAAAGGGATGTGACTGATGTTGTTATGTATATGTATATGTGTCCAGGAAGGTAGCCTTATCGGCTAACCTGTGGTTTAATTTCTCGTTATTTTATTTTATAAGTTTCATGTATGTTCATTGCTATTCTCGATGTATACGAACAGGGTGCCGGGTAGGGCACGATCGAGCCCGGTCGGGTCGTGACAGATACATTGAGCCGTAAGATAATGAGTATGGGTAGTTTAGCTCGGTTTGTTGCTTCAGAGCGTTCCTTATCGTGGAGGTTCAGACTCTAGCTAACAATTTTGTGCGACTGGATATTTTAGATCTGGGCAGAGTTTTAGCGTATGTTGAGGTAAAGTCATCTCCTTTAGAGAAGATTAGGGCTCAGCAGTTTGAGAATGCTCAATTATGTAAGATTTGTGATAAGGTGTTGCGTGGTGAGGCCAATGAGGTCGTTCTTAATGATGAGGGAGAACTGAGGATCAAGAGACATTTTTGCGTTCCTCGTATTAGTGGTTTGATACGTTTGATATTAGAGAAGGCCCATAGTTCCAGATATTTCATTTATTCGGTTGGTATTAAGACATATCGTGATTTAAGGCAACATTACTGGTGGGGTCGGATGAAAAGAGATATTGCAGATTTCGTTGCCTGGTGTGGAAATTTCAGCAAGTAAATTATGAGCACTTGAAACCTGGTGGTGTGCTTCAGAGGATGCTCATTCCATAGTGGAAGTGGGAGAGGATCGCCATAGATTTCGTTGTTGGTCATTTGAAGACCTTGGATAAGTTTGATTCAATTTGGGTTATTGTGGATAAGCTCACCAATTCTGCGCATTTCATTCTAATTCAAGTTACCTATAATGTAGAGAAGTTGGACAGGATTTACATCCGTGAGATTGTGTGATTGCATGGGGTTTCTATTTTTATCATCTCCAATCGAGGTCCTCAATTTACTTTCCATTTCTGACGGACGCAACATGCAGAGTTGGGTACTCAGTTGGATCTTAGTACTGTTTTTCATCTCCAGACGGATGGACAGTCTGAAAGGACTATAAAGGTGCTCGGGGATATGTTGAGAGGATGTGTCATTGATTTTGGTGGTCATTGGGACCAGTTTTTATCTTTGGCAGAGTTTGCGTACAATAATAACTACCATTCCAACATTGATATGGCGTTGTTTGAGGCTTTATATGGCAGGAGGTGTCTTTCTCCTATTGGATTGTTTGATGTTTTTGAGGTTCGTCCGTAGGGTACATATTTGTTGAGAGATTCTTTAGTCAAAGTGAAGCTTATTCAGGAAAAGCTTATGGTAGCTCAGAGTTGGCAAAATATGTATATGGATCGAAAGGTCCAAGATCTAGAGTTTATGGAGGGTGAGCAGATTCTTCTGAAGAAATCACTTTTGAAGGGTGTAATGTGATTTGGAAAGAGGGGGAAGTTGAGCTCGAGGTACATTAGTCCATTTGAGATTCTTCATCGTGTTGTCGATGTTGCTTATGAGTTGGCTTTGCCACTAGGCCTGTCATGTGTTCATCTGGTTTTCCACGTTTTTATGCTAAAGAGGTATCATTCAGATGGGTCTTATATCATTCATTGGGATTCTGTGTTGCTTGATGAGAATATGTCTTATGAGGAGGAGCCTATAGTGATTTTAAATAGACATGTTAGGAGGTTGATGTCTAAAAAGATAGCTTATGTTAAGGTGCAACGGAAGCATCATCCTATTGAGGAGGCAACATGGGAGATCGAGTCTAATATACATGGTAGATATCCTAGTTGTTTTCTTACTCAGGTACTTTCTCTCCCTCCCCGTTCTTTCTTTGTCGCTCGAGGACGAGCGATTGTTTAATTGATATCTGATGTAACAATCCATTTTGTCGTTATGGTACTTTTGAACCATTTACCCTTAGTGACCTTTCCCAGAGCCCTGTTGACACCCAATTTTGTTTCATCTTTTCGATTATTTGTTGCAATTTTAAGTATTTTGGACAATACATTTTTATCATCATTTTTTGCATTTTTTATATTATAATCATGGTTTTACGTCAATATTATGTTATTTTTATTATTTTTTTGCAAAAAAAAATAGGCATCACATTTTTATTTTTTTAAGTGTTAAGCATTCCACAAATATTATATTTTTATTATTATTACATTTTTTCTAAATAATCTATGCAAAGTGGCGTCACATTTTTTTTATTTTTATTAAGCATTAAGCTTTCCGCAAGTTTTATATTCATATTATCATTTTTTTTAATTAATTTACAACTTATAAAACTTTGTTTTAATAATAAACCTCTTTTACATTTTTTAAAATCACAACCCAAAATATTTTCTACCCAACACAACAAAACTCAAACCAAAGCCCAAAAATCATCCCCCCCCCCCTTTATTTTTCGGACCCCAACGAGGCCCGGATCCCCTTTTCGTCCAGCCCATTTCACCATCCCCAAAAAAACTAAACCTAACCTAAAATACCCTATAAATTAAACATTACCCCTCTCATTGTTTTTGGGACCTTCAACCAGCCGCACAACCCACTTTTATCATCAGCCCTTTTCATATTATTTTTTTCAATCCCTCTCCCGTCGCCTCCCCACCGGAGCTCGAAGCTCCGGAGAATACCCACCAGCCACACACCCATGTCCCATCGACCAAACAACCCCACTCACACACACCCGCGCCCCATCGACCCTAGAAAAATCCAAAAAAAAAAAGAAAGAAAAGAAATTGGGGTCCGAAAAAATCTGAAAAGGTTGAAAGAAAAAGGTTTCTTTGGTTCGATTTTTGAGTATTACTTCTTATATATCTTCCTTTTGTTTTACTTGATATTTTTTAATCTTTGTGCTCTTGTTTAAGGACCAAAAAATTAAAAGATTATTGTTGTTGGATTATCATCTTGTTCTTCATTATTCTTAAATATCATTATTCTTCATTTTCGGATCCGAATCCGAAACAAAGGTTAGATTTTTAATTTAGTTTTTACCCATTTTCTCTATTTTTGTAATCTGGAAATACATAAAAAAACTGATTTTCTTATTCTTAGTTCTTGTTTACTGTTTCCGGGTCGGGTCGATCCGGAACTGTCTTAGCATTTGGGTTTGTGATATTTTATATTTTGCATGTTGGTTATCTGAAAAAAATACAAAATGCATGTACTGTTTTGTCTTGATTTTTGAACTGGGTCGGATGAAGGAATCTCCGTCTGATTTCTAAGGTCTTCCCTGTACAAAAGACAGGTTTTACTTTTGGTTTACTTATTCATTCTTGTCATTGTTTGAGAATTACTTATTCTCTTACTAACACTTTTACTAAGTGTTTATACAGTGCAGGAGATACATCTTGTGTAATGCACGAAAGGGCTAAAGAAGACAAAAAGATGCCCTTCAGAGTTTTATTTTTGTTGTTGTATTTAATTTTAGTTTTATTTTTTATTCTGTATTGCATTTTATTGTAATTGTAATTATTGAAAATATTTAGAATAGGTAGATGTAGAATTAATAATTAAAAATGATAGATTAAAACCGAAAACTGCTAGTTTATTTATTTTTAAGTCCGTCACAATACTTTCAAACATTCTTTTTCCTTAAAGTACATATTTTTCAAACAGATATTTTCTAGAGACGATAAATAATTAACCTAGATTTGACCGGATAACCGGAAGTTAGCGGATCTTAAAAGATGCCTAACTCATTCCCTTTAGGATAATAAAGAACCTTGATTCAGAATCTAATTAGTTTCGTAGATCATCATATGGAGATCAATTGCTTGCAATAATTCAAGTGTCCTAATTCACTTAAATAATTAGGTGGCGACTCCTCACTACAAACATTTTCATCAATCCAGGAACCGCCAAGGCGATGCGTTGCGATCTGATTCAGACCATCCGGTCAAAAACGGGCAAGACATCATGGCGAATCTGCTGGGGATATCAGGTTCTTAACCATAACAAATCTAGGTTTATTATTTTTGCTTTATTTGCTTGTATTTAATTTTGTGTTTTAAATTGTTTTCTTTTGTTATTTATTTTTAATTGCTTTTATTTGCTACATTCTTTACTGCTTTCCTTAAACTGGAATTCCGCTCATACTTATTTCATTCTGGAAAATTGACACTATCACACAATAAACACGAGGTGTGTTTTGCGCACCCGCAAAATTTCTTTCAAAATCCAAATTTTAGGAGAGTTGGCAAAGGCGCGGGGTGTCCGGACCAATCCGGTGGTCGTGTAGCCTTCTCACTCGAGTGTCCGCTCGGGAATCTTGTGTCTAGTAAGCCAAATCATAGAAAAATTAGGATATATCTATACCACTCTTTATTTTAAGTCATGCATGCATACATCGTAGGTGGGTCGGACCTTGGTATCGTCTCCACAATTAGGAATTCCACCAAATTGTCGACGGGTTTCACAACCCAACGACCATTCAACATATATGTGTAGCGTGATAATAATAGACGGATTCAAGCCTAATCATGACATGCCAAAATTGAAAAATGTACATTCATCTTGTCTTCTTTTCCAACAAAAGCATTAATGTTTAGCAACTTCGAATCTGTCATAATCTCGCATATTTGGCGTTTAGGCCCCCTTCTGGCATAAGAGAGGTTCCAGGCATATTAAGAAGCGCGCTTGATTTGCATGCTTTTTGTTTACTATTGTTTGTCGCTAGCAACTTTGTACATATTATTTAAAGCAATAATTACCTTTTCAATTCTGTACATATCATGTCATGTGCTTGCAACTCGCACGAGCATTTGCATTTTCACTTTTTGTCACACACTGCAATCATGACTTCTACTGGGGCACCACCATACCTGTTGGTCCATGGGACAGAAGTTTTGTTGCCAGCAAAGGATAAATCATTCTTGAACAATCACGACTTGGACCTTGTGAAGCATCAACCTCTAGTCCGATCGAACCAATCAGGGGAGTCTCTGACTATATTGTCACACTTCTATATTTTATTATTTTTTGTGACTTTCCTACTCTCACCCATTTCTTGTATCTTTTGCAGGAGGACCGTCTTCACAAACAATCGGGGACGATCATTATAAAACATTATCCCGGATATACTCCAGGAAAGAACAAAACAAAAGCGTCACAAAGATGACCAAGAGATGTTTTTGACTAAAAGGAATCGATCGACCTTGATCAGAGCAAACCAATCGAGAGTCTTTGACTATCTTTGTCATACTCGCATTTTGTTATTTTTCCGTCACTTTCTCACTCTTTGCTCTTATTTTTGGAGAAACCCTTCCTCGTAAATGTGATCGGCGGTCTAAAAATCACAAAATGACCTAGAGATGTTTTGACTAAAAGAAGTCAGCCAACACTAGATTCAATGAGGCATCACTCTGAGTTGTCTATACTTTTTTATTTTATACATACTTGCAGATTCAATTCATATGCTTAGTTTTCGTTACATAATCTCTTCATATCATGCATTCTACAACATAATTTCCCGAACTATGCGTGTTTGATTCTCACCACACGGTGTGATACGTAGGCAACCCATGGATTCGGCACCACATAAAAAAATATAAACCTTATTGGGTTCGACACCACAGAAAAAAATACATTTGGCTCACCCATGCATTCATTCATCCTATCACGTACATTCATCTTTTCACATATATTCATTTTTTATTGCATTCTTTCTACTTTGCATCGTCTCATAGTGGCCAATAATTTATTTTGCACAATTTTTACTACTAATATCCTATCATAGATGAATTGTTTTTCAAGCATACATTTTATAACTTATCTGAATGAACTACACACACCTTATTCTCATCAAAAGTGAGATACGTAGGCAGCCTTACTCGGGTTCGGTACCCTTTAGAAAAATACAAAAAAATATTATTAAAAAACCATTTATTCAAAAAAACACAAAATATTTTATTCAAAAATATACAAAAAAGAAAAAAATCTCTTTATCCAAAAGATTCAAAAAAAATATATATATACCAAAATATTTTAAGTATCATTGTTTGACTTGATTGATACCAACACAATTAGGAGTGTGCATAGAAAGGACAAGTAACAATCAATATGGTGGAAAAGGCTGACTTCCTGGTAAATTATAGATTGTTTTGTTACCTCTCATTCACCCCTGTAATGACATTGTATTGCATGCTTCTAAGATAACAACGAAACCAACTCATTATTTCATGTGCATTGTGTGGTGAGTTTTAGAATAAGTTCAATTGCATTACATTGTGATCTAGAATTTGGCCCGAATGTTTGTTGAGGCGAAATTATGAGTAACACTCGGTATAGGAAATGATCGTAGGCTTTCTTTGATCTGTTTGAGTCTTTCCAGCCTACCAAATAACATTATCCGTAGCACTACCTCTTTGAGCCTAAAGCCTATTTTTCGACAACCGCAAATTACGTCTATACCCTTTCTGAGTGCATACACGTACTATCCCTCTCTTGGCCCGACTTTTTTGAGCGCATTGGAAAAGTGCAAAATGCTGACAACGATCTGCATTGAAGTTTCCAGGGATAAAGTTGCAAAGTCTCAAAAAAAAAAGCAAAGAAAGACTTCACACAAAGAAGAAGTCAAAAGCCCCGGCAACAATAAAAATAATAAGAAATTAATTCTGAAAAAGGGGGAAAAGCTCCGAACGAGAACTTCAAAAGAAGTCAATCCAACGAGAAAGAAGCGATCATCATCAAGACACAAATGTCAAGCTCATAAATAATTCAACGCTCAAGGAAGGATTAGTCACTTCTTACCCAAATAATATCCTTCATTTCCCCACGCCTACATTATAAACCCGTGACAAGCCCTACATGATCCTATACTGAGAGTTCTCACATTAGTGGATATTTACATGACGGTCAAGTCTATGGTATCACAATTGCATGCATTGAACATCTTTCTGAGTGTGAGTATATTTCTCTGAATGTCCCAAAGTTCAAAATATCGAAATATATGTGAGGATGTGACTTTCTTTTAGTGAGGGTATTTGAAACATGAGGATGCGTATAGTTTGAAATATTTGCTTGAAGCAAGTGTCGACACTCAGGTATGTCTGAGATACCAACTGAAGCTATAGGAATTTCCCTGGAATCAGTCTCAGTCAGACAAAAAGCAAACAAACGGGAATCCTTAAGCACAATACTAATTGTTGGTACCAACTGAAGTCATAACATGATGCTATCTTTTCTTTTTCAGGAAAACAACAAAAAACAAATTAAAATCCACATTTTTTGCATCACGAACTACGTCTTGACATGATTCCCTTGGCGGGATACGTAGGCGGTCACATCGGCTTCGGTACCACAGTATTGAAAACCATAAAAATTCTTATTTTTTGCATCACGAACTACATCTTGACCCGATTCCCTCAGCAGGATACGTAGGCGGCCTATACTGGCTTTGGTCACACCATTTGAAATCTTTTTTTCTTATTTTTGCACATAACAAAATAAGTTCATCTGATCACCTTGATAGAGCAGGCAAGCTACCTACACAGGACTCAATTTTATCTAGTGGAGAGTTCAACATCCTCATATACCAGAAACTGGAGCATATTTTGAGGATCGCATTCATATTTGACATCTGTACACAAGCATCATCTTGACCTACAGGTTCCAACTGCATTATGTCCGTACAAGTACGGTGTTTCGACTCATATGGTCATATTCCCATCCTTATTTATTCATTTTTACATTATCTATATCCATGCATTAACTTTTCATTGATTGGGTTTGCGAACTTGACATCATTTAACCGGGCGGTCATAAAGCGATCCATAAAACCACGTCATCTTCATCCAAAAATGATGATCATCTGCATCACGCCTGAGTATCGGCGTCATCTGCATCATGTCTGAGCACCGACATCATCTACATCACATCTGAGCACCGCCGTCATCTACATCACGCCAGAGCACCGACGTCATCTACATCACGCCTGAGCACCGCCGTCATCTGCATCACGCCTGAGAGCACCAGCGTCATCTCCATCACGCTTGAGCACCGGCGTCATCTACATCATGTCTGAGCATCGGTGTCATCTGCATCATGCATGAGCACCGGCGTGATCTCCATACCGGCGTGATCTCCATCATGCTTGAGCACCGGCGTGATATCCATCACGTCTGAGCACCGACGTCATCTGCATCACGCTTGAACACCGGCGTCATATCCATCACGCCTGAGCACCGACGTCATATCTGCATCACGCCTGAGCACCGGCGTCATATCCATCACGCCTGAGCACCGACGTCATATCTGCATCACGCCTGAGCACCGGCGTTATTTGCATCACGTCTGAGCACCGACGTCATCTGCATCACGCCTGAATACCGGCGTCATCTTCATCACATCACGATCAGACCACGATGTCACATCAACATTATGTCCATGCAATGACATCATGATGAATGCGTCCATGCAACGACGCATTCATCTATATTTCATCAACATAATGACGCAATCAGCATCACGTCAATCTGATGGCGTCGTCGTCGTCGACAATAACGCGTCATCAACATCCACGATCATGCATCTCAAGTCGAAAACCCTTTTGCATTTTAGACCTCGGAAACAAACACCCTAGAGGCATTTCAGGGAATAAACACACTGTCTCTTCCGGCATCTCATCGCACATGTAACCCAGTGTCATCAAGATTCGACACTGGGACAAATTTTTTATTCGGCGTCAGCCCGTCTTTAATTTTCTAGCATCGCAGAAACCCAGTGTCATCATAATTCGATACTGGGACAATTTTGAATCTGCATCGGCATTGTCTTTAATTTTTCAGCATTACGGCAGTCTAGTGTCATCATAATTTGACACTGGAACAAAAATTTTGAATTTGCATCAGCTTTACTTTTAATTCTTCTTAAAAATACCTTTGGCCTGTGCATTTCCTGATCTTTGTTCTAATTTCGACGATCGAGACAAAATTGGCCACAAGTCAACGTCTTTGTCCGAAAACTCTTTCATCGTCTTCAGCCAAAGAGGGACAAGTTGCTGACACCTAATTTTGTCTTATCTTTTCGATTATTTGTTGCAATTTTAAGTATTTTGGACATAACATTTTTATCATCATTTTTTACATTTTTTATATTATAATCATGGTTTTACATCAATATTATGTTATTTTTATTTTTATTTTGCAAAAAAAAAAAAAAAAATAGGCATCACATTTTTATTTTTTATTATTATTACATTTTTTCTAAATAATCTATGCAAAGTGGCGTCGCATTTTTTTATTTTTATTAAGCATTCCGCAAGTTTTATATTCATATTATCATTTTAATTAAATAATTTACAATTTATAAAATTTTGTTTTAATAATAAACCTCTTTTCCATTTTTTAAAATCACAACCCAAAACATTTTCTACCCAACACAACAAAATCCAAACCAAAGCTCAAAAATCACCCCCCCCCCCCATATTTTGTGGACCCTAACCGAGGCCTAGATCCCCTTCCCCTTTTCGTCCAACCCATTTCACCTTTCCCCCTTGTTATACCCGTATTTCAGTATATGCGTGGGGGCGTGCGTAGAAAAATTCGAACTTCAAATAGGCTTGGCCAATTGTTTTTGTTCACTGACACCGATTAGAGTCGTTTTTAAATGAAACGTTTCCACGACTTTCGTAGGGAAAATTCGGCTATGTCATTTTTAATTTTTGCGGATTTTCCGAGAGGCGAAACATTTTTACCAACAAGAGGCGACACTTGTCACCCTCTCATTGGAACACCTTGGGCGGTCGAGGGTGGTAGAAAGTGTGCCTATTTTGTCATGGAGTTGGTAGGATATTTGTGTGTTAGTTGGTTAAGGGGCACTTGGCAAGATCTTGGTCCTACACTTGCCTTGCACTTGGCGTGATCTTGGCCATTGGTTGGCCTTGGCTTATACTATAAATACCACTTGGGATGACTTCTTCATCCATTCCAAATATTTCCTAAGTGTTAGAAATCCTCCTCCCTTGAAAGAGTTGTTCTCGTCCTCCCCTCCCCTTGGCAGAGAGCCCTCCCCTCCTAGTAGTGTGGTGGTAGGGTACCCTCCCCTTAGCCTAGTTGTCTCGTATAAAACACCCCCTCTTGGTAGAAATACTCTCAAAAGTATTGTTGTAATGCCCAATTACCTTAGCCATATACCTTGTAGTATTCTAAGGTTATACCTTTACAAAAAGCCAGTTATACTATTATACTTCCGTCAGTCCACAAAACCGAACCCTAAGTAAATCTTCACCCGTAGTTGAAGTTATAAGTAGAAGTTGGTTAGAACTTCTAAGGGTTGTTTGGAGTCGGCCTGAGCGCACGGAGTAGGAGCTAAACCTTGCTCAAGATCGACATTTAAACTAGGATAATTATGGGCTTATCGAGGTAATTATCTTGCCCCCCTATTGTAATTGGAAATTACATGTGTTGATTATATAGTTGAAGTATACTATATATAGTACTGAACGTAGTTATCGTGATGTCTTTCGACTTAAGCTGAATAATAAGAAACCTTTTGAAGAAAATCTTGACTGTAATTACATGAGAGTGTATTCTGAGACTTGTGTAGTAATGCAGTGGAGTAGAATTGTACGTTAGGGTTAGATGTATAACCCCTGGTTGGCTTGATGGCGGCCTCGATAAAGGAGGAGATTTACGCTGTGTTGCGGGAAAGGTCTTCTTGAATTTTACGTAGAATGTTCTCTGAAGGGACCTAATGTTAATAAGCGCCTTGTGGCCTTATAGGTGGAAGTACTATGCGTGGCGCGATCTACTTGGCTTAAGGAGTGGCCGCGGTTTGAGGTACTTGGAGCATTTTGCTATTAGTCGATACTCGTCGCGAGGTATGTGAACCTCTTCCTATCTCTTCTAGCATGATATGTGTGAACTATGTAGTGCGATAAGCGTCATGTGCTAAATGTATTTGATTGGTTTAAAACATAAAGTGTTATAACGGCTTTATGGGAAGTTAGTTATAACGACTTTATGTTGGTAAGAAGATACTTGTGGTTTTAAAAGGTAAGCGATTTGAACTATAAGCGGCTTGTTATGTGTTAATAAAGAACTTGAAGTATTTCAAAAGATTTTGAATCATTTTGAAAGAAGAAGTAATACTTGGTTTTGAAAACTTAAGAGTTATACTAGCTTTATGGGAAGTTAGGTATAACGGCTTAAGAATGTTTTCTTGATTTGGAAATCGAATGTGTATCGACAAACCCTGCGGCGTTAATAAAAGGAAATGTTTTGTGATTAAGTATTATTAAAACCAGAAACTTCCATGCATGAAGCTAAGATGAGACAAAATGATATTTCCTAGATCATGGCTGCTGTAATAAGATTGTTATAAACAAGAATATCCTACTCACATGTAAGGCATATGTTTCTCAAATTGTTTAAAAGAGAATTATATTCTTAAATGAATAAAACTATGAACTACGAAACCCTTCTAAAATAAGAAACGTGAACATTTGAAATTAGGCAAACTTGGACGTTTGGAAAATAATGTCGTTACTTGATTTTACAAAGGTAAGTGTTTTGGTTTACTTAAAAGGATAATCACTTTATTTTCATATAACTACGGGTATTGTGTGACTTTTGTGAAAGTAACGTATCTTTTAAAGAGTTAATGTATGAAGTACTTTGGGGATAAAAACCCGAACTTGTTGACATATAGTAGAAAGTACCTTGTGTGTATAACTTGATTGTGTTGGTTTGTGATAGCCTTGTAATACTTTCTTGTTGATTGATAAGTAAACATGCTAGGATCTCGTGTGTTAGTATCTTGTGATGTTAGTGTAAAGGGTTTTCCTCGATTGTGCTTAAAGTTGTTTGACTATCACCGTTATGTTGGTATTGTACCACTCACCTTGACTTATTCGGAGGTTAGGCGCCTCCGTCGCGGGGTAGACTCGGTGATGCAGGACCGTGATTCGAGAATACCTGCATGCGGGTCGAGGATCCATGCGGAACTACGGGAGTTCCAGGTTAGTGTGCGGCCTTTATGGTCATGCGGTCTATGTGGCCATGCGGACTGCGAGTCCAGGACGATGCCGGGGAGTAGCTACCCTCGATGCGGGGTTATACCTCATGCGGGCCTATGAGGTTGGCCTATGCGAAGCTGCGGGAAGTTCCAGGGCTAGACGCGCACATTTGATCTTTGCGGCGAGTGACCGGCTTTGATCATGTGGCCGATGCAGACAGATATCATGATCTGATTTATGACCTTGTTAGTCTTGTAGGTGTTAGTAGTCGGCTATGCCTTCGTGCTTACCTGTCTTGTTTATTTGAACACAGTGGGACTGGTGTTCATGTGTATTCCTTGGTGCTTTTCTATCATAAGCTGCCGCGGTGAGGAAGGTATTCCACGGGCATGATTGATGTTATGGGCTTGAGACCCATAGTTATATTCAGTGATGACTTTGAGGCGTGAGTCCACGACTTGACATGCTTATTAATTGTGAAATGTAGTTTGGTTATCATACAAGTCTCCTGATATATAGACTATTATGATTTCATTTGCAGTATTTTTAGTTTCACCTACTGTACTGTTGTCTTGACCTCGCCCGAAGGCTGCGTTAAATGCCGCAGTTGAGGTACACCGCCGTTGATCCTAGCTCGTGGTCACGTTTATTTGGGAAGCTCCGTTCCTCCGGAGGCTTAGCAGTGGTATAGTCCCCTGTCGTAGTAAGTGTTTACATTCAGGGGTTTGGCGGGGCCCTGTCCCGCCATTGTTGTCGTATCATTCTTAGAGGTCTGTAGTACTGTTGTGGGCAGGGTTTGTAAAAAGGATTAAACTGTTCATGTTGAAAGAGTTGTTATTTATATATATACTGAAGGTAACCGTTTTTGGTTAGCCTGTCTTCTTATTTCATTGTATTATTACCTTTGGTTTCATGTATTGTCTTTATGTTCGTGATTACTCTGATGTATGTCTACTTGGGTGCCCGGGGTAAGGCACCAGTCACGGGCCCGGGTTCGGGTCGTGACAAAAGTGGTATCAGAGCAGTTAATCCTCGGAAAGTGTCTACAGACCGTATCCAGTAGAGTCTTGATTATCGGTGTGTTGTGCACCACACCAATAATCAGGAGGCTATAGGATATTTAGGGTTGGTTTCTATTCTTCTCACTCTGAGATCGTGCCTTAGAGCTGTGTTGTAAGATGGACCCTCTAACGTATTTCTTTCCCTTACCGTTATGCCTCCGCGTAGGGCAACCCGGGCCCAGGAGGGCAAGGCAGCCGAGGGAGCTGCGAGTTGAGTTCAGAGGGTTACGTGGGCACATGCCCAATCATCACCTGGGGTGGTGCTTCATTCGGGGAGTTTTGCGACGTCACTAGCCCCAGCAGAGTTTAGCACGGCGGCGGTTCTCTGCGGCCATGATATTTGAACGCCGGTTACGGCGGGAGCAGAGAATATAGATTGCGAGACAACCACATTACTAACTATGGATTTGACTACCGAGTATACCGATGTACGCGAGTCTTGATGACTATTTAAGAGAGGTTCTGCGAGAGTAATTCTTGATTAGGCTTGAGCATGGCACGTATGCGGGCTTATGCGCGGTGAAAGCGTGAGATCGGCGGGTTAACGAAGGACAAGAAGAGGCGAGCGGCGAGGTCCTTTGGTAACTTTCGAGGCAAGTCGCCTCGCGGCAGATTAGATTTTGCACATCCACCAGGTGCGAGGTCTCCACGGGGTTGGGGCGTTCGGGTTATGCGAGGGTTGGTCGGAGCTCCGATCTTCCGGTTCCGCGATGTGGGCGTCATCCCGGAATGTCGTCTTTTAGTTGGTCGGTTGTACCTATGACCGTCAGTCGATGTCGAGAGAGTGTCTGGTAGGAGGACTCGGCGCCGAGATCGGTGGGTAGTTCGTCACCTTCCAGCTATGCGCCTACGAGCGAGTTTGTTTAGAACGACGAAGGGAGTAAAGCGTAGTTCTGAGATAAATCTTTAACCTCTAGAGTTCGATATGTGTGATAAGATGGGTATATTATAAGTGCTATGTTTTGATAGCGATTGTGTTAATATCGTGATTAGAAATCTTGGTTAGTTAACCAAGTAAGATTTGGGGGATAGAGAAGGTGTGAGCCTTAGAGTTTTATACGTAGAGACCTCAGAGGTAAGACCATCTCGAGTAAAGGTGTAGTGTTATGGTTAACCCTTATCGGAGTGCATAGTGCACGTAAGCTATGTTTGTGGGATACGTCCCTGAGTAGTGTGAAATGAAAGAGGGTAGTCGAGCTAAGAAGACCGCTAGGTTTTCGTAACGTGATTTGTGAAATTGTTAGGATCGGGAGCTAATGTTTTGCGTGTTCTTAGGGCGGGTTGAGGCCATGTTGCGGGTCAACCCGGCATGTTTGGTGGTGGGTCGGTTGTGGTGGTCCCGCCGAGGTAGGGTCGTGAGGTGTTAGGCCCAAGTTTAGTTAACCAGCGTCGATTCGTGGATCGTTCGACCGATGGTCGGGCCGAGGAGGTCGGCCATCTTGTCTTCAGCAAGGGCCGTTTACTCGGCGAGGTTATGCGTGAGGTTACATCGGAGAAGGTTGTAGGTGCACGAGGTGCCTACCTACACCTTAAGGCGAGCATGGAGCCAGTTACTACCGCTTCTTTTACGGAGGTTTTACCAGGCAAGGTTAGGAACTCAGGTGAGTCTCAGAATCGCATTCGCCCTCGGGCCAGTGTGTGTATTTCAGAGGTAGTTGTGGGGATTGTTGTCTCCTGTGGAGGGAGTGTTTAGGCTACCATTTCAGTTTTCGAATGTCGCCTTATGAGGCCTTGTAGGGGCGGAAGTGTAAGTGCCGGTCGATTGGTTCGATGTTGGCAAGATTCAGATAGTTGGTTGAGCTTGTTCCGGTGATGTGGATAGGGTAAAGCTTGTCTAGAAGAGGTTACGCACTCGGAGAAATCGTGCGGATAATCGGCAACGCCAGAGTTGAGTTGGCGGTCGGTCTTCTTGAAAGTACCACCCCGGACAGGGTGTGACGAGTTTTGGAAACAGAAGGAACTTAGCCCGAGTTACTTTGGGCCTTTTGAGTTCATGAGAAGAATAGGCCAGGTTGCCTATATGTTAGCTTTTGCCGTCCGACTTAGGAGGCAGTACATCCGGGTTTTCGTATTGTTATGTTCGGGGGGCTGAGCGTATAAAGAGGCCAGAGCCTCTACCACGGGAACAGACCCGAACCGTGGCTCTCCGTATGGCACGTCCCGAGAAGATGGCCGTGAGGGCATGCCTCAGGGATCGCAAGCAGCCCGGTACCATTTGTTGGGTCGTCGGAGCAAGGCTCGCGACATAGTGACAAAAGTGGTATCAGTTAATGATGACCACGTTAGAGATAGTAACCCCGAGTTTTGGAAATCAAGCGATGCGAAATGTGGTAAGTTATGAGAAGGAGTTCGAGTGTACGAGTAGGGTACGACACGTAAGGAAAGAAGCGAGCATGTATGTCGATCCTAGATGTGATCATTTCTTTTGTGAAGAAAAGGTGCTAAGGAAGTATATTTTAGACCCCGAGAAGAGGTATGTGTGGTGATGTTAGAGGTGTTTCCTCGTGGACTTGGATGGAGGTAGTTGCGCAAGTTGTTTCTGTGGCCAGGTGTGGCAGGATTGATTCTCGTAAGTATAGTAGTGGAGACTATACTGGCGCACGTTTGTTTTGAGACTTAGAAGGAACATTCGGGACGAATGTTTCTAAGGAGGGGAGAATGTTATACCCCGTATTTCAGTATGCGTGGGGCGTGCGTGAAAAATTTGAACTTCAAATAGGCTTGGCGAATTGTTTTTGTTCACAACACCCGATTAGAGTCGTTTTTTCGTGAAAGCGTTTCCACGACTTTCGTAGGGAAAATTCGGCTATGTCATTTTTAATTTTTGCGGATTTTTAGAGGCGAAACATTTTGGACCAACAAGAGGCGACACTTGTCACCCTCTCATTGGAACACCAGGCGGTCAAGGGTGGCGAAAGTGTGCCTATTTTGTCATGGAGTTGGTAGGATATTTGTGTGTTAGTTGGTTAAGGGGCACTTGGCAAGATCTTGCCCTACACTTGCCTTGCACTTGGCATGATCTTGGCCGTTGGTTGGCACTTGGCTTATACTATAAATACCCCCTTAGGATGACTTCTTCATCCATTCCAAATATTTCCTAAGTGTTAGAAATCCTCCTCCCTTGAAAGAGTTGTTCGTCCTCCCCTCCCCTCGCCGAGAGCCCTCCCTCCTAGTAGTGTGGCCGTGGGGTACCCTCCCTTAGCCTAGTTGTCTCGTATAAAACACCCCTCTTGGTAGAAATACTCTCAAAAGTATTGTTATAATGCCCAAATTACCTTAGCCATATACCATGTAGTATTATAAGGTTATACCTTTACAAAAATCCCATTTATACTATTATACTTCCCGTCGATCCACAAAACCGAACCCTAAGTAAATCTTCACCCGTAGTTGAAGTTATAAGTAGAAGTTGGTTAGAACTTCTAAGGGTTGTTTGGAGCGGCCTGAGCGCAGAGTAGGAGCTAAACCTTGCTCAGGATCGACATTTAAACTAGGATAATTATGGGCTTATCGAGGTAATTATCTTGCCCCCCTATTGTAATTGGAAATTACATGTGTTGATTATATAGTTGAAGTATACTATATATAGTACTGAACGTAGTTATCGGCAATGTCTTTCGACTTAAGCCTGAATAATAAGAAACCTTTTCGAAAGAAAATCTTGAATCAGAATTACATAGGGTGTATTTGTCACGACCGATTCCGGCCCGTGATCGTGCCTTACCCGCACCCTGATCCAACATCGAGTAATCACGAACATAAAGACAACACATGAAATGACAGTAGTATAAACAATGAAATAAGAAGACAGGCTAACCAAAAAAAAAAACGGTTACCTTCAACATATATATAAACAACAACTTTTTCAACATGAACAGTTTAATCCTTTTTACAAAACCCTGCCCACAACAGTACTACAGACCTCTAAGAAATGATACGACAACAATGGCGGGACGGGCCCGCCATACCCCTGAATGTAAGCACTTACAACAACAGGGGACTATACCAAGATAAGCCTCCGGAGAAACGGAGCTTCCCAAAAGCTGAACTGTGACCCTAAGAGCGAGGATCAACGACTGGTGTACCTTTACCTGCGGCATGAACGCAGCCCCCCGAAGGAGGTCAGTACAACAGGTACCGAGTATGTGAAACTGAAAATAAGTACTGTAAATGGAATCATAGTAGTCTATATAAAGCAGGAGACATGTATGATAACAAAACTACAGTTCACAATAAACAAGCAGTCATATCAAGTCAGGGACTCACGCCCTCAAAGTCATCACTCAAATATAACAATGGGTCTCACGCCCACAACATCAATCATGCCCGTGGAATACCTTCCTCACTGCCGGCAGTTTATGATATAAAAGCACCAAGGAACACATATGAACACCAGGTCCCACCTGTGCCATAATAACACCGTACGGGGTAAGTACGAAGGCATAGCCGACTACTAACACCCACAGTACCAACAAGGTCATGAATCAGATCATAAGATCTGTCTGCATCACATGATCAAAGCCGCCACTTGCCCGCAGATCTAATGCGCGCGTCTAGTCCCGAACTTCCGCAGCTCGCGTAGGCCAATCTCATCGCCCGCGTAGGTATTCCCGTCGGTAGCTACTCCCGGATCGCCCACGACTTCGCGATCGCGTAGCCACATGGACCGCGTGCCCGTAAAGGACGCACACTAACACGGAACTCGTAGCTCGCGATAGGCCTCAGGACTGCGTGAGGTATTCTCGAATCATAGGTCCATCGACCCGCTGAGTCTACCCCGCGTGGAGGCGCTTAACCCGGAATCATCTCGAGATGAATGCCACAATACTATCATAACGATCGATAGTTAATAAGCGCAATCGAAACCCCTTTACACAAACATCACAAGATACTAACACACGTAGCATCCTAACACGTTTACTTATCAAAGCAATCAAGAAAGTATTACAAGGCTATCACAAACCAATACAATCAAGTTGTTCACACAAGGTACCTTCTACTATATGATTAACAAGATCGGGTTTTATCCCCAAAGTACTTCATACATTAACTCTTTAAAAGATACGTTACATTCACAAAAGTCACACAATACCCGTAGTATATGAAAATAGAGTGATTATCTTTTTAAAGTAAATCAATTACTTCTCTTTGTAAAACCAAGTAGCAACATTCTTTTCCAATGTTCAAGTTTGCCTAATTTCCAATGTTCAAGTTTGCCTAATTTCCAATGTTCAAGTTTGCCTAATTTCCAATGTTCAAGTTTCTCATTTTTAGAAAGGTTTCGTAGTTCATAGTCTTATTCATTTAAGAATATAATTCTCCTTTAAACAATCTGAGAAACATAAGCCTTATATGTGAGTAGGATATCTTGTTTATAACAATCTTATTACAGCAGCCATGATCTAGGAAATATCATTTTGTCTCATCTTAGCTTCTATGCAGATGGAAGTTTCTACTGGTTTTAATAATACTTAATTATTCAAAACATTTCCTTTTATTAACGCCGCGATGGTTTGTCGATACACATTCGATTTCCAAATCAAGAAACATTCTTAAGCCGTTATACCTAACTTCCCATAAAGCTAGTATAACTCTTAAGTTTTCAAAAACCAAATATTACTTCTTCTTTCAAAATGATTCAAAAATCTTTTGAAATACTTCAAGTTCTTTATTAACACATAACAAGCCAGTTATAGTTCAAATCAGTTACCTTTTTAAAAACCACATGTATTTTCTTACCAACATAAAGCTGTTATAACCAACTTCCCATAAAGCCGTTATACACTTTATGTTTTACACCAATCAAATACATTTAGTACATGTACGTCTACCGTACTACATAGTTCACACATATCATGCTAGAAGAGATAGGAAGAGGTTCACATACCTCGCGACGAGTATCGACTAATAGCAAAACGCTCCAAGTACTTCCAAACGTCGGCTACTCCTTAAGCCAAGTAGATCGCGCCACACGTAGTACTTCAACCTATAAGGCCACAAGGCGCTTATTAACATTTAGATCTTATCGTAGAACATTCTACAGAAAATTCGGCAGCACCTCCCCCCCCGCAACAGCGTAAATCTCCTCCTCTATCGAGGCTGACCAAGCCAACCGGGGGTTATACGTCTAACCCTAACTGTACAATTCTACTCCACTACTCTACTACACAAGTCTCTGTAATACACTATGTAATTCTGATTCGGTATTCTTTAAATTGGGCTTAAGTCGCAAAGACATTTCCGATAACTATGTTGATCTATATATAGCATACTTCAACTATATAATCTAACAACATGTAATTTCCAATTACAAGGACAAGATAATTACCTCGATAAGCCCATAATTATCCTAGTTTAAATGTCGATCCTGAGCAAGGTTTAGCTCTACTCGCGCTCCGACCAGCTCCAAACAACCCTTAGAAGTTCTAACCAACCTCTACTTATGACTTCAACTACGGTGAAGATTTTCCTTAGGGTTTCGGTTTTGTGGTAGACTAAGTATAATAGTCTTTTCTGGGCTTTTAGGATAGGTATATCCGTAGAATACTACCAGGTATAGGGCTATGTTAATTTGGGCATTATAATAATACTTTTGAGAGTATTTCTACCAAGAGGTATATACGAGACAACACCACAAGGGGTGTATACCCTCTCCTACCCCACTGTGGGTACTCTCGGCCAAGGGGGGAGGGCTCTCGGCGAAGGGCCAACTCAAAGGGGAGAGGGTGTTGGACGAAACACCACACAAAGGGAGGGAGGATTTTTAACACTTAGGAAATATTTGGAATGGATGAAGAAGTCGTCCAAGGGGGGGTATTTATAGGTCAAGCAAAGGCCAACCAATGGCCAAGATCAATCCATGTGTTAGGCAAGTGTAGGGCTAGGATTTACCAAACACAAATATCCTACCTACCCGGCTTTGTCAAGGCACAAAAACGTGCCTTACGCGTCCATTTCGTCCAAATGGACGATTTGAAGTCCACCGATGAGAGGGTGCCAAGTGGCGCCTCTTGTTGATCCAACACGCTTCGTCTCTCGGAAAAATCCGCAAAAATTAAAAATGACATAGCCGGAAATTCCCTACGAAGGCGTGAAAGCGTTTCGTAAAACGACTCTAAGCGGGTGTTGTGAACAAAATTAATTCGGCAAGCCTTAATCACAAGTTCAAATTTCTACGTGCGTCCTGCGTGCATACTCCGAAATACGGTATAACATTCTCCTCTTAGAAACATTCGTCGAATGTTCCTTCTAAGTCTCAAACGAGCGCGCGCGAGATAGTCTTCACTACTACACTTACGAAACAATCCCGCCATACCGCCACGAAGCACTGCGTAAATACTTACATCAAAGTACACGAGGAAACACCTCTAATCATCACCACAAAACACTTCTCACCGGTCTAAAATATACTTCCTTCGCACCTTCTCTTTACAAAGAAATGATCACACCTATGCTCGCCATACATGCTCGCTTCTCTCTTACTCGTCGTAGATACCACTTTGTCACTTTGCCTGAGGCATTAACCTTCTCAGGCGACCCAACAAATGGTACCACTTTTGTCACTTTGTCGCGAGCCTTGCTCGACGACCCAACAAATGGTACCGGCCGCACGCGATCCCCGAGGATGTCGTACACTCGAACTCTTACCACATTACGATACGGCCGTGATTCAAAACTCGGGTTACTATCTCTAACGTGGTCATCATTAATCGGGAACACTGCGGATGGATCTTGATACTTCCCGAACATCACAATCTGAAGACCGGACGCGACGCCTTCCTACGTCGGACAGCAAATGCTAACATATAGGCAACCTGGCCTATCCTTCACATGAACTCACAAAGGCCCAAAGTAACTCGGGCTAAGTTCCCTCTGTTTTCCAAAACTCGTCGCACCCAAACCGGGGTGGTACCTTCAAGAAGACCGACCGTCAACCTGAACTCTAAGCGTCGTCGCCGATTATCCGCATGATTTCTCTGAGCTGCCAGAACTTCTTCTAGACAAGCTTCTCACTATCCACAGTCTGCTGGAACAAGCCTGAACCAACTATCTGAATCTTGCCAACATCGAACCAATCGACCGGCGACTTACACATCCGCCCCTACAAGGCTTCAAAGGTGACGTCCGAACACTGAAATGGTAGCTTAAACACTCCCTCCACAGGAGACAACAATCCCCACAACTATCCCTGAAATCACACACTGGCCCGAGGGCGAATGCGATCCTGAGACTCACCTGAGTTCCTAACCCTGCCTGGTAAAACTTTTTAGAAAACGAAAATAGCCACAACCTGGGCTTCACTGTCTGACATAAGGTGAAGGTAGGCACCTCGTGCAGCCTTACAACCTTTCTGATAACTCAACACGGAGTAAACGGTCTGGCCATCAAGAACACGATGGGCTGCCCCATCGCCCACCACCGGTCGAACGCGTCCACGAACTCAGTCGTTGGTTAACTAAACTTGGGCCTAACACCCTCGCGATCCTACCATAAGGCGGGACTACCACAAACTGCACCCCACCACCAAACATGCCGCGGGTTGACCCGCAACGTGGCCTCAACCCGACCCGGTAACGCGCAAAACACTAGCTTCCCGGAGGAAAACTCTCACTAATCACGTTACGAAAACCTAGTGGTCTCCTTAGCTCAACTACCCTCTTTCATTCCACACTACTCAGGAACTTATCCCACAAACATAGCTCACGTGCACTATGCACTCCTATAAGGATCAAACATAACACTACACCTTTACTCGAGATGGCCTTACCTCTAGGGTCTTTACGTAAAACATTCTAAGGCTCACACCTTATCTATCCCCCAAAATCTGACTCGGTTAACCCACCATGATTTCTAAACACAACTAACACACCGCTATCAGAACATAGCACTTAAGGTATACTCACCTTATCACACATACTGATCTCTAGAGGGTTAAAGATATATCCATATCTCATCGCTTCACTCCCTTAGTCGTTCTAATCAAACCTGCCCGTGCAGGCGATAGCTAAGGAAGGTGACGAACTACCCACCTGCATCAAGGCAAAGTCCCTACTAGGTCACCCATTCGACACTGCCCCGACGCCACAGTACCTGATACCAACTAAAGGCGACATTCCCGGGATGGCGTGTCCCATAGTGAATCGAAAACCACGGAGTTCGACCAACTCCTGCATACCGAGCGTCGAACCTGCGGAGGACCTCTCTGACCGTGGATGTGCATAATCTAATCTATGGTGAGGTGACTCGCCTCGAAAGTTACCAAAGGACGCTTGCTGCATGGCCCTCTTCTCGCCCGTTAACCCGTCGATCTCTACGCTTTCTCGCCGCGCATAAGCCCGCATACGTGCCATGCTCGAAGCCTAATCAAGAATTACTCTTGCACAACCTTCTCTTAGGTAGTCATCAAGACTTGCGATACATCGGTATACTGCGTAGCCAAATCTATAGCTAGTATGCGGTCGCTTTGCAATCTAAATTCTGTTCCCGGCCGTGGGCGAAGGTTCAATGTCATGGCCGCAGGAATCGCCGCCGTGCTAAACTTCACGGGCTAGTGGCGTCGCAAAACTCCCGAATGAAGCACCACCCGGTGATGATTGGTCCTGTGCCCACGTAACCTCTCAGACTCTACTCGCAGCCTCGCCGCTTTGCCCTCCGGGCGGGTTTCACGCGGAGGCATAGCGGTAAGGAAAGAAATACGTTAGAGGTCCAACTTACAACACGGCTCTAAGGCACGATCTCGAGTGAGAAGAATAGAAACTAATCCTAAAATATCCTATAGCCTCACGATTATTGGTGTGGTGCACAACACACCGATAATCGAGACTTCTTCGATACGATGCGTAGACACTTTCCGAGGATTAATCGCTCGATACCACTTTTGTCACGACCGATTAGGGGCGTGGATCGTGCCTTACCCCGCACCGATGATCAACATCGAGTAATCGGGAACATAAAGACAACACATGAAATAGCGGAGTATAAACAATGAAATAAGAAGACAAAGCTAAAAAAACGGTTACCTTCAAGTATATATAAACAACAACTTTTTCAACATGAGCAGTTTAATCCTTTTTACAAAACCACGCCCACAACGATTACGGACCTCTAAGAAATGATACGACAACAATGGCGGGGCGGGGCCGCCATACCCACGAATGTAAACACTACAACAACAGGGGACTATACCATCGATAAGCCTCGGAGAAACGAGCTTTCCCAAATGCCGAATGACCCTAAGAGCGAGGATCAATGATCGTGTACCTTTACTGCGGCATGAACGCAGCCCGGTGAGGTCGATAACAGTGCGAGTATGTGAAATCAAAATAAATCGTAAATGGAATCATAGTAGTCTATATAAAGCGGGAGACATGTATGATAACAAAACTACGCTCACAATAAACAAGCGATCATATCAAGTCGGGACTCACGCCTCAAAGTCATCACTCAAATATAACAATGGGTCTCACGCCCACAACATCAATCATGCGTGGAATACCTTCCTCACCGCCGGCGATTTATGATATAAAAGCACCGGAACACATATGAACACGAGTCCCACTGCGCCATAATAACACCGCACGGTAAGTACGAAGGCATAGCCGACTACTAACACCTACGCACCAACAAGGTCATGAATCGTATCATAAGATCTGTCTGCAGCCGTCACATGATCAAAGCCGCCACTTGCCCGCAGATCTAATGTCGCGCGTCTAGTCCTCGAACTTCCCGCAGCTCGCATAGGCCAATCTCATCGCCCGCATGAGGTATTCCCGCATCGAGGGTAGCTACTCCGGCATCGCACCGACTTCGCATCGCATGGCCACATGGACCGCATGCCCATAAAGGACGCACACTAACCTGGAACTCTCGTAGCTCCGCATAGGCCCCTGGGACCTGCATGAGGTATTCTCGAATCATAGGTCCATCGACCCGCCTGAGTCTACCCCGACGGAGCGCTTAACCCGGAATCATCTCAAGAGATGAATGCCACAATACTATCATAACGACTGATAGTTAATAAGCACAATCAAGGGAAACCCCTTTACACAAACATCACAAGATACTAACACACGTAGCATCCTAACACGTTTACTTATCAAAGCAATCAAGAAAGTATTACAAGGCTATCACAAACCAATACAATCAAGTTGTTCACACAAGGTACCTTCTACTATATGATTAACAAGATCGGGTTTTATCCCCAAAGTACTTCATACATTAACTCTTTAAAGATACGTTACATTCACAAAAGTCACACTGATACGTAGTATATGAAAATAGAGTGATTATCTTTTAAAGTAAATCAATTACTTCTCTTTGTAAAACCAAGTAGCAACATTCTTTTCCAATGTTCAAGTTTGCCTAATTTCCAATGTTCAAGTTTGCCTAATTTCCAATGTTCAAGTTTCTCATTTTTAGAAAGGTTTCGTAGTTCATAGTCTTATTCATTTAAGAATATAATTCTCCTTTAAACAATCTGAGAAACATAAGCCTTATATGAGTAGGATATCTTGTTTATAACAATCTTATTACAAGCATGATCTAGAAATATCATTTTGTCTCATCTTAGCTTCTATGCGGATGGAAGTTTCTCTGGTTTTAATAATACTTAATTATTCAAAACATTTCCTTTTATTAACGCCGCGATGGTTTGTCGATACACATTCTGATTCAAATCAAGAAACATTCTTAAGCCGTTATACCTAACTTCCCATAAAGCTAGTATAACTCTTAAGTTTTCAAAAACCAAATATTACTTCTTCTTTCAAAATGATTCAAAAATCTTTTGAAATACTTCAAGTTCTTTATTAACACATAACAAGCCAGTTATAGTTCAAATCGATTACCTTTTAAAACCACATGTATTTTCTTACCAACATAAAGCTGTTATAACCAACTTCCCATAAAGCCGTTATACACTTTATGTTTTACACCAATCAAATACATTTAGTACATGTACGTCTACCGTACTACATAGTTCACACATATCATGCTAGAAGAGATAGGAAGAGGTTCACATACCTCGCGACGAGTATCGACTAATAGCAAAACGCTCCAAGTACTTCCAAACGTCGGCTACTCCTTAAGCCAAGTAGATCGCGCCACACGTAGTACTTCAACCTATAAGGCCACAAGGCACTTATTAACATTTAGATCTTATCGTAGAACATTCTACGTAAAATTGCAGCGACTCCCCGCAATGACAGAAATCTCCTCCTCTATCGAGGCGGCTACTGCCAACCGCAGGGGTTATACGCCTAACCACGGGTACAATCTACAACTACTACTAGTCTACACAATGTAATACATTACTATGTAATTACTCAAGATTCTTCTTTAAATTCAGGCTTAAGTCGCAAGACATTTCCGATAACTATGTTCAGTACTATATATAGCATACTTCAACTATATAATCTAACAACATGTAATTTCCAATTACAATAGAGGGACAAGATAATTACCTCGATAAGCCCATAATTATCCTAGTTTAAATGTCGATCCTGAGCAAGGTTTAGCTCCTACTCCGTGCGCTCCGACCCGCTCCAAACAACCCTTAGAAGTTCTAACCAACCTCTACTTATGACTTCAACTACGGTGAAGATTTTCCTTAGGGTTTCGGTTTTGTGACCAGGAAGTATAATAGTATTTTCTGGCTTTTCGTATAGGTATATACTTAGAATACTACAAGGTATATGGCTAAGGTAATTTGGGCATTATAACAATACTTTTGAGAGTATTTCTACCACGAGGGGGGTATATCCGAGACACCCCCACACGGGGGGGGGGTGTATACCCCTCGGCCTACCCCACTAGGGGGTACTCGGCCAAGGGGTGGGGGAGGGGCTCTCGGCCAAAGGGCCAACTCAAAGGGGGAGAGGGGTGTTGGTCGAAACACCACACAAAGGGAGGAGGATTTTTAACACTTAGGAAATATTTGGAATGGATGAAGAAGTCTTCCAGGGTATTTATAGGTCAAGCAAAGGCCAACCAATGGCCAAGATCAATCCATGTGTTAGGCGAGTGTAGGCTAGGATTTACCAAACACAAATATCCTACCTACCCTTGACTTTGTCAAGGCACAAAAACGTGCCTTACCTTGTCCATTTCATCCAAATGGGCGATTTGAAGTCCACTGATGAGAGGTGCCAAGTGGCGCCTCTTGTTGGTCCAACACGCTTCGTCTCTCGGAAAAAATCCGCAAAAATTAAAAATGACATAGCGGAAATTCCCTACGAAGTTGTGAAAACGTTTCGTCGAAACGACTCTAAGCGGGTGTTGTGAACAAAATTAATTCGCCAAGCCTTAATCACAAGTTCAAATTTCTCGCACGTCCTACGCATACCGGAAATACGGGTATAACAAAGATTACGGAGACTTGTGTAGTAGTGCAGTGGAGTAGAATTGTACTGCAGTGGTTAGATGTATAACCCCCGGTTGGCTTGATAGCGGCCTCGATAAAGGAGGAGAGATTTACTGTTGTTGCGGGGAGGTGCGAATTTTCGTAGAATGTTCTCTGAAGGGACCTACTGTGAATAAGCGCCTTGTGGCCTTATAGGTGGAAGTACTATGCGTGGCGCGATCTACTTGGCTTAAGGAGTAGCCAGCGGTTTGAGGTACTTGGAGCGTTTTGCTATTAGTCGATACTCGTCGCGAGGTATGTGAACCTCTTCCTATCTCTTCTAGCATGATATGTGTGAACTATGTAGTACGATAAACGTCATGTGTTAAATGTATTTGATTGGTTTAAAACATAAAGTGTTATAACGCTTTATGGAAGTTGGTTATAATGACTTTATGTTGGTGAAAGATACTTGTGGTTTTAAAAGGTAATCGATTTGAACTATAATCGGCTTGTTATGTGTTAATAAAGAACTTGAAGTATTTCAAAAGATTTTTGAATCATTTTGAAAGAAGAAGTAATACTTGGTTTTTGAAAACTTAAGAGTTATACTAGCTTTATGGGAAGTTAGGTATAACGGCTTAAGAATGTTTTACTGATTTGAAATCGAATGTGTATCGACAAACCACTGCGTTAATAAAAGGAAATGTTTTGTGATTAAGTATTATTAAAACCAAGAGAAACTTCCATCCTGCATGTAAGCTAAGATGAGACAAAATGATATTTCCTAGATCATGGTCATTGTAATAAGATTGTTATAAACAAGAATATCCTACTCACATGTAAGGCATATGTTTCTCAAATTGTTTAAAAGAGAATTATATTCTTAAATGAATAAAACTATGAACTACTTAAACCCTTCTAAAATAAGAAACGTGAACATTTGAAATTAGGCAAACTTCGACGTTTGGAAAATAATGTCGTTACTTGATTTTACAAAGGTAAGTGTTTTGGTTTACTTAAAAGGATAATCACTTTATTTTCATATAACTACGTATTGTGTGACTTTTGTAAAGTAACGATCTTTTAAAGAGTTAATGTATGAAGTACTTTGGGGATAAACCCGAACTTGTTTACATATAGTAGAAAGTAACCTGTGAGTATAACTTGAGTGTGTTGGTTTGTGATAGGCTTGTAATACTTTCTTGTTGATTGATAAGTAAACATGCTAGGATGCTACGTGTGTTAGTATCTTGTGATGTTAGTGTAAAGGGTTTTCCTCGATCGTGCTTAAAGTTGTTTGACTATCACCGTTATGTTGGTATTGTACCACTCACCTTGACTTATTTCCGGAGGTTGCGCCTCCGACGCGGGGTAGACTCAAAGCGTGCAGGACCATGATTCGAGAATACCTCATGCGGGTCGTGGATCCATGCGGAACTACGAGTTCCTGTGTTAGCGCGCCTTTATGGTCATGCGGTCTATGTGGCCATGCGATCGCGAGTCCGTGATCGACGCCGGAGAAGCTACCCTCGACGCGGGTTATACCTCATGCGGGCCTATGAGGTTGGCCTATGCGAGCTGCGGAAGTTCGAGGCTGACGCGCACATTTGATATCGCGCGAGTGACCGGCTTTGATCATGTGACGGTCTAGACAGATATCATGATACGATTTATGACCTTGTTAGCATCGTGGTGTTAGTAGTCGGCTATGCCTTCGTTCACCTGCATCTTTGTTTTATTTGGACACAGTGGGACCCGTGTTCATGTGTATTCCTCGTGCTTTTCTATCATAAATCGGCCAGTGGCGAAGGTATTCCACGGCATGATTGATGTTATGGGCTTGAGACCCATAGTTATATTCGAGTGATGACTTTGAGGCGTGAGTCCCCGACTTGATACGATCGCTATTTATCAGGAACGTAGTTTGGTTATCATACATGTCTCGCTTTATAGACTATTATGATTTCATTTACTGATTTTTAGTTTCACCTACTCGGCACTGTTATCGACTTCGTGGCTGCGTCATGCCGCAGTCGAGGTACACCATCGTTGATCCTAGCTCTCGTGGTCACGATTTGGCGTTGGGAAGCTCCGTTTCTCGGAGGCTTAGCGTGTATAGTCCCTGTCGTAGTAAGTGTTTACATTCGTGGGTTTAGGGCCCCGTCCGCCATTGTTGTCGTATCATTCTTAGAGGTCAGTAGTATCTTGTGGCGTGATTTGTAAAAAGGATTAAACTGCTCATGTTGAAAGAGTTGTTATTTATATATATACCAAGGTAACCGCTTGTTAGCTGTCTTCTTATTTCACTGTCTTATTACACTGGTTTCATGTATTGTCTTTATGTTCCGCTGATTACTCTGATGTATGTCTACTTGGGTGCCCGGGGTAAGGCACCAGTCACGGGCCCGGGTTCGGGTCGTGACACCCCTCCCCCCCAAAAAACTAAACCTAACATAAAATACACCTATAAATTAGACATTACCCCTCTCATTTTTCTTGGGACCTTCAACCAACCGCACAACCCACTTTTATCATCAGCCCTTTTCATGTTTTTTTTTTCAATCCCTCTCCCGTCGCCTCCCCGCCTGAGCTTTGACCTGCGCCCCATCGACCTCACAACCCCACTCACACACACCTGCGCCCCATCAACCCCGAAAAAATCTAAAAGAAAATAAATTGGGGTCCGAAAAAATTCGAAAAAGTTGAAAGAAAAAGGTTTCTTTGGTTCAATTTTTGAGTATTACTTTTTATATATTTTCCTTTTGTTCTACTTGATATTTTTTAATCTTTGTGCTCTTGTTTAAGGACCGAAAAATCGAAAGATTATTGTTGTTGGACATCATCTTGTTCTTCATTATTCTTGAATATCATTGTTCTTCATTTTCGGATCCGAAATAAAGGTTGGATTTTTAATTTAGTTTTTACCCATTTTTTCTCTATTTTTGTAATCTGTAAATTCATTAAAAAACAAAAAAAAACTGATTTTTTTATTCTCAGTTCTTGTTTACTGTTTCCGGGTCGGGTCACCGACCCGGGTCTGTTTTAGCATTTGGGTTTGTGATATTTTTATATTTTGCGTGTTGATTATCTGGAAAAAATACAAAATGCATGTACTGTTTTGTCTTGGTTTTTGAACCGGATCTGGTCGGACCCGATTATTTCAAAATTATGATTTGTTGTTTCATTATTGATATGTTGTTTCATTTTTGATATTTTGGACTAAAACTCAAGACTATTGGACTGTTTTGGGCTACCCTTTTGGGGACTGTTTGGTCACTGTTTTCTCAGATCCGGTCCGGTTGAACCCAGGTCAAGTTCCAAAATTATTGTTGTTATTTATTGTAATATTTAGATTGGAAATATTATTTTTGGTTACTGTTTTCTTGGGTTTTTCTTCCAGAAATACGGGTCGGGTCGACCCGGTTGAGATTGTGAAAGTTTTGTTATTTATTTTACTGATTTGAATATTGATACTACACTTTGGCCGATGAAGGAATCTCCGTCTGATTTTCAAGGTCTCCCATGTACAAAAGACGGGTTTTACTTATTAATTCTTGTCATTGTTTGAGAATTATTTATTCTCTTACTAACACTTTTACTAAGTGTTTATACAGGTACCCAGAGATACATCTTGTGCAGAATGCCTAAAAAGGGCTAAAGAAGACAAGAAGATGCCCTTCAGAGTTTTATTTTTGTTGTATTTAATTTTAGTTTTTTTTTCTGTATTGCATTTTATTGTAATTGTAATTATTGAAAATGTTTAGAATAGGTAGATATAGAATTAATAATTAAAAATGACAGATTAAAATCGAAAACCGTTAGTTTATTTATTTTTAGGTCCGTCGCAATACTTTCAAACATTATTTTTCCTTAAAGTACATATTTTTCAAAACATATTTTCTAAAGCCGATAAATAATTAACCTAGGTTTGACCTGATAACTAAGTTAGCGGATCTTAAAGGATGCTTAACATCTTCCCTTTAGGATAATAAAGAACCCTGATTCAGAATCTTATTAGTTTCGTAGACCATAATATAAAGATCAATTGCAGTATTTTTATTGCAATAATTCAAGTATCCTAATTCACTTAAATAATTAGGTGGCGACTCCTGACTACAAATATTTTCATCAATCCAGGGAACCGCGCCAAGGCAGTACGTTGCAGTACCGTTCAGACCCTCCGATCAAAAACGGGCGCGACAAGCCCTATTAGTACGACTTTAAACCGCGAGGATGGGTAGTCAGATTCCCGAGTGATAGGGAGAGTTTTACAACTTTTGTGAAATAGAGCCTTAAAGTGGAAAACATTTGATCAATAGTTGACTTTTGGGTTAACATACTTTTTTAAGAAATATGTCAATTCTGAGAGGTCGGTCGATTATGACTTAGTGTGATGTTCAGTTCGGTTTCTGAGGCACTCGGGAGCAATTTTGGTTAGTAGTTGGAAAGTTGGTCTTTGGCCTTTGGGTGATGTCCCGGTAAAATAGACCTCCGTTGGGAATTTTAAGACCACGAGTGAGTCAGTAACGTATTTTTATGTGTGAATGTATGTCTGGTTTGTGTCTGGAAGGTCTTGGGTGATTGTCGGATTTTGGAGTTGACTTTATAAAAAACCAACAGTTTTTTGGTGTCTGGTGTCTACCGTAGCGGCACCAGAGACGCTGTAGCAACCTTGCCACAGTGTGGCCTGATATGATATGGAGAATTTTGGGGAGTTATGATTGAGTCGCCATAGTAGACGGGAATTCACTGTGGCAGACTCGTGGTAGCGAGCAGTGTGTCGCTGGCGCGAACCTGCTGCAACAGAAATTGGGGACCAAATTCTATTTAATGCACTAGTTACAACCCTTCATTTCCTATCACTTCATTTATCATTCCTAAGCATCTTGGAGGCGAATTGAAGGAGTTCTTGGCTAATTTCTTTTGTGGGTAAGTTCCCTAATCTAGAATTTATTCCTTTACCTTTTCTAAACTTGAATCCATGCTAGAAATCCTATAGAACTTAAGAAAAAAGATGAGTTTTGATGTCTATTTCACTATTTGAGTTTTAGCCTTTCTAAATCAGAATTGTTGGTGGATTGACTAATATAAGTATGAATTTTGATAATTTAGTAATCAATACGCTTGAATCTTCCATTTAGATTGATGAACTGAAAGTTGAAAGTTGGGTTTATACCAAATTGGGGGTTGACTTGAATAATGTAATTGACATATTTTCGAGTTAATTTAACAATTGAATAGTAGAATTAGACTTCTAGAACGTTGGATTACCAATTTCACTTTCAAATTTTTCGTTTTACCTTGTGGGCTCATTTTCTCCTTTTTCCATAATTGGTTTTGATTCAAAGGATAGGATAGAAATATGGGTATTGTTATTCTTATTTCTAATTTATAATTCGTTTATGGATAGACTTTAAGTACTTAGAGGCTTTCCGAAAGGCAAGGCGAATATGTGATTGTTCGTGGCTCCCACTCGGCTACTAGGTTGGTTACGACTCACCTTATGGTTAGACTTTGGTTAGAGAATCATATGTAGAGTTAGTGATTGTTGGAGAAAGAATGTTATGCCTTCAGATATGAAGTTGGGATGAAATACTTAGGTTGGTATTATTGCTAGATTGTGGTTGTTGCCTTATTTGATCTAGTGGTTCGTCGCTACGTGTATGATACTAGACGTGACCGTGTATAGAGGAATGATTGAGTCATTATTAACATGATGTTATGTGTCCATGTGTGACATGATTTTCTTAACATATTCTCATTGACACTCATATCACTCATACATTCATGATCATACATTTGGATCGGATTGTGCATATATATATATATTGGACCGGGTTGCACGTTCCGCAATATATATTGAATCGAATTGTACGCTGCAGCATGTATATGAACTTCACGGGTCTCACATGTGTCATAACTATCGAGGCATGGAGGTATTCCGCTTGGAGCGTTTGTGTATCATTGCATTGCATATGCATTAATATTCACCTATTCATACTTATTTGAGTCAGACTTGGTATTTGTAGTTGTGATGTTATTCTTGGACTATGTAATGTTTATATCTTATTATGAGCATGCCTATCTTTCAGTCTCTTACTTTATATATGTTATCTAACTGTTGTCAGCCTATGATACTTACCAGTATAGTGTTTATACTGATACTACCTTGTTGCATTCTTTTATGAGTGTAGAGTATGTGACATGGTCCACTTCCTCTCCTTGTGACCGATTTCCGAGGCTTTGCAGACGAGCATCTAGAGTGAGCACATGAACGAATCCGCGTCTGGATGTATCTTTTATCTACTTGTCTTATTTTACTATTCCGAGACAATATTTTATTTTGCAGACTATGTATTAGTATTCAGACTTGTAGTTATGTAGTAGTGGCTCTTGTACTGCCTTAAAGCAAAGTTCTTCGGATTGTTGTATTACTTCTGCACTACTTCCTTATCTATCCTATACTTATTATGTATATTTTATGGTGGGGTTCTACTTTGTTTTTTATTGAACTATGATTAAGGGACGAGTTCACCTACCAGATGGGAAAGGGGTAGGTACATGCGTTTCCGATTTGGGGCGTGTGAAGGTGCGACCAAAACTTAAAGGTAAGTTACAAAATAGTGGTTAGGCAGATCGTGTTACATGGGAGGAGTATTGGCCTGTCAAAAACTCCCATGTTCAGAAGATGAAAATTATGGAAATGAGAATGCTGCGATGGATATGTTGGCATACTAGGAGAGATATGATTAGGAACGAAAATATCCTAGACAAGGTGGGAGTAGCCTCGTGGAGGACAAGATTCGGGAAGCAAGGCTGAGATGGTTTGGGCATGTCAAGAGGAGATACACAAATATCCCAGTGCGGAGGTGTGAAAGGTTGGCTATGGATTGTTTTTGAAGATGTAGAGGTATGCCAAAGAAGTATTGGGGAGAGGTGATTATGGAGAACCCTGATTAGGGTAGAAGGTTAGTAGGTAGTCCCGCTTAGTCTATCATACTAGTAGTGTGGTATTGTTTTATAGTTTTCTGCCCTTTGATTTCTGCTACTATCTGTTGTTTCGTGTACTTCGATTATCTTATTTACATGTGGTAGTTACTGTTTCTTTTTCAGAATGCTTTATCATGGATTATTCGTTTTCGTTACTTTCATGTTCATACTACTTTAAATTTCTTGCATGTGTCTGACCGTTTCTTTTGCTTATGTTTTCTCTTGAACCGACGGTCTTTCGGAAACAGTCTCTCTATCTACAAAGGTAGATGTAAGGTCTTCGTACAGTCTATCCTCCCCAAACTCACGTTGTGCGATTCACTGGATATGTAGTTGTGTGTTATTAATAACTCCAAATTTCTCATCTTTTATATTCCTTATGTTTCATTTTTACTCGTCAATTTTATCTTTTGTACTTCTTTTAAGAAAATATTAATCTATCTATTCATTGATTTCAATTTAATACTAGTTCTTGCTTTCACCATATTAGTATATATCCACATTTATCGGTGTAAAGAATACCATTATGTTCTTTCCTATCTTTCCAAAACGAAAATATTTTAGAACAACTATGTTTGATATAGAACGGAGGAAGTATTAACTCTCTTGTTTCTTATTTTCTGGCTTGTATCTTTTAGTTATTTAACTCTATGTGAGCTTCTCCGGTATAATCTAACTCAAATAAAGAAGGAATGTTTTAGTAAATTGACAATCGATTAACTAAAATATTTATATAATCAACCTCATCAAATTAATTTGAAACTGATGCACAAATAAAAGTTAGTAGTAGTTTTCTCGGCTGTTGACTTTGACTTTGGAGAGATGGCATGAAGCCCGCGGGGGAAGGACAGGTCAGCAATGACAAGTCATCAAGACTTTCAGATATGGACCTGCCACCTAATCAGATCTCTTCCAACATGTGACAAATCGGCCGTCCAAGAAATAGCCACTTTTTTGCCTACATTTCTGTGATTTGTTTTAAGCATCCCACCAATCATTTCTAGAAGAACTACTTTAGAGGGAATCTGTGTTTGATTTCTATTTTTTTTTTTACTAATAATTTACTGCATCTTGAGAACGAAAATAAAAATATTCGATGGATAACCTTATTTTTTCTACGTTTAATCTTTTTCTTTTAATTAGAAACACCATTTTGTTGGAGGTTGGACCCTTATAATCAGTAATTAAGTTATAAAATGTAAATAGATATAGAAGAGGAATAGAGTAATTTACCTCGTCGTAACTTTGGAATGAGAACATTCTTCTTATAGTTGTTGTATACAATAGCTAATAAGAAATGTATGATTGTAATTTTGAAAATAAGGTGACTACAAAAAAAAAATAGATTGTAATTTTGAAAATAAGGCGGAATCTTAAGTATTCTCCCATAAGAAATGTATGATTGTAATTTTAACTCTATGATTAAATAGCTAATGTGTCTAAACTGAAATGAAGGGTAATCCCTAGTCGAAACTTGGTAGCAACTTGCTGATATATAATAAAGGCCGCTATAATAATGAAAAAGAAAAACAAAACTGAAGAATTATGTTTTTTATTTTATTTCATGAGCTCATAGTTTCTCGATTGGCATTGTTGTTTGTCATAGAAAAAGAATAAGGACAAATTGGCAAGTAGCTTGGCTTATTTTGTGGAAGAAAAAGTTTGTATAACATTAAGAGATATTGAGCAATGAGGCAATGTGTATATAGCTAAAACCTTGTCATGATGAAGGGTCCCAATTAAATTATGAAAATTAAAAGAAAACATAAATGCTTGATTTTTGTTTTATGCGTTATGTGAATTAAATTCAATGACATGGTTAGGTTCTATGTATATTTATGTGTATCCTCATACATTAAGTTATAATCCTATAAAAAAATAACAATTCAAATTTTCAAAACTTTTTCATGGGGGCCCGACCCAAAGGGGGGAGGGGGTCCTGCTAGATTATGGACAACAATAAAACAGCTGATAATCACTCAATTATCTCATACTTTAAATCTCTATAAATAGTCATGCATTATCCTCACTTCCTGTCTCAATTTCTCAACCATATTCAGTACTACTCCTCTAGTTTAACTAATTAATTAGTACATCACCACCAAATTATGGCTATTGATGAGCAAATGCAATATCACCATTTGCCATTTCTCTTCCTTCTATTTCTTGCATGTGTACAGCACTCTTATGGATTCTCTCACGGTGGTTGGAACAATGCTCATGCAACATTCTATGGTGGTCTTGATGCTTCCGGTACAATGGGTATGTATTTTACAAGGTTTTTATTGCCTAAGATCTTGATGTAGTATATAGCTGAGGAAAATACAGAATCTAAAGTCATTGAGTCATGGTCTTATTATATGTATACATTTTAAATTATATATAGTGATTGCTTTAAAATTTTGATGTAATCCACTTTGATTTCACTTTTTCTGAATTGAGGGTCTATTGAAAGCAGTTTCTCTACTCATAAACGTAGTGGTAAGGTGTGTGTTCATCCTACCTTCCTCAGACCCCACTTGTGGGATTATACTGAATATATTATTGTTGCTGTTGTTGTATCATTTAACCCGAAAATAATAAATTCATTTGAACCAACAAATTAAACCGGTCAGTGTTACTGTCACTTCATGTACTCAAGATTTTCTTGTTTGGAACATATTTTTTTGCAGGAGGAGCGTGTGGATACGGCAACTTGTACAGCCAAGGTTATGGTACAAACACTGCAGCTTTGAGCACTGCACTCTTTAATAGCGGGTTGAGCTGTGGATCTTGCTATGAACTGAAGTGCAATGCCAATGCCGCCCCTCGATGGTGTCTAGCTGGTACTATAACTGTCACAGCCACCAACTTTTGCCCACCAAACTACGCCCTGGCTAATAACAATGGTGGCTGGTGCAATCCACCTCTTCAACACTTTGATTTGGCTCAGCCTGCTTTCTTGAAAATTGCTCTATATAGAGCCGGCATTGTCCCTGTCATCTATAGAAGGTATACCATTTGTTTTACTTGTCTTCTGTTTAAAATATGGCTAGTTAAAAGTTTTACACCATGAACTACTTTTCCTAAATTCACGTGAACTTCACAAGAAATTCGACGTTGCAGCCATTTATATTTATCGAGCAATTCATATATATTTTAGTTGCTTTAATGTGTTAAACATTAATTTTGATTTTATTTCGCTTGTCCCAATTTATGTGATGCAGTTCAAATTTCACGAGTTAAACTTTTTTATTTTAACTGTGAATTTGAACATACAATTTTTACGTTGTTTGAAAAATAATTCACATATTTAGAAACTATATAAAAAGTAATATATGTCACATTGATTAACAATTTAAAATATTTAAGGGGCATACGAACACTCCTAAAAATCTCTATTTTTCCACTGAAAATTGTTCAGTGGTTATTTCTCACTGAATGTCGGTGGAAAAAACCTAAATAATAGTGTTTTCATACGAAAAAGTGAAGAAGTTTCTCATGTTTCAATGGAACCTGTTTCCAGTGAGCTGGTATGTGAATAAGGTGGAAAAATCATGTTAGCACAAATTTATCATTGAATGTCGGCGGAAAAACCTCAATTTCTAGTAGTATAATAAATTGTGATGAAAGATTTTCTTATTTGACTCCAGAAAGGTAGTGTCAGGTAAATTGAGACAAAAATTACTAATTTTTTCACTAATATACTGTTATAGTGTGTCGAGTTCAGTCATCATACAATAAAATTACCCCTAAAAGACAACCTTCATTATTGACATAGAAAACACAAATCTTGTCTAAAGGAGATTTTGTTATGGTATGGCAGAGTGCCTTGCATGAAGAAAGGAGGAATGAGGTTCACCATTAATGGTCATTCATACTTTAATCTCGTATTGATAACAAACGTTGGTGGTGCTGGAGACATCCGATCAGTGTCCATCAAAGGGTCGAGAACAGGATGGCAAGACATGACAAGAAATTGGGGTCAAAATTGGCAGAGTCACTCATACCTTAATGGACAAAGCCTTTCGTTCAAAGTAATAGCCAGTGATGGACGGACAGTCACCAGCTACAACGTTGCTCCAGCCAATTGGCAATTCGGACAAACTTTTGAAGGAGGTCAATTCTAGGTCAAGTTATAATATGTTTTTAAAACATGAATTGAGCCAGTTATTAAGGAGGTCTTTATTTTTCAAACAATATCTATGAAGTTATTTGTCACAAAAAAAAAATAGTAGATGGAAAAATCGAAAGTGTCTATTCCATATTGATTTACTGTCACAAATTTATAATACCAAGGTCTAAAGACATTACCTGGCAAGAATTACAATAAATGAAACAAGTTGTAATCTATTTAGATGCATTTTTATGTTATAATATATTAGTCTCTTTGAACGTGTGTCGCGTGTTTATTTCATGTTATTACTATTATAAAGTTTGTATTATAAAATATTAGTTTTAATCATATACATATTTCAAGAGTTCTTGTATGAAGTATAGGCATTTTGACACACGTTATTTGTAATTCAATATTATTATTTGTTACAATTTGTTCATTATTTCAACTTTAATGTTAAATAGAGAATTGAAGCTCGATATTTTGTTGCGAATCTCAAATGAAGTGATATTTTGCTTGCAAAAATTCAACATTTTCTGCAAGTAAAATGCATCTTTTTCAGCTTTAACTTCAAATACTTCATTTCCCAAACTTTGAGAAATTATTGTCCAAACGGGCCAATAAGTAGTCAATATATGTGATTAACAATAATAACTTCTTTGTTGGCTCAAGGAATATTTTTTTTCAAGTGTTAAAAGATACTCTCAAAACTTCAATGTGTGCATTTTCAAACAATTTTATGCAACAAAAAAAAAAAGAAGGTAAATGCAAAACAAAACAAAAAGGAATCTGGCTCAACAATGACACAAGCAGGATAGCTCCAAATTCGAGTTGTATAGTTCACAATTTCGTAAAATAAAAATTTAAATAAATAATTATACACGAAAGAATAAAATACTTTTTAGATAATTAATGTGGATCCAATGATATAAATGGATTTAGATTTCACTCCTTAAATTAATATTTATTAATTCTTGAATATAAATGTTGGGTCCCGAGGTACAACTATGAAATAATAAAAACAAACTAGAAATTAACTCAATTCGAATGCTGGAACAGTTTACAAATGTCGGCGAAAATGTCGTCGACATAATCGACGCATATTTCGGTAAAACGATGTTGCTTAAAAATGCATCACCGTCCTATAAAACTTGCCTTTAAGTTTTTGTGGCACTTTTTTGTCGCATAAGACTCCAAATGCGAGCCTCCATTTCATCCACCCTACCCCAATACAATGTGTGGCATAGTCATCAATCTTTCAATTCCTTTGGATAATAGACTCGAGGTACTTGAAGTTTCGTTTCTTTGGAATGATCTGAGTACCAAGACTCACATCCACGTCTGTCTCATGGTCGCTCCCGTTACTGAAATTGCACTCCAAGTATTATGTCTTGATCCTACTCAACCTGAACCCTTTAGACTCCAGAGTTTGTCTCCAAACCTTTAGCTTAGCGTTCACTCCGATACGAGTCTCATAAATCAGAACTATGTCGTCTGCGAATAACATACACTATGACACCTCTCCTTAGATTTGTCGCGTCAATCCATCCATCACCAAGGCAAGTAAGAATGGGCTAAGAGTCGATCCCTGGTGCATTCCTATCATCACTGGAAAGTGCTCCAAGTCTCCTCCTACTGTTCGTACCCTAGTCTTGGCTACATCATACATATCCTTGATCGTCCTAATGTATGTCACTTGTACACCTCTAACCTCCAACATATCCGTAGAACTTCCATAGGGACTTTGTCGTATATCTTCTCGAGGTCAATGAAAACCATATATAAATCTCTCTTCCTCTCCCTATACTGTTCCATCAACCTCCTAATAAGATGAATGATTTCAGTAGTCAAATGTCCCGGCATGAATCCAAACTGGTTCTCGGAAATAGACACGCCTCTCCTCACCCTCATCTCCACGACCATTTCCGAAACTTACATAGTGTGGCTTTGCAGCTTGACCCCTAAGGTAATGTTCATATATTTTGGCCATAGTAGCCTTTATATCCATAATGATCATGAGGTAGAACGATGAAGCGTAATTTTCCAGTCCCTTACAAACTGTTCCATTGGAACTTGACCACTATATCAGCCTTTTCAGTATCCCATCTAACTAAACAATTAGTACAATACAGAAATCCCTGAAGATAAGGTCATTGAAAGCTTCAAATATCGCATTTGCGCATCCACCCTCCATCCTCCTGTCTGTTATGTAACTATGTATACTTGGTGATTATATTAATTTCTTAAAAGACTTATGCTAATTTTATTTTTCTACTTTTGCAACTTTTCCACCCAAACAAGCCTGGGAATAACAATGTTATTTTGAGGTTAGCCTCACGGGATTCACTTAGGTCACCTTTTCATTGGCGTGCACTCATCAATTGATCAAACTAGTTGTACACGTGCACATCAATATCTAATTTGAGTTCATACGTATATAAAGCAGCAATCGGCAGGTTATGAATGTTTGACCTGTTATTATCAATCTAGTATTTTCAATGAAACAAGCACAATAATAGAATAATAATTCAATTGAAATTGAAATCAACAACAAAGAATACTGTAAATTGAAAACAAACACTAACTTGATACGATAGTGGTCTGATGTCGCAGTGTCCTAAGACAGAAATTCGCCCCCACTTGTGTTGTAGTTTACAGACGTCTATCTAGAGGATACAACTATCTGGTTCAAGTTCTTGCACAAGAACTTGACCCTGACGAATTTACTTTGTCTTTTTCAGAAATGTATTTGGGAAGAAGAAGAAGGAAAGCAATAATCTCAAATCATTAATTGTGTTAAATGATTGATAGGGTTCTCTCTTTAATCAAGTGATCAACATCCTTTATATAGCAGCATTTTCGTCCATATGCAGCCTTTCACACCAAAGAATGTGATTGTTGTGAAAGGATACAACTTTTAGTCTGTTCTGGAAATCTGACCGTTGGACAGCACCGCAACACTTTACCCTTAGCGCCGCGGCGCCAACATGGACATCGTCACAGCGCCGCGGCTCCTCTTCTTAGCGTCGCGGCGCTAAACTCTGTCAGAGCTCTCAGGAGTTCTGGCGCTGCGGCGCTGAGCACGAGAATTTTTCCTTGGTCCGGCGTCGCGGCCCTCTCCCTGGGCGCCGCGACGCTTCACCAAAAAATTCCAAAGCTTTATTTGATCACTAGTTTCTTCTTATCTCATACAAGTTTCAACAATACCAACATTTTCTATTCAAACATCTAACAATACCCCACATTTGGATAGAAAATAAGATAATGAAGAACTTATCGTTATTCTGAAAAACTCGATATGATATGCATCAGAAAAGGTGTTTTGGACTTGAGCTCAGAAGTGAGTACTTATCGGATATACTTTGTGAAATAGCGAACGTATGTCTTGAACTATTCACGTTTTGTAGTAAATCAAAACAATAAGTATCACACACATCATACCAACATATTTCAATTCTTACGGTTGTGTTCATTTCGATCGTGAACAACTCCTTCTTCGTGAGATTTGGTAGAGAACGTAGTCTTTTCGGTTCTCATAGATGCGACCCCACATCAATCTCATATAGGTAATATCAAACAAGAATAGTCCGTACTATCCCATCATAACGACTTTTAGTATTATTAAGAATATTATTCAGCCCTTAAACATCAACGGATTAATACACATTGGTTCATCATAGGAATGAGCATATGTGTGTTCTATGCTCCTTGAGTCTTCCCCAACTAGTTATCCTATTGAACCTAGACCATGGGATCTCCAATGTTGCTAGGTTAGGTTTCCGCCAAGTAATGACTCATTATATTGGCTTTAAGCCCATTCCCCTCGATGTACATACGACTTGCTCTCTGTTAAGGCCTTTTGTCAAAGGATCCGCTATATTGTCCTTTGATTTTACATAGTCAATGGAAAGAAGTTCATTCTTTAGCAAGCTACGTATGGTATTATGACGTCGTCTTATATGCCTTGATTTGTCGTTGTATATTTGATTTTTGCTCTCGTCAGAGCAGCCATACTATCACAATGTATGCAAATGGCTATAACAGGCTTTGTCCACAAAGGAATACCTTCTAGGAAGTTTTTGAGTCATTCTGCCTCTTCGACAGCTTTGTCCAAAGCTACATACTTTGCTTCCATTGTTGATCGAGTATTCACTGTTTGCTTTGATAATTTCCAAGATACCGACGCTCCACCAAGTGTAAATACATAACCACTTGTAGACTTACTTTCCGAATGATTGGAAATCCAATTAGCATCACAATATCCTTCTAAAACAGGACGATATTTTGTATAATGCAACCCATAGTTCATTGTATGGTTTAGATATCGGAGTGCCCTAATTAGTGCAAACCAATGATCCTTTCTAGGATTATGTGAGTATCGACTAAGTCGACTCATTGTATATGCTAAGTCCGGTCGTGTACAATTCATTATGTACATCAGGCTTCCAAGAACTTGTGTATACTCCAATTGAGACACACTTTCACCTTGATTCTTCTTAAGGTGACTAGGGGGATCAAATGTGTAACAACCGGTCGATCGTCATAGTGTTCAAACTTTCTAAGGAACTTTTCAACATAATGAGATTGAGTTAATATGTAACCATCAGAATATTTTTGAATTCTAATACCAAGAATGACATCCGCTATTCTCATATCTTTCATATAAAAAACGACATGCAACATCTTCTTAGTTTGGTTAATTACATCCTTACTTGTTCCCAAAATTAGCATGTCATCAACATATAAGCATATAATGACACATGCATTCTTACATTCTTTAACGTAGACACATTTGTCACATTAATTTATTTGAAAACCATTTGATAATAATGTATTATCAAACTTTTCATGTCATTGCTTTGGAGCTTGTTTAAGTCCGTATAAAGACTTAATTAATTTACAAACTTCATTTCTTGACCTTTAACAACAAACCCTTCGGGTTGTTCCATGTAAATTTCTTCATCTAATTCACCATTCAAGAATGCAGTTTTCACATCAATTTGGTGTATTTCCAATTTCTCAAGTTGGTTATCCACTTCAGCTTTATATGTTTTAAACATGTTCAAAGTCTCGTCTTTGGTATGTATTAAGTATAGATAACAATATTTACTGCAATCATTTGTGAATGATATATAATAATTTATTCTTCCACGAGATGGAGTTGCTTGGTAATCACACAAATCACTATGAATTAAATCAAGCACTTCATTTGATTTATCTACTATTTATGAGGATAACTTGCATATTTTGATTCTATGCAAACTTCACACTTAGTCATTTTGTTCATAGAGCATTTTGGCAACATGACTAAACTTACTATCCTTTGTAAAGAACGATAATTAACATGGCATAATCTTGAATGTCATAAGGAAGGGGAATCAACCATGCACATAGAAGCACTGTTAGTGCCTACATTTTCATTAATAATTGCAATTTCCTTAGTAGGTACAACAGATAGTTTGAAGAGCCCCTCACTGGGTAACCATTCGCTACATACATCCCACCTTTGGTGAGTACAAATTTGTCTGATTCAAATACAATCTTAATGCCCTTGTTACTAAGAACAGGACCAGAAATCAAATTCTTACAAATTTCAGGCACATGCAACACATTAGTGAGCACAAGATCATTCCCGGAAGTGAGTTTCAAAATCACCTTCCCTTTCCCTTCAACTTTCACATCAGGAACATTCCCTACGAAGCACGAACAAAGGTTCTCCATCCTTGATGGGCTGGTAAGATGTGAACATGTCCTTTTAGGAACATACATGTATTGAAGCACCCGTATCCATCCACCAGTCGGTTGAATTGGTAACCAGATTTGCTTGAGCAGCAACAAAACTAATGAATTGGTTTTTAATTTCAGCACGGTTGGATTGGTGGATATTACCCAAACCTCCAACACCACTTCCTTGATTCTTGCGAAGGCGACAATCCTTTGCTCTATGCCCAGGTTTACCGCACACCCAACAAACACCATCATGTGATTTCTTGAACGTATTGGTCTTTTGTGAGGCAAGTGCATTCCTCCCGACTGCAAAAGATGGCTTGACACCAACAAACTTGCCATTGCCCTTCTGAAACTTGGCCTTAGATGGATTTCCTTCAACCATGTTTGCATTAGGCTCCAAGGAAACATCATCAGCCTTTTCACTCCTCCGGTTATCTTCTTCAACTCGAAGTTTAAGAATCAATTGCTCAAAGTTCATTTCTTCGGTTAGATGCTTAAGATAAACCTTGAAATCCTTCCAAGAAGGAGGTAATTTTTCAATAATAGCACCAACAAGGAAATTCGGGTTAGGGCCCATACCTTCAACCTCTAACTCATGAACAATGACTTGGAGTTCCTCCACTTGTTTGACAACAGGCTTGGCATCGCTCATCTTAAAGTTCAGAAACTTGTCGATGACGAACGTCTTTGAACAAGCAACCTCAGTCTTGTACTTGTTCTTTATTGACTGCCACAACTCTCTTGCCGTTTTGAACGTGGAGTAGATATCATAGAGAGAGTCATCCAAGGCATTGAGAACATAGTTTCTGCAAAGAAACTCTTGACTTTCCCAAGTCTCAATAGACTTTCATCCCTCTCTGCATCAGTAGGAGCATTCTCCCCTTCTCATTCTGGCAGTGCCATGGGAGTCTCAGCAATCAATACATTTGCTACGTGAAGAGTTGTCAAATAGAACATCTTTTGTTGTCAGCGTTTAAAATCATAACCCTTGAATTTCTCTGATTTCTCAACATGCTTTTTCACCAACGAAGATCCAGATTGATCCATCTTTGCAAATCAAGAAATGAATTCTCTGAATTTTTTTGCAAACTTAGCAAGATCAGAAAAATGAATTTCTGAAATTTCTGTCTTAGATTGTTATTACCAATCTAGTATCTTCAATGAAACAAGCACAATAATAGAATAATAACTACATTGAAATTGAAATCAACAACAAAGAATACTGCAAATTGAAAACAAACACTAACTTGATACGATAGAGGTCTGATGTCGCAGTGTCCTAAGACATAAATTCTCCCCCACTTGTGTTGTAGTTTATAGACGTATATCTAGAGGATACAATTATCTGGTTCAAGTTCTTGCACAAGAACTTGACCCTGGCGAATTTACTTTATGTCTTTTTCAGAAATGTATTTGGGAAGAAGAAGAAGGAAAACAATAATCTCAAATCATTAATTGTGTTAACTGATTGATAGTGTTCTTTCTTTAATCAAGTGATCAACATCCTTTATATAGCAGCATTTTCGTCCATATGCAGTCTTTCACACCAAAGGTTGTGATTGTTGTGAAAGAATACAACTTTTAGTTTGTTCTGAAAATCTGACAGTTGGATGATGCGCGAAAAGATGCACACACTTAAACGCAAGTGCACGTTATCGTGACAAGTAATATAGTCCCGTAAGACCGAATATCGCCCACAAGGATTAGGGTTCAAGTACCAACTATCTATCTTTTGATATCTATTTGGTGATTGATATTTGAGTTTGTGGTTTATAACTAGTAATTATAAAAGCTAATTTAACTATAGGTTTATTTCAGTTGTGATGGGAATAGGGCTTCCACGTCTCACTATCCGCTTATGCTACTTATTAATGCAATAACTTACGGTCTTCTTCTTTTGGAGAAAGCGGAGTTCACTAAATCGCTTTATACTCCCGTTAGGGTTATATAAACACTCAACCCAAGATATTACCTACCTTTCGTGATAAGGATAACTCTATGGGAGGATTAAGAACAAGAACCTAGTTAACCGTCACGCACAATGCGCAAAATTAGGGGTTTTAAGCCTCTCATTAACGCTACATAAATAATTGAGGTATTTTCATCCCCAATCCAAGAATGTCTACCCAACTTACAGCATATTCACAATCCCCTCCTTTCGGAGTCTGATTAGAAATCATATAGTGATAATTAGTTGTCAATTAACTACCAAGCATTCAATTCAATTATTGGATAGATCTCAACAAGAAGAAGAATAACCATAAGCGTCGTTAAATCATAACATAAGTTTTTAGAGATTCAACATGGAAAGCCCTATAGAGGAATTAGTTCCTAGCCATTGACATGACAAGAACTAATCTCATGTTCATCATACAAAAACTGAAATAAAGTAAAGAAAAGGAAAAGAATTTACTAAACTATGGTCTCCAATCTCCAAGCAAGAAGCCTTGTGTTGTGGAAGGAACCCTTAAAAGCGCTAGGGTTCTCTCTTTTATAGCCGGAAACCGCCTCAACTTTTCCCTGCAGTTCGCCCAAAATCCGTCTGAAACCCTTATTTTTCCAGCGCCGCCTGACTGCCGCATGGCCGGAACTCGCAATCCGTCGGGTGATTTGCGCCGCGCACGATTCCGCTGGCGTAGCCGGCCGCAATCTGTAGTTTTTCGGTGTTTAGCGCGCCTGCTTTTAGCGCGCTGAAGTCTTCTGCAGCCTTCTTCGATAGTGGCGCGCGCCACCGCTTCGATCGCAGGAGGCGCCGGCGGGTCCGTTTCAGCCTCGTTCTCCACTTTCTCTGTTTTTAGCTATGGGATCTCCTCTTTTGCCCTCTTTTAGCTCCTTTTCCGCCATTTGGCCATTTTAACCACTTTGACTCAAAAGAAAGGAAAAATATCCGAAGACGACACTTATATGTGCAAACGACAAAAGACTAACTAAATCGACTCAAAGGTGTATATAAAATACACCGATCAAATACCCCCAAACTTAACATTTGCTCGCCCTCGAGCACTGATAGACAGAAAGAACTAAAAGACTCGAAGAACGACAAGAAACGACTCACTGCCATTGATTACTTTTCTTTGCATTAGTGTTAACTAGAAAAACATGAAGGTTAGCAAAATAATATGCAGGAACATATAGCATGACATTTCAGCACATTAAGCTAGATATTTCGCAAACTCATATTCATCATGCTTTAATGGAAGTCAATATACTAAATCATGCATATAAATTCAAAAATCATATGGCATGCTTACTTGCTATTCTCCACTAATCCTGGATATGCATAGAAGAGATCTTCAGGACTTTAAGGGTTGCAATGTAGGCTTAGGTAGGGGTTGGTAAAAATAGGCATTTAGGCTCATTTTTGTGTACCATAAGCTCTTTAGCTTTTCAGTATTTCCCTTTTCTTTTTGTTCTTTTCTTCATTTCAATTCTATCTTTCCCCTCTTTTGTTTTGGGAGAGTGAAGTATATAATAATGACAAGCACCCCCAAACTTAGGCTTTTGCCTATTTCTTATTACTTTTGTATTGGGGTGCAACAGGCTTATTCACTCTTTTTGTCTCTTTTTTAACACATTTTATTCTACTACTTCATATTTTCACTTATGGTACAATTTGTGAGAATATAGGGTGTCAAAGAAGAAGTTTCTATTTTTGGCTCAATGGGGTTGACTAGGGATATATTTAAAGTCCGGAATAGAAAAGAATGGTAAGAATTGACTATCAAAGAAATGCCTGAGTCATCTCCCTAACATGCATATCCTAACTATTTCGCCTCAAATATCAAGCAATCATAACACATAAGTATTTATCATTTAGCATGCATAACTCAAGCAAGAAACTCCAAATAGACAGATTTTGTGAGTTTTTGGCATATCTAACCTAAGTGTTTAGATAGTTGCTTCAATTCCGTTACATTATTCCACATTACTTCACTAGGTGTTTCTAGCACCTTCAAAGATACATGATCTTTGACAGGCAATTATGACTCAAAAAGAAAAACTTTTGGTGACTCATAATAAACATAAAACAATCAAAAAGACTTAAATAAAACATAACATGACACAAATAAAACAAGACACAAATAAAACACCCCCAAACTTAAATCACACATTGTCCCCAATGTGTGTAGACTCAAAGACACTAAAAGACAAAAGACACTTACAGTTTGGTTAAAATAGTGGTGGTGGCAGTGGATAATACTTTGAATTCCGTGAGGGGAGGAGAGTTCTTGGTGTTTGATTTGGCGATAGGGCCTTCGGATCAGGGTGTCTTCCAGAATTCATATTTGTTGTTGTGGTGCCGCGGCCCTGCAAATGGGCGCCGCGGCTGAACTCTGTCTTTGGTTCGAACTTCTGCGCAGTGACCTGCAGATGGGAGCCGTGGCGCTCAGACTTCTGGCGTCTTCGATCTTTAGCGCGCGCTGCAGAAATGGCGCGCGCGCGCTTGGCGAATTGGTATCGCGCTTCTCTTGGTTTTTTTTTTTTTTTGCATTCCACATCCTTGGCTTTCACCTGTCAACACAAACACAAGAACCCAAGACCGTGAGACTGTTCAAGACAAAATCGAATAAAATAAACTAAAGATAGGGATTGAAATAACATAATTGAAAACGTTGGGTTGCCTCCCAAGTAGCGCTGTCTTTAACGTCTTTTAGCCGGACGCAAGTTCCTTATTATTCTAAGGTATGAGAGGTTACCAAGTTCATGTATTCCATTTCATTGATCAGATAGGGTTTTAATCTCTGTCCGTTTACCTTGAAGGCAGCTCCCTCTCTCCCTTTTATTTCAATCGCTCCATATGGGAATACTCTTACCACCGTGTATGGTCCTGTCCAACGTGATTTTAACTTGCCTGGAAACAATCTCAACCTTGAGTTGAATAAAAGCACTTGTTGTCCTTCTTGAAAGTCTTTTGGTATCAAATTCTTGTCGTGTCATGCTTTCGTTCGTTCCTTGTAGATCTTTGCATTCTCATAGGCATTGCGTCTGAATTCATCTAATTCGCTCGGCTGTAGTAGCCTCATCATCCTGCTTGCTGGCGTCCATGTTTAACTTCTTCATTGCCCAGTACGCTCTGTGTTCCAACTCTACTGGCAAATGACATGCTTTACCAAAAACTAGTTTATAAGGTGACATACCAATTGGTGTTTTGAACGCTGTCCGGTATGCCCACAATGCGTCATCCAATTTGATAGACCAGTCTTTCCTTGAGTCGTTCACCGTCTTTTCCAATATGCTCTTTACTTCTCTATTTGACACTTCCGCTTGCCCATTAGCTTGAGGGTGGTAGGCAGTTGTAGTGCGGTGGTAAACTCCATATCGGGAAAGCAATGAGTTCAGCTGCCTGTTGCAGAAATGACTTCCTTCGTCACTGATGATAGCTCTTGGAGTGCCGAACCTTGTGAAAATATTCTTTTGAAGGAATTTTTGAACAGTTTTACTGTCGTTTTCTTTTGTGGCCACTGCTTCCACCCATTTGGACACATAGTCTACTGCCAGAAGGATATATTGATTTCCAAAGGATGGCGGGAATGGCCCCATGAAATCGATTCCCCACACATCAAAGAGTTCCACTTCCAATATCCCTTGCGAAGGCATTTCGTTTCGTCTTGAGATGTTCCCTGTTCTCTGACAATTATCACATCTCTTCACAAAGGTATGGGCATCCTTAAAAAGTGTTGGCCAATAGAATCCCAATAGAATCCGCATTGCAGTACCTTTGCCGTTGTTCTTGATGCCCCAAAGTGTCCACCACATGATAGGGTGTGGCAATGGGTGAGAACCTGGTACATCTCTTCCTCTGGTATACATCGCCTGATGACTTGGTCGGCACAGTGTTTGTATAACATAGGTTCATCCCAATAGTAATGTTTTACTTCTGAATAAAACCTCTTCACTTGCTGTCTTGACAAGTCTGGGGGTAGTACTTTAGCTGCAAGAAAGTTAACAAAGTCAGCGTACCAAGGTAAATTAGAATTCATACTTACTCAAAAGCGGTTGTTAAATGCGGAAAGTGATCATTTATTTGCACATCCTTGGTGTTACGGCTCTCTGTGTTTTCGGTCTTGACAAGTGGTGCGAATCAATTTTCTGTTCCTTTCTTATCACGAATCTCCACGTCAAATTCTTGTAGAAGTAGGACCCATCGAATGAGGCGAGGCTTTGCATCCTTCTTTGTCATCAAGTACTTTATAGCAGAGTGGTCAGTGTATACTATCACCTTATTCCCAATCAAGTACGGCCTGAATTTCTCAAATGCATATACTATTGCTAGCAGTTCCTTTTCGGTAGTTGCATAATTTAACTATGCGTCATTTAGAGTTTTACTAGCATAGTAAATGGATCTAAATACCTTGTCGATTCTTTGTCCAAGCACTGCTCCAACTGCATAATCGCTTGCATCGCACATTAGTTCAAATGGGAGCTCCCAGTTTGGTGCAATGACTATGGGTGCTGAAATAAGCTTCTCCTTGAGCGTTTGAAATGCGGATAAGCATTATTTATTGAAGTCGAAGGCAACCCCCGTCATTAGCAATGTGGAAAGAGGCTTTGAGACTTTTGAAAAATCCTTGATGAATCTTCTATAGAAGCCTGCATGTCCAAGGAAACTTCTGACTCCTTTTGTTGATACTGGAGGTGGTAGATTTTCGATCACTGAAATCTTTGCCTTGTCCACTTCAATACCTTGGCTTGATATTTTGTGTCCCAAGACAATTCCTTTTGTTACCATGAAGTGACACTTCTCCAGTTTAGCACAAGGTTAGATTCTTCGCACCGGCTTAACACTGCTTCTAGATGCCTTAAACACTCATCGAATGATGCTCCAAAGACCGAAAAGTCATCCATAAAGATCTCTATAGTCCTCTCTACCATATCTGAGAAAATTGCCATCATACACCTCGAAAGTTGCGAGTGCATTGCAGTCTGAATGGCATCCTTCGAATGCAAACGCGTGCCAAAGGGCAAGTAAATGTTGTCTTTTCCCGATCTTACGGGGCTATTGCAATCTGGTGATACCCCAGTATCCATCCAAAAAGCGATAGTAGTTATGCCACTGCAAGTCTGTCAACATTTGATCTAGGAATGGCACCCGGAAGTGGTCTTTTCTAGTTGCTTTATTCAACTGCGATAGTCGCAGATTCTCCATCCGGTGACTGTTCTCGAGGGAATGAGTTCGTTTCTTTCGTTGGTCACCACTGTTATTCCACCCTTTTTCGGCACCACTTGTACTGGACTCACCCATGTCTTTGTCGGATATAGGTAGATTACTCTGCATCGAGCCATTTTAGGATTTCCTTTCTTACTACCTCCTTCGTGTTTGGGTTTAGTCGCTTTGGGCTTGATGGATGGTCCGCTTCTCATCATCTAGACGGATCTTATGCATTACCGTTGATGGACTTATCCCTTTTATGTCTGCTAGTGTCCATCCAATGGCCCGCTTGTGATTCTTTAGTACTCTTAGCAGTTTATCAATCTCTTCGGTGGATAGGTGGCATGAAATGATCACTGGTAAGGTTTTTTCTTCACCTAGGTATTGGTATTGTAGATGATTGGGTAGGGTTTTTTAACTCTAACTCTGGAGCCTTCTCTGTGGATGGCAATGATCTTTCTGGTACCTGTCCAAGCTCTTCATACTTCCTTGTATCCCATTTTTCATAAGCATTCATCCAACTTGCATACTCCATCAGATCTGGATCGTTTCTACTATCATCATCCCATGTGGTCAGTACTTCTTCAAGTGTATCATCATATCCGAACTCTTTGGCTGACACTGCTTCTTCGCTAAGATCAATGGTGGCGATTATCCTTGGCCTCTGGAAAAGTTCTTGCTCGAAAAACATTGAAAATCACCTCTTCTTCGCCTACTCGGCTTCAACTCCCTTTGTGAACATCAATGGCGCGTCACGTGGCTAAGAAGGGTCTGCCAAGTATGATGGGGAGTCCATCGTTGTCTTGTATGTCTAAGATAACGAAGTCGGCGGGAAAGATGAACTTGTCCACCTTCACTAGTACATCTTCGATGACTCCTCTCGGGTGAACAATTGAAGCGGTCGACTAACCGCAGTGATGTTTGTAGGTTTGACTTCTCTCATTCCTAGTTTGCAGAAAAACTAGATAAGGCATCAGATTTATGCCTGCTCCCAAGTCGCACAATGCTTTTGACATTCAAACTTTCCAATGGTGCATGGGATGGTGAAGCTCCCTGGATCTTGTAACTTCGAGGCGATTGTCTGTAGGATGGCACTACATTCCTCAGTCAACATCACTGTTTCGTAGTCCTCTATCCTCCTCTTTTTGCTAAGCACATCCTTCATGAACTTGACGTAGCTCGACATTTGCTCTAATGCTTCAGCAAACGGGATATTGAGTTGCAATTGTTTGAGGACCTCCACGAATCTGTAGAATTGTTTGTCAAGAGCACATGTTTTTAACCACGGGGATATGGTATTATCACCTGGGGTGCGATTGCTACGCACGCAAAGTCTCGCTTTACGGGTTACGCGCGCCCCGATCTTAGGCGCTGGCGCTCACTCTCTGCTTGTCTCGGATGCGAACGCCTGCTTCGTCTCGAATATTATTGGCGCGCCACGCTCATCGCGCGCGGCCATGCTTCTTGCGAACTCTCTATCTCCCCTGATTCGGCATCCTTCAGGTCAATTGCCTGACATTGTGTTTCCTCATTGCCTACCCCAGGTGCAGATTGCTCTTCATGTGTTTCGCTGTTGAATATGATCGCGAGCTCTGCTCTTTGCGTTTCCAACTTCTTCATGGCCATTCTCGTTTCGTCTATGAACTGATTTTGGTACCTCGTGAGACTGAGTATAGTTTCTCGTAATTCCTCCATCTCTTCCTCTATGGTTGGTTCTCTATCATATTGACAGTAAAAGTCCATATCTAAAAGATTCCTGAGATAAATCAAAACCAACAAAGAATCACGGCACACTTGTTTTTTTTTTTTTTTTTCAAAAGAAAAGAAAATAAATAATTTAAAGAAACAAGAATAAAAACCAAATTAGAAATTAAAAATAGATAAATTTGATATTGAACTATGCCTAGTCCCCGGCAACGGCGCCAAAAACTTGATGCGCGAAAAGATGCACACACTTAAACGCAAGTGCACGTTATCGTGACAAGTAATATAGTCCTGGTAAGACCGAATATCGTCCACAAGGATTAGGGTTCAAGTACCAACTATCTATCTTTTGATATCTATTTGGTGATTGATATTTGAGTTTGTGGTTTATAACTAGTAATTATAAAAGCTAATTTAACTATAGGTTTATTTCAGTTGTGATGGGAATAGGGCTTCCACGTCTCCTCACTATCCGCTTATGCTACTTATTAATGCAATAACTTATGGTCTTCTTCTTTTGGAGAAAGCAGGTTCACTAAATCGTTTTATACTCCCGTTAAGTTATATAAACACTCAACCCAGATGTGCACCTTACCTACCTTTCGGTGATAAGGATAACTCTATAGGAGGATTAAGAACAAGAACCTAGTTAACCGTCACGCACAATGCGCAAAATTAGGGTTTTTAAGCCTCTCATTAACGCTACATAAATAATTGAGGTATTTTCATCCCCAATCCAAGAATGTCTACCCAACTTACAACATATTCACAATCCCCCTTCGAGTCGATTAGAAATCATATAGTGATAATTAGTTGTCAATTAACTACCAAGCATTCAATTCAATTATTGGATAGATCTCAACAAGAAGAAGAATAACCATAAGCGTCGTTAAATCATAACATAAGTTTTTAGAGATTCAACATGGAAAGCCTATAGAGGAATTAGTTCTAGTCATTGACATGACAAGAACTAATCCCGTGTTCATCATACAAAAACTGAAATAAAGTAAAGAAAAGGAAAAGAATTTACTAAACTATGGTCTCCAATCTCCAAGCAAGAAGCCTTGTGTTGTGCAAGAAGGGAACCCTTAAAAACTGCCTAGGGTTCTCCTTTTATAGGCTGAAAACCGCCTCAACTTTTCCTCGCAGCTGGCCCAAAATCCGTGAAACCCTTATTTTTCGTCGTAGCTGCCGGCCTGCCAGCGTTCGCATGTGCGCCGAACTTCGCAATCCGTCGGGTGATTTGGCGCCGCCCGATTTCTGGCATGCGAGCGCGCTACGCTCAACTTCGTAGCGGGTGTTTAGCGGCTGCGCCGCTTTCGCTGTGCCGCGCCCAGATTCGAAGCCTTCGGATAGTGGCGCCGCGGCCTCGCCATTCGGGAGGCGGTAGCGCGTGTGGTGCGGATAGTGGGTGCCGCGGCCCATAGTTCATTGTATGGTTTAGATATCGGAGTGCCCTAATTAGTGCAAACCAATGATCCTTTCTAGGATTATGTGAGTATCGACTAAGTCGACTCATTGTATATGCTAAGTCCGGTCGTGTACAATTCATTATGTACATCAGGCTTCCAAGAACTTGTGTATACTCCAATTGAGACACACTTTCACCTTGATTCTTCTTAAGGTGACTAGGGGGATCAAATGTGTAACAACCGGTCGATCGTCATAGTGTTCAAACTTTCTAAGGAACTTTTCAACATAATGAGATTGAGTTAATATGTAACCATCAGAATATTTTTGAATTCTAATACCAAGAATGACATCCGTTATTCCCATATCTTTCATATCAAAAACGACATGCAACATCTTCTTAGTTTGGTTAATTACATCCTTACTTGTTCCCAAAATTAGCATGTCATCAACATATAAGCATATAATGACACATGCATTCTTACATTCTTTAACGTAGACACATTTGTCACATTAATTTATTTGAAAACCATTTGATAATAATGTATTATCAAACTTTTCATGTCATTGCTTTGGAGCTTGTTTAAGTCCGTATAAAGACTTAATTAATTTACAAACTTCATTTCTTGACCTTTAACAACAAACCCTTCGGGTTGTTCCATGTAAATTTCTTCATCTAATTCACCATTCAAGAATGCAGTTTTCACATCAATTTGGTGTATTTCCAATTTCTCAAGTTGGTTATCCACTTCAGCTTTATATGTTTTAAACATGTTCAAAGTCTCGTCTTTGGTATGTATTAAGTATAGATAACAATATTTACTGCAGTCATTTGTGAATGATATATAATAATTTATTCCTCCACGAGATGGAGTTGCTTGGTAATCACACAAATCACTATGAATTAAATCAAGCACTTCATTTGATTTATCTACTATTTATGAGGATAACTTGCATATTTTGATTCTATGCAAACTTCACACTTAGTCATTTTGTTCATAGAGCATTTTGGCAACATGACTAAACTTACTATCCTTTGTAAAGAACGATAATTAACATGGCATAATCTTGAATGTCATAAGGAAGGGGAATCAACCATGCACATAGAAGCACTGTTAGTGCCTACATTTTCATTAATAATTGCAATTTCCTTAGTAGGTACAACAGATAGTTTGAAGAGCCCCTCACTGGGTAACCATTCGCTACATACATCCCACCTTTGGTGAGTACAAATTTGTCTGATTCAAATACAATCTTAATGCCCTTGTTACTAAGAACAGGACCAGAAATCAAATTCTTACAAATTTCAGGCACATGCAACACATTAGTGAGCACAAGATCATTCCCGGAAGTGAGTTTCAAAATCACCTTCCCTTTCCCTTCAACTTTCACATCAGGAACATTCCCTACGAAGCACGAACAAAGGTTCTCCATCCTTGATGGGCTGGTAAGATGTGAACATGTCCTTTTAGGAACATACATGTATTGAAGCACCCGTATCCATCCACCAGTCGGTTGAATTGGTAACCAGATTTGCTTGAGCAGCAACAAAACTAATGAATTGGTTTTTAATTTCAGCACGGTTGGATTGGTGGATATTACCCAAACCTCCAACACCACTTCCTTGATTCTTGCGAAGGCGACAATCCTTTGCTCTATGCCCAGGTTTACCGCACACCCAACAAACACCATCATGTGATTTCTTGAACGTATTGGTCTTTTGTGAGGCAAGTGCATTCCTCCCGACTGCAAAAGATGGCTTGACACCAACAAACTTGCCATTGCCCTTCTGAAACTTGGCCTTAGATGGATTTCCTTCAACCATGTTTGCATTAGGCTCCAAGGAAACATCATCAGCCTTTTCACTCCTCCGGTTATCTTCTTCAACTCGAAGTTTAAGAATCAATTGCTCAAAGTTCATTTCTTCGGTTAGATGCTTAAGATAAACCTTGAAATCCTTCCAAGAAGGAGGTAATTTTTCAATAATAGCACCAACAAGGAAATTCGGGTTAGGGCCCATACCTTCAACCTCTAACTCATGAACAATGACTTGGAGTTCCTCCACTTGTTTGACAACAGGCTTGGCATCGCTCATCTTAAAGTTCAGAAACTTGTCGATGACGAACGTCTTTGAACAAGCAACCTCAGTCTTGTACTTGTTCTTTATCGATCGCCACAACTCTCTTGCCGTTTTGAACGTGGAGTAGATATCATAGAGAGAGTCATCCAAGGCATTGAGAACATAGTTTCTGCAAAGAAACTCTTGACTTTCCCAAGTCTCAATAGACTTTCATCCCTCTCTGCATCAGTAGGAGCATTCTCCCCTTCTCATTCTCGCAAGCACTGAGTCTCGAAGAATCAATACAGTTGCTACGTGAAGAGTTGTCAAATAGAACATCTTTTGTTGTCAGCGTTTAAAATCATAACCCTTGAATTTCTCTGATTTCTCAACATGCTTTTTCACCAACGAAGATCCAGATTGATCCATCTTTGCAAATCAAGAAATGAATTCTCTGAATTTTTTTGCAAACTTAGCAAGATCAGAAAAATGAATTTCTGAAATTTCTGTCTTAGATTGTTATTACCAATCTAGTATCTTCAATGAAACAAGCACAATAATAGAATAATAACTACATTGAAATTGAAATCAACAACAAAGAATACTGCAAATTGAAAACAAACACTAACTTGATACGATAGAGGTCTGATGTCGCAGTGTCCTAAGACATAAATTCTCCCCCACTTGTGTTGTAGTTTATAGACGTATATCTAGAGGATACAATTATCTGGTTCAAGTTCTTGCACAAGAACTTGACCCTGGCGAATTTACTTTATGTCTTTTTCAGAAATGTATTTGGGAAGAAGAAGAAGGAAAACAATAATCTCAAATCATTAATTGTGTTAACTGATTGATAGTGTTCTTTCTTTAATCAAGTGATCAACATCCTTTATATAGCAGCATTTTCGTCCATATGCAGTCTTTCACACCAAAGGTTGTGATTGTTGTGAAAGAATACAACTTTTAGTTTGTTCTGAAAATCTGACAGTTGGATGATGCGCGAAAAGATGCACACACTTAAACGCAAGTGCACGTTATCGTGACAAGTAATATAGTCCTGGTAAGACCGAATATCGTCCACAAGGATTAGGGTTCAAGTACCAACTATCTATCTTTTGATATCTATTTGGTGATTGATATTTGAGTTTGTGGTTTATAACTAGTAATTATAAAAGCTAATTTAACTATAGGTTTATTTCAGTTGTGATGGGAATAGGGCTTCCACGTCTCCTCACTATCCGCTTATGCTACTTATTAATGCAATAACTTATGGTCTTCTTCTTTTGGAGAAAGCAGGTTCACTAAATCGTTTTATACTCCCGTTAGGGTTATATAAACACTCAACCCCAGTATTGCACCTTACCTACCTTTCGGTGATAAGGATAACTCTATAGGAGGATTAAGAACAAGAACCTAGTTAACCGTCACGCACAATGCGCAAAATTAGGGGTTTTAAGCCTCTCATTAACGCTACATAAATAATTGAGGTATTTTCATCCCCAATCCAAGAATGTCTACCCAACTTACAGCATATTCACAATCCCCCTTTCGAGTCGATTAGAAATCATATAGTGATAATTAGTTGTCAATTAACTACCAAGCATTCAATTCAATTATTGGATAGATCTCAAATGAAGAAGAATAACCATAAGCGTGCGTTAAATCATAACATAAGTTTTTAGAGATTCAACATGGAAAGCCTATAGAGGAATTAGTTCCTGGCCATTGACATGACAAGAACTAATCTCATGTTCATCATACAAAAACGAAATAAAGTAAAGAAAAGGAAAAGAATTTACTAAACTATGGTCTCCAATCTCCAAGCAAGCCTTGTGTTGTAAGAGGAACCCTTAAAAGCGCTGTGGTTCTCTTTTATAGCCGGAAACCGCCTCAACTTTTCCCTGCAGCTGGCCCCAAAATCCGTCTGGAAACCCTTATTTTTCAGCGTGCGCTGCCCGCAGATGTGGCCGCGCGCCGAATCTCGCAATCTGGGTGATTTGGCGCCGCGCCGACAGTTCTGGCGGAGCCACGGCGCCGCAACTCTGTAGTTTTTCGGTGTTTAGCGCCGCGGCTTTTAGCGCGGCCGCGCCAGTCTTCGCAGCTTCTGCGGATAGTGGCGCCGCCGCCTCGCTCGATCGGGAGGCCATGCGCTATGCTGGTTTCACTCGTTCCACTTTCTCTGTTTTTAGCTATGGGATCTCTCTTTGCCCTCTTTAGCTCCTTTTCCGCCATTTGGCCATTTTAACCACTTTGACTCAAAAGAAAGGAAAAATATCCTAATACGACACTTATATGTGCAAACGACAAAAGACTAACTAAATCGACTCAAAGGTGTATATAAAATACAGATCAAATACCCCAAACTTAACCTTTGCTCGCCTCGAGCAAAGATAGAAAGAAAGAAATAAAAGACTCAAAGAACGAAAATAAAAGACTCACTGCCATTGATTACTTTTGCTGCATTAGTGTTAACTAGAAAAACATGAAGGTTAGCAAAATAATATGCAGGAACATATAGCATGACATTTCAGCACATTAAGCTAGATATTTCGCAAACTCATATTCATCATGCTTTAATGGAAGTCAATATACTAAATCATGCATATAAATTCAAAAATCATATGGCATGCTTACTTGCTATTCTCCACTAATTCTGGATATGCATAAAAGAGATCTTCAGACTTTAAGGGTTGCAATGTAGCTTAGGTAGGGGTTGGTAAAAATAGGCATTTAGGCTCATTTTTGTGTACCATAAGCTCTTTAGCTTTTCAAGATTTCCCTTTCTTTTGTTCTTTTCTTCATTTCAATTCTATCTTTCCTCTTTTGTTTTGGGAGAGTGAAGTATATAATAATGACAAGCACCCAAACTTAGGCTTTGCCTATTTCTTATTACTTTTGTATTGGGGCAAACAGACTTATTCACTCTTTTTGTCTCTTTTTTAACACAATGTATTCCACTATTTCATATTTTCACTTATGGTACAATTTGTGGAATATAGGGTGTCAAAGAAGTTTCAAATTTAGGCTCAATGGGGCTGACTAGGGATATTTTTAAAGTACAGGATAGAAAAGAATGGTAAGAATTGGCTATCAAAGAAATGCCTGAGTCATCTCCCTAACATGCATATCCTAACTATTTCGCCTCAAATAGCAAGCAATCATAACACATAAGCATTTATCATTTAGCATGCATAATTCAAGCAAGAAACTCCAAATAGACAGATTCTGTGAGTTTTTGGCATATCTAACCTAAATGTTTAGATAGTTGCTTCAATTCCGTTACATTATTCCACATTACTTCACTAGGTGTTTCTAGCACCTACATCATACATGATCTTTGACAGACAATTATGACTCAAAAAGAAAAAATTTTGGTGACTCAAAATAAACATAAAACAATCAAAAAGACTTAAATAAAACATAACATGACACAAATAAAACAAGACACAAATAAAACACCCCCAAACTTAAATCACACATTGTCCCCAATGTGTGTAGACTCAAAGACAATAAAAGACAAAAGACACTTACGGATTTGGTTAAAATAGTGGTGGTGGCAGTGGATAATACTTTGAATTCCGTGAGGGGAGGAGAGTTCTTGGTGTTTGATTTGGCGATAGGGCCTTCGGATCGTGTGTCTTCCAATTCATATTTGTTGTGGTGCCGCGGCCTGCAAAAATGGCGCGCCGCCAAACTCTGTCTTTGGTTACAACTTCTCGCGCGTGACCTGCAGATGGGAGCCGTGGCGCTCGACTTCTGGCGTCTTCGATCTTTTAGCGCGCTACCAGAAATGGGCCGCGCGCTTTGGCGAATTTCAGGTATCTCGCTTCTCTTCGCTTTTTTTTTTTTTTTGCATTCCACATCTCGCTTTCACTGTCAACACAAACACAAGAACCCAAGACCGTGAGATCGTTTCAAGACAAAATCGAATAAAATAAACTAAAGATAGGGATTGAAATAACATAATTGAAAACGTTGGGTTGCCTCCCAAGTAGCGCTGTCTTTAACGTCTTTTAGCCGGACGCAAGTTCCTTATTATTCTAAGGTATGAGAGGTTACCAAGTTCATGTATTCCATTTCATTGATCAGATAGGGTTTTAATCTCTGTCCGTTTACCTTGAAGGCAGCTCCCTCTCTCCCTTTTATTTCAATCGCTCCATATGGGAATACTCTTACCACCGTGTATGGTCCTGTCCAACGTGATTTTAACTTTCCTGGAAAAAATCTCAACCTTGAGTTGAATAAAAGCACTTGTTGTCCTTCTTGAAAGTCTTTTGGTATCAAATTCTTGTCGTGTCATGCTTTTGTTCGTTCCTTGTAGATCTTTGCATTCTCATAGGCATTGTTCCTGAATTCATCTAATTCGCTCAGCTATAGTAGCCTCCTCTATCCTGCTGCCGTGGCGTCCATGTTTAACTTCTTCATTGCCCAGTACGCTCTGTGTTCCAACTCTACTGGCAAATGACATGCTTTACCAAAAACTAGTTTATAAGGTGACATACCAATTGGTGTTTTGAACGCTGTCCGGTATGCCCACAATGCGTCATCCAATTTGATAGACCAGTCTTTCCTTGAGTCGTTCACCGTCTTTTCCAATATGCTCTTTACTTCTCTATTTGACACTTCCGCTTGCCCATTAGCTGAGGTGGTAGGCGAAAAGTGCGGTGGTAAACTCCATATCGGGAAAGCGGTGAGTTCACTGTTGCGAAATGACTTCCTTCACATCGATGATAGCTCTTGAGTGCCGAACGTGAAAATATTCTTTTGAAGGAATTTTTGAACAATTTGTCGTTTTGCCAGGCCACCGCTTCCACCCATTTGGACACATAGTCTCTGCCGTAAGGATATATTGATTTCCAAAGGATGGCGGGAATGGCCCCATGAAATCGATTCCCCACACATCAAAGAGTTCCACTTCCAATATCCATTGCGAAGGCATTTCGTTTCGTCTTGAGATGTTCCCTGTTCTCTGACAATTATCACATCTCTTCACAAAGGTATGGGCATCCTTAAAAAGTGTTGGCCAATAGAATCCCAATAGAATCCGATGCAAAGATTTTGCCGTTGTTCTTGATGCCCCAAAGTGTCCACCACATGATAGGGTGTGCAATGGGTGAGAACTCGTACATCTCTTCCTCCGTATACATCGCTTTGATGACTTGGTCGCACAGTGTTTGTATAACATAGGTTCATCCCAATAGTAATGTTTTACTTCTGAATAAAACCTCTTCATTTGCTGTCTTGACAAGTCTGGGGGTAGTACTTTAGCTGCAAGAAAGTTAACAAAGTCAGTGTACCAAGGTAAATTAGAATTCATACTTACTCGAAACAGTTGTTAAATGCGGAAAGTGATCATTTATTTGCACATCCTCGTGTTCGCTCTCGTGTTTTCCAGTCTTGACAAGTGGTCCGCAATCGAATTCTCTGCCTTTCTTATCACGAATCTCCACGTCAAATTCTTGTAGAAGTAGGACCCATCGAATGAGGCGAGGCTTTCAGATCCTTCTTTGTCATCAAGTACTTTATAAGCAGAGTGGTGTATACTATCACCTTATTCCCAATCAAGTACGGCCTGAATTTCTCAAATGCATATACTATTGCTAGCAGTTCCTTTTCGGTAGTTGCATAATTTAACTGTGCGTCATTTAGAGTTTTACTAGCATAGTAAATGGATCTAAATACCTTGTCGATTCTTTGTCCAAGCATCGCTCAATCGCATAATCGCCAGACGCACATTAGTTCAAATGGGAGCTCCCAGTTTGGTGCAATGACTATGGGTGCTGAAATAAGCTTCTCCTTGAGCGTTTGAAATGCGGATAAGCATTCTTTATTGAAGTCGAAGGCAACCCCCGTCATTAGCAATGTGGAAAGAGGCTTTGAGACTTTTGAAAAATCCTTGATGAATCTTCTATAGAAGCCTGCATGTCCAAGGAAACTTCTGACTCCTTTTGTTGATACTGGAGGTGGTAGATTTTCGATCACTGAAATCTTTGCCTTGTCCACCTCAATACCTTGGCTTGATATTTTGTGTCCCAAGACAATTCCTTCTGTTACCATGAAGTGACACTTCTCCCAGTTTAGCACAAGGTTAGATTCTTCGCACCGGCTTAACACTGCTTCTAGATGCCTTAAACACTCATCGAATGATGCTCCAAAGACCGAAAAGTCATCCATAAAGATCTCTATAGTCCTCTCTACCATATCTGAGAAAATTGCCATCATACACCTCGAAAAGTGCAGTGCATCAGAGTCCAATGGCGTCCTTACGAATGCAAACGTACCAAAAGGCCAAGTAAATGTTGTCTTTTCCTGATCTTCTGGGGCTATTGCAATCTGGTGATACCCTGAGTATCCATCCAAAAAGCAGTAGTAGTTATGCCCTGCAAGTCTGTCCAACATTTGATCTAGGAATGGCAACGGAAAGTGGTCTTTTCTAGTTGCTTTATTCAACTTGCGATAGTCAATGCAGATTCTCCATCCGGTGACTGTTCTCGAGGGAATGAGTTCGTTTCTTTCGTTGGTCACCACTGTTATTCCACCCTTTTTCGGCACCACTTGTACTGGACTCACCCATGTGCTGTCAGATATGGGGTAGATTACTCCTGCATCGAGCCATTTTAGGATTTCCTTTCTTACTACCTCCTTCATGTTTGGGTTTAGTCGCCTTTGGGCTTCGATGGATGGTCTGCTCTCCTCATCTAGACGGATCTTATGCATTACCGTTGATGGACTTATCCCTTTTATGTCTGCTAATGTCCATCCAATGGCCCGCTTGTGATTCTTTAGTACTCTTAGCGCTTTATCAATCTCTTCGTGGATAGGTGGCATGAAATGATCACCGTAAGGTTTTTCTTCACCTAGGTATTGGTATTGTAGATGATTGGGTAGGTTTTTAACTCTAACTCTGGAGCCTTCTCAGTGGATGGCAATGAACTGTCAGGTCCCTGTCCACGCACTTCAGACTTCCTTGTATCCCATTTTCATAAGCATTCATCCAACTTGCATACGCCATCAGATCTGGATCGTTTTACTATCATCATCCCACGTGTGGTCGATTTCTTCGTGTATCATCATATCCGAACTCTTTGGTGACATCGCTTCTTCGCTAAGATCAATGGCCGAGCGCTTATCCTTGGCCTCTGGAAAAGTTGCGCTCGAAAAACATTGAAAATCACCTCTTCTTCGCCTACTCAAGCTTCAACTCCCTTTGTGAACATCAACGAATACCGCCCCGTGGCTAAGCGGTCCGCAAGTATGATGGGGATTCCATCGTTGTCTTGTATGTCTAAGATAACGGTCGGCGGAAAGATGAACTTGTCCACCTTCACTAGTACATCTTCGATGACTCCTCTCGGGTGAACAATTGGCGGTCGACTAACCGCAGTGATGTTTGTAGGTTTGACTTCTCTCATTTCTAGTTTGCAGAAAACTAGATAAGGCATCGATTTATGCTGCTCCCAAGTCGCACAATGCTTTTGACATTCAAACTTTCCAATGGTGCGGGATGGTGAAGCTCCCGTGATCTTGTAACTTCGAGCGGTTGTCTGCAGTAGGATGGCACTACAGTCCTCGACCAACATCACTGCTTCGTAGTCCTCTATCCTCCTCTTTTGCTAAGCACATCCTTCGTGAACTTGGCGTGGCTCGACATTTGCTCTAATGCTTCAGCAAACGGGATATTGAGTTGCAATTGTTTGAGGACCTCCACGAATCTAGAGAATTGTTTGTCAAGAGCACATGTTTTTAACTTCTGGGGATATGGTATTATCACCGGTGCGATTGCTACGCCTTCCGCAAAGTCTCGCTTCGGGTTACGGCGCCGGCCCCGATTCTTAGGCGCGCGCCACTCTCTGACTGCCTCTCGGATGCGTAACCTTCGCATCGCTCGAATATTCGCGCGCGCCACGCCATCGGCGCGCGTGAACTGGCTGCTTCGCGAACTCTCTATCTCCCCGATTCGCATCCTTCAGTCAATTGCACGACATTGTGTTTCCTCATTGCCTACCCCAGGTGCAGATTGCTCTTCATGTGTTTCGCTGTTGAATATGATCGCGAGCTCTGCTCTTTGCGTTTCCAACTTCTTCATGGCCATTCTCGTTTCGTCTATGAACTGATTTTGGTACCTCGTGATCGAGTATAGTTTCTCGTAATTCCTCCATCTCTTCCTCTATGGTTGGTTCTCTATCATATTGACAAGAAAAGTCCATATCTAAAAGATTCTGAGATAAATCAAAACCAACAAAGAATCACTAAGACACTTGTTTTTTTTTTTTAAAAAGAAAAGAAAAAAAATAAATTAAAGAAACAAGAAAAAAAACCAAATTACAAATTAAAAATAGATAAAGTTGAAATTGAACAATGCCTAGTCCCGACAGCGGCCAAAAACTTGATCACGCGAAAGATGCACACACTTAAACGCAAGTGCACGTTATCGTGACAAGTAATATAGTCTGGTAAGACCGAATATCGCCCACGAGGATTAGGGTTCTAGTACCAACTATCTATCTTTTGATATCTATTTGGTGATTGATATTTGAGTTTGTGGTTTATAACTAGTAATTATAAAAGCTAATTTAACTATAGGTTTATTTCAGTTGTGATGGGAATAGGGCTTCCACGTCTCCTCACTATCCGCTTATGCTACTTATTAATGCAATAACTTACGGTAACTTCTTTTGGAGAAAGCGAGTTCACTAAATCGCTTTATACTCCCGTTAGGGTTATATAAACACTCAACCCCGATTGCACCTTACCTACCTTCGGTGATAAGGATAACTCTATAGGAGGATTAAGAACAAGAACCTAGTTAATCGTCACGCACAATGCGCAAAATTAGGTTTTAAGCCTGCTCATTAACGCTACATAAATAATTGAGGTATTTTCATCCCCGATCCGAGAATGTCTACCCCACTTACAGCATATTCACCATCCCCCCCTTTCGGAGTCTGATTAGAAATCATATAGTGATAATTAGTTGTCAATTAACTACCAAGCATTCAATTCAATTATTGGATAGATCTCAACAAGAAGAAGAATAACCATAAAGTCGTTAAATCATAACATAAGTTTTAGAGATTCAACATGGAAAGCCTATAGAGGAATTAGTTCCTAGTCATTGACATGACAAGAACTAATCCCATGTTCATCATACAAAACTGAAATAAAGTAAAGAAAAGGAAAAGAATTTACTAAACTATGGTCTCCAATCTCCAAGCAAGAAGCCTTGTGTTGTGCAGAAGGAACCCTTAAAAACCGCCTAGGTTCTCTTTTATAAGTGAAAACCGCCTCAACTTTTCCCTGCAGCTGGCCCAAAATCCGTCTGGAAACCCTTATTTTCAGCGTCCGCTGCGGCCGCGTTCGCATGGCGCCATGCGCCGAACTCGCAATCCGTCGGGTGAGTTGGCGCCGCGCCCGATTCTGGCATGCGAGCGCGTACTGCAACTCTGTAGCTTTCCGGGTGTTTAGCGCTGCGCCGCTTCGCAGCCGCGGTGCCAGTCTTCGCAGCTTCTGCGGATAGTGGCGCGCGGCCTGCTTCGATCGCGGGAGCGCCGGCGCTGCGGATAGTGGTGCCGCGGCCCATAGTTCATTGTATGGTTTAGATATCGGAGTGCCCTAATTAGTGCAAACCAATGATCCTTTCTAGGATTATGTGAGTATCGACTAAGTCGACTCATTGTATATGCTAAGTCCGGTCGTGTACAATTCATTATGTAAATAAGGCTTCGAGAACTTGTGTATACTCGATTGAGACACACTTTCACCTTGATTCTTCTTAAGGTGACTAGGGGGATCAAATGTGTAACAACCGGTCGATCGTCATAGTGTTCAAACTTTCTAAGGAACTTTTCAACATAATGAGATTGAGTTAATATGTAACCATCAGAATATTTTTGAATTCTAATACCAAGAATGACATCCGTTATTCCATATCTTTCATATCAAAACGACGTACAACATCTTCTTAGTTTGGTTAATTACATCCTTACTTGTTCCCAAAATTAGCATGTCATCAACATATAAGCATATAATGACACATGCATTCTTACATTCTTTAACGTAGACACATTTGTCACATTAATTTATTTGAAAACCATTTGATAATAATGTATTATCAAACTTTTCATGTCATTGCTTTGGAGCTTGTTTAAGTCCGTATAAAGACTTAATTAATTTACAAACTTCATTTCTTGACCTTTAACAACAAACCCTTCGGGTTGTTCCATGTAAATTTCTTCATCTAATTCACCATTCAAGAATGCAGTTTTCACATCAATTTGGTGTATTTCCAATTTCTCAAGTTGGTTATCCACTTCAGCTTTATATGTTTTAAACATGTTCAAAGTCTCGTCTTTGGTATGTATTAAGTATAGATAACAATATTTACTGCAGTCATTTGTGAATGATATATAATAATTTATTCCTCCACGAGATGGAGTTGCTTAGTAATCACACAAATCACTATGAATTAAATCAAGCACTTCATTTGATTTATCTACTATTTATGAGGATAACTTGCGTATTTTGATTCTATGCAAACTTCACTTAGTCATTTTGTTCATAGAGCATTTTGGCAACATGACTAAACTTACTATCCTTTGTAAAGAACGATAATTAACATGGCATAATCTTGAATGTCATAAGGAAGGGGAATCAACCATGCATGTAAGATCAAGTTAGTGCCTACATTTTCATTAATAATTGCAATTTCCTTAAGGTACAACAGATAGTTTGAAGAGCCCTCACTGGGTAACCATTCGCTACATACATCCCACCTTTGGTGAGTACAAATTTGTCTGATTCAAATACAATCTTAAAGCCCTTGTTACTAAGAACAGGACCAGAAATCAAATTCTTACAAATTTCAGGCACATGCAACACATTAGTGAGCACAAGATCATTCCTAAGTGAGTTTCAAAATCACCTTCCTTTCCTTCAACTTTCACATCAGAACATTCCTACGAAGCACGAACAAGGTTCTCCATCCTTGATGGGCTGGTAAGATGTGAACATGTCCTTTTAGGAACATACATGTATTGAAGCACCAGTATCCATCCACCAGTCGGTTGAATTGGTAACCAGATTTGCTTGAGCAGCAACAAAACTAATGAATTGGTTTTTAATTTCAGCACGGTTGGATTGGTGGATATTACCCAAACCTCCAACACCACTTCCTTGATTCTTGCGAAGGCGACAATCCTTTGCTCTATGCCAGGTTTACCTCACACCAATCAAACACCATCATGTGATTTCTTGAACGTATTGGTCTTTTGTGAGGCAAGTGCATTCCTCCCGACTGCAAAAGATGGCTTGACACCAACAAACTTGCCATTGCCCTTCTGAAACTTGGCCTTAGATGGATTTCCTTCAACCATGTTTGCATTAGGCTCCAAGGAAACATCATCAGCCTTTTCACTCCTCCGGTTATCTTCTTCAACTCGAAGTTTAAGAATCAATTGCTCAAAGTTCATTTCTTCGGTTAGATGCTTAAGATAAACCTTGAAATCCTTCCAAGAAGGAGGTAATTTTTCAATAATAGCACCAACAAGGAAATTCGGGTTAGGGCCCATACCTTCAACCTCTAACTCATGAACAATGACTTGGAGTTCCTCCACTTGTTTGACAACAGGCTTGGCATCGCTCATCTTAAAGTTCAGAAACTTGTCGATGACGAACGTCTTTGAACAAGCAACCTCAGTCTTGTACTTGTTCTTTATTGACTGCCACAACTCTCTTGCCGTTTTGAACGTGGAGTAGATATCATAGAGAGAGTCATCCAAGGCATTGAGAACATAGTTTCTGCAAAGAAACTCTTGACTTTCCCAAGTCTCAATAGACTTTCATCCCTCTCTGCATCAGTAGGAGCATTCTCCCCTTCTCATTCTGGCAGTGCCATGGGAGTCTCAGCAATCAATACATTTGCTACGTGAAGAGTTGTCAAATAGAACATCTTTTGTTGTCAGCGTTTAAAATCATAACCCTTGAATTTCTCTGATTTCTCAACATGCTTTTTCACCAACGAAGATCCAGATTGATCCATCTTTGCAAATCAAGAAATGAATTCTCTGAATTTTTTTGCAAACTTAGCAAGATCAGAAAAATGAATTTCTGAAATTTCTGTCTTAGATTGTTATTACCAATCTAGTATCTTGATGAAACAAGCACAATAATAGAATAATAACTACATTGAAATTGAAATCAACAACAAAGAATACTGCAAATTGAAAACAAACACTAACTTGATACGATAGAGGTCTGATGTCGCAGTGTCCTAAGACATAAATTCTCCCCCACTTGTGTTGTAGTTTATAGACGTATATCTAGAGGATACAATTATCTGGTTCAAGTTCTTGCACAAGAACTTGACCCTGGCGAATTTACTTTATGTCTTTTTCAGAAATGTATTTGGGAAGAAGAAGAAGGAAAACAATAATCTCAAATCATTAATTGTGTTAACTGATTGATAGTGTTCTTTCTTTAATCAAGTGATCAACATCCTTTATATAGCAGCATTTTCGTCCATATGCAGTCTTTCACACCAAAGGTTGTGATTGTTGTGAAAGAATACAACTTTTAGTTTGTTCTGAAAATCTGACAGTTGGATGATGCGCGAAAAGATGCACACACTTAAACGCAAGTGCACGTTATCGTGACAAGTAATATAGTCCTGGTAAGACCGAATATCGTCCACAAGGATTAGGGTTCAAGTACCAACTATCTACCTTTTGATATCTATTTGGTGATTGATATTTGAGTTTGTGGTTTATAACTAGTAATTATAAAAGCTAATTTAACTATAGGTTTATTTCAGTTGTGATGGGAATAGGGCTTCCACGTCTCCTCACTATCCGCTTATGCTACTTATTAATGCAATAACTTATGGTCTTCTTCTTTTGGAGAAAGCAGGTTCACTAAATCGTTTTATACTCCCGTTAGGGTTATATAAACACTTAACCTCAAAGATTGCACCTTACCTACCTTTCGGTGATAAGGATAACTCTATAGGAGGATTAAGAACAAGAACCTAGTTAACCGTCACGCACAATGCGCAAAATTAGGGTTTTTAAGCCTCTCATTAACGCTACATAAATAATTGAGGTATTTTCATCCCCAATCCAAGAATGTCTACCCAACTTACAGCATATTCACAATCCCCCCCTTTCGGAGTCTGATTAGAAATCATATAGTGATAATTAGTTGTCAATTAACTACCAAGCATTCAATTCAATTATTGGATAGATCTCAACAAGAAGAAGAATAACCATAAGCGTCGTTAAATCATAACATAAGTTTTTAGAGATTCAACATGGAAAGTTTATAGAGGAATTAGTTCCTAGCCATTGACATGACAAGAACTAATCTCATGTTCATCATACAAAAACTGAAATAAAGGAAAGAAAAGGAAAATAATTTACTAAACTATGGTCTCCAATCTCCAAGCAAGAAGTCTTGTGTTGTGCAAGAAAGGGAACCCTTAAAAACTGCCTAGGGTTCTCCTTTTATAGGCTGAAAACCGCCTCAACTTTTCCCTGCAGTTCGCCCAAAATCCGTCTGAAACCCTTATTTTTCCGCTGCCGGCCGCGTTCGCAGACGCGCGCGCCGAACCGCAATCCATCGGGTGATTTGGCGCCGCGGCCGATTCTGGCATGCGAGGCCATGGCCACTGCAACTCGTAGCACCGGGTGTTTAGGCGCCGCGTTCGCTTTTAGCCGCGGCTACGAAGTCTTCTGCAGCTTCTCGATAGTGGCGCCGCGCTCGCTTCGATCGCAGTGAGCGCGCTACCGGGTCCGGTTTCACTGCTTCTCCACTTTCTGCTTTTAGCTCGATCTCTCTTTGCCCTCTTTTAGCTCCTTTTCCGCCATTTGGCCATTTTAACCACTTTGACTCAAAAGAAAGGAAAACTATCCTAATACGACACTTATATGTGCAAAACGGGACAAAAGACTAACTAAAACTGACTCAAAAGGTGTATATAAAATACACCGATCATTGGACAGTGTTGCGGCTCTTTACCCTTAGCGTCGCGGCGCCAACATGGACATTATCATAGCGCCGCGACTCCTCCTCTTAGCGTCGCGGCGCTAAACTCGTCGAGCTCTCAGAGTTTTAGGCCAAGTGCACTGAGCACGAGAATTTTTTCTTATTCCGGAGCCACGGTGCTTCACCAAAAAATTCCAAAGCTTTATTTGATCACTAGTTTCTTCTTATCCCATACAAGTTCAAACATGACCTCTATAAGGATACAATACAGATCCTTCCCCGATGAGGAGGAAATATAAAATACAATCTTCATACCACCACTTGAAACTAAAATGTGTCACACTATCGCCGATACGATACCGCCGCTGATGGTCGGGTTTAACTACATGTGAGGGATAAGAACATCCACACTTCCTCATGAAGCAACAACAAACTTTGATCTCCAATCTTATGGCACCACCACAGTTTTAAAAGGCGCGCGTCTTGTCGCCATGTCGACAAGGCGAGGCGAGGCAGTAACGCCATTACATGTGTCAAGGCGATAATTTTCCGATGGCGTCGCCATTCTCGCCTTTTGGGCTATGGCGAGGCGTCGCAATGGCGCGCCTTTAAGAGCTTTCTGGGAGCTGATTTTCTTATGGGTATTTTCGTCATTTCAAGTGTTTTTTTAACCTTAATGTTAGAAAAACAACCGATTTTCAGCCATTCTCTCAAACCCCAACATTCTTCTACTTCTTTCTTCTTCATTACTTCGATTTCATCAACAAATCGTGAAGATTTCATCAAGAAATTTTAAAATTAAATCTCCTCAAGGTGAGTTCTTTCTTCTTTTATCTTTGTATTTATTTTTCTTGTAGTTCTCTGTTTTTATTCACCTCATCTTAAGAACATCTTCTCTGTTTTTTTCTTGAACATCTTCTTGTGCTATGTTTATTGCTACCACTCGACTTCTTGAACATCTTTTTTTTGTTTTGTTTTTTTTTTCATTTATTATTGCTATTGAATTTAGAAAATGGCGTCGGGTTCTTCTTCAACACCTACATCTGCCCAAATTGGTTCATCATCATCTGGAAAATCCAAAGATATAGGTTGGAATTATGGCATACATGATGCTAGAAGTAAAGACTCCGTGAGATGTATTTTTTGTGATAAAGTTAGTAATGGGGTATAAATGAACAAAATGTGGGAGGAGATAACTCTTTGTATGATGAAGACTATTGATGTATTTGTTAAGTTGAAACTTGAATTGTAATTGGATGGTTAAAAAAACTTAAGTTATTTGCGTCTTATATTGTTTGTAAGACTAAATTTTATGACAATTGAAGTGCTTAACTATTTATAACAGATTAGTCTTTATAATATTTTTATTTTATTACATATTTCATTATAATATTATTATTCAGGTAAATAATGCCGCAGTCCAAAAGGCGAGCGCCGTGGCGCTACGGCAAGGCGATAGTTCTTCGCCGCGATGCGCCGCACGCCATTTAAAACTATGGGCACCACACAAAAAAAAATCTGATTAAACATTTCTTTCTTCAGTTCATCTCTACTACGGGCCTAAACAAGCGGCTACTTTCTCCTAAAATGTTTATTACATACAATAAAGACAGCTACATGCAGAACATGAATACTTAAAGTGCTCAAAAAAATACCTTTAACTGGCAACTGGCCTAAACAAGAAGCTTCTTTCGCCTGAAATGTTTATTTACATACAATAAAGATAGTAGCACATGCAAAACATCCATACACATAACTACCATAAACTGACAACAGAGTTGCAAGATACGATTAATTTTTCTTCATCCGGAAAGCAAAAAGGATAAAACAGAAATCAACTTCAACCAAAGAATCATTCAACGTTGCAACTTGATAGAAAGAATTATCGAGACTAATGTTTCAAAACAATTAAACGGATGCACTCCACCGTAACATTCAATGTTTCAAATTTCAAAAATGAGATTACTGTCTTGGAGCACTTATTTTTTACCTGGTTAATTATTTTGTTTGTTTCTAATTTGATTCAACATCCAGAAGTTGCCAGAGTGCTTCAGTCGATTGACAAACAAAGCGTAACACATAATTGTGTCTGAAAGACGGTGATATCCGAATTGTTATATTAATTACTATAGTTTGTAGAATTTTTGTACAAGTGATTAGGACATTAGTATTATCGTAGGAATATGATTTTTCATATTTAGAGATTGTATATTGTATATATAGACCTCTTCATTAATGAAAATAATCAAGTGATTATTTCTTTCATGGTATCAGAAGTCTAGGGCAAAAATATCTTCTCCCAAAACCTTCCGTTGCCGTCTTCATTCTCGGCTACCGTCAGGCTGCCGGCCAAATTTTTTTCCCTCCCAAATTTTACTTCCAAATCTCTCGTTCTCCTCTTGTTCTTTCATAATGTCTACCTCAAAGAACACGTTTCATCCTGCCCTTACAGTGTCCAACATCAAAAACCACATCTCTATCGTTCTTTAGATGGAAAAAGTCCAATACGCGATGTGGACGAAAATATTTAAAGTTCACGCCACGCTCGCATCAAGTCCTTCATCACATCATCCCCGCGGAAGCAGACAAGGAGAAGGTGACTACCGCTGATGATGACCCTATGTTATGGACGAATCTTGATGCTACAGTACTCCAGTGGATTTATTCAACTATCTCTACGGATCCGTTGCAGATGATTATTGAATCCGACGCCACGGCGATGGAAACTTGGAATCGGGTGCGTGAAGGACTTGGGGCCCTTGAAACTCGTCATACAGGTGGTCTATTTTTATCACAGAAGAAGTATGCGGCTGAGATTATTGAGAGAGTTGACATGTCATCTTGTAAGTCATCTTCTACTCCGGTGGATACCAAATCGAAGTCGAGTGCTACTTCTAGCACACCATATGAGGACCCCACCCACTATCGTAGTCTTGCAGGGGCTCTTCAGTATCTTACCTTCACGAGACCAAATATTACTTATACAGTACAACAGATGTGTTTATTTATGTATGATCCGCGGATTGAGCACATGCACGCTCAAATGCATTATATGATACATACAGGGCACACTTGATTATGGATTGCATTTATATCCGTCATCCGTCTCTACTCTTGTGTCCTATACAGATGCTGATTGAGGTATTTGTCCAGATACCAGACATTCGAACTCTGGTTATTGTATATTTTTTTGTGATAACTTGGTCTCTTGATCGGCAAAACGTCAGGCTACTTTATCACGATCCAGTGCGGAGGCCGAGTATCGAGGGGTAGCCAATGTGGTGTCTGAGTCATGTTGGCTACGTAATCTTCTATGAGAGCTTCACTTTCAAAAGCTACCTTGGTCTACTGGGATAATATTAGTGCAGTCTATCTCTTTGGGATCCGGTACAACATCAGCTCACTAAACATATCGAGATGGATATTCTTCGCGCAAAGGTAGCTCGTGGACAAGTATGTGTCTTGCATGTCCCTTCGCGATACCAAATTGTTGACATCTTTACTAAGGTCTTCCCTTAGTTCTCTCAGCGTACGACAACCGTCCGCTATGACTGCGGGGGTATGAAAGACTGTGATATTCAAATTGTATATATTAATTATCATAGTTTGTAAAATTCTTGTATAAGTGTAATTAAGACATTAGTATTATAGTAATAATATGATTTTTTATATTTAGAGATTGTATATGGTATATATAGATCTCTTCATTAATGAAAATAATCAAGATTTTAGTATCAATTAAAACTCAAAATAGAGTAGTTAAATGCAGCCCCTCAGAGGAGCTTGATATAAAAATTAATGAAACATAACAACATAAGTAGTACATACCTCATTATAAGAGCAAACACTAGTGCCATCCCGACCAACATGTTCTTGAAAGTTGTTAATATCTTTTGAGACATTTGGCAGAACAACATCATCAAATAAACAAAGATCCCTGGTATGTGCTTCATCAATCTCTACAACCATAGACCCAGCCACTCTCTTACAATAGAGCAACCTCGTATCATAATTCACATCAAAACCCCTACCAAGTGCCTGCACTGCATTTATCACTGTATGAATAGCTGCTCCCGTATCCTCCATCATATCCCCCCTCTACTCCAACAAAAAAAAAACCAATTCACCGAGTTCTTCAAACAATCAACCCACAGCCCAGTAATATTTCTAGCCCAAAAAAAAAACTCAGTTGCAATTTTTTCAGGATTAGACAACCACCCCACTACTCACAAAGCTGTAATCTTTATGTTAAATATTGACTATATCAGTGTATGATCGATAATTTGATAGAAGAAGATGAACAAATCCACATCCGAGATATACAAGACGACATGCAGACATTAGAATTCTAGAAAGAATCATGCACCATGGTGAAGAAGGAGAGGGAGACGATGAACAGTAGAGAGAGAGAGAGTCGAATAGAGAGAGAAAGGGGCAGAACTTTTTTTATTCACTTTTCTTATTGAATTTTTTATACACATTGTAATCCAAGTATACATATACACAGTCAGTCTAAGTGTTGGGCTGCCTTACATAAAATAGAATAGAAATGGGCTTCACCCTTTATAAACAAAGAAGGCCCAATGAAGTGGGCTGTGTATTGTTCTATTCTTAACATACCCCCTCAAGCTGACTACCGGAAGATATTCAGGAGTCCAAGCTTGGAACAAAGATGTTGATGCTGTATTCTGTTCAGGCCCTTTGTGAGTAAGTCAGCTAGCTGATTTGTTGTATGTATATACTCTGGTTTTATAATACCTTTCTGAATCTTGTCTCTGATGAAGTGTAAGACAATCTCTATGTGTTTAGTCCTCTCATGAAAGACTGGGTTTGCTGCAATCTGAATTGCTGATTTACTATCAGTGTAAACTGTGATAGGATGATTAACCTGTACACCTATATCTTTTAGTAGACCAAGTATCCAGGTTAATTCTGCCACTGTGCTTGCTAAGCTTCTATACTCTGATTCTGCTGAACTTCTAGAGATAGTACTCTGTTTTTTTGACTTCCAAGATACAAGAGAATTACCAAACTTTATTGCATATCCTCAGAATCGATTTTCTCAGATGTGGACAGCAAATGACCAGTGCATCACGATGAGGTTGTTAGTGTCTCTTGTTTGTTGCTTGACATCAGGATCCCCTGTCCAGGTTGACTCTTGATGTACCTCACAATTCTTAATGCTGCATTGAGGTGAGACTTCTTTGGTTGCTGTAAAAACTGACTGAGGACCTGCACACTATAAGATATATCTGGTCTAGTAGTGGTTAAGTATAATAATTTTCCTATTAGCCTTTGATACAAGCTAATGTCTTCTATGAGTTCATCCTCTATTACTACCTTACTGTTATCTATAGTGTGTTTGGTCTGCACAAGCCTGTCATACTCTTTTGTTGTTAACTTCATATTGCAGTCTATAGGTGTGTTAAAGGGCTTGGCAGCAGAAAGTCCTAATTCAGCTATAAGTTCTAAAGCATATTTTCTTTGATGCATTAGGATTCCTTTGTTAGACCTCACAAACTCCACTCCTAGAAAATACCTTATTTCCCCTAAATCTTTCATTTTAAAGACTTTATGTAAAGATTGTTTAGTCCCTGTTATCAGTTCTAAGTTACTTCCTGTAATGAGAATATCATCTACATAGACTAGGACTAAAATCATTCCTGTATCAGTTTGTTTTATAAAGAGAGAATGGTCATATTCAGACTGTCTAAACTTCATATGTTTTAGAGCTTCTGTAAGTTTAAAATTCCATTGCCTAGGAGCTTGTTTTAGACCATATAGAGACTTGATTAGCCTACATACCTGATTGCCTCCCTGGCTAATGAATCCCTGTGGTAGTTCCATGTATATCTCATCATGTAGATCACCCTGTAAGAAAGCATTGTAGACATCCATTTGATGTATGTGCCAATTTTTAGAAGCTGCTAGAGATATTATAGATCTGATAGTCACCATTTTAACTACAGGGGAGAAGGTCTCATGATAGTCTATCCCTTCAGTCTGGCTATACCCTTTAGCAACAAGTCTTGCCTTAAGCCTTTCAATCTCTCCTGTATCCTTATACTTTATCTTATATACCCATTTACATCCTATGGGACTCTTATCTTTAGGCAGGTTAACTATTTCCCATGTATGATTATCCTGTAGGGCTTTTATTTCAGATTGCATTGCCTCTACCCACTTAGGATTTTTTGAAGCTTCCTTATAATTCTTTGGTTCTACCAAGTCTGAAAAGGCAGTTAGAAAAGCTTTGTACTTACTGGCTATATTGTCATAGGAAATATAGTTAGCTATAGAGTATGGAGTGCTGGTATTACTGGCTTCTCTTGTGACAAAGTCTTTCATCCATATTGGGGGTTGTTTTGTCCTGGTAGATCTCCTCATATTTGTCAGACTTCCAGATTCAGTATAGGTCTGATTTGTGGTTAGTTCTACCTCAGGAATTGTCTTATTTGATTCAGTACTTTCCTCATCCTCTATATTGATCTTACTGCTATCATTCTGAGATATATATGTGTTTGTGCTGGGTATACAGTGATGAGTATTGTTGGGTATTGGTTCATTATATCAAGAATAGAAAGATGTCACTTTGTTCACTTTGGAACACGTGATTCTCGTGAGACAGTAGTTTTAAAAGGGAACTCATTTTCTCTGAAACTTACATCTCTATTTACTAAGAACACTTTAGTTTCTAAATCATAAAGGATATATCCCTTTTGTGTTTCAGAATATCCCATAAGCACACAATACCTAGTTCTAGATAGTAGCTTGTCATTTACAGAGAGATTATTGGCAAAGCAGAGACATCCTAAGACCCTTAAGTGATGGATAGAAGGTTTCCTTTTATACAGCATTTCATAAGGAGTTTTCCCAGTGACTGAGGATGGTAATCTATTAATGATATAGACTGCTGCCTGAATGCACATTCCCCAGAATCTTAGAGGAATATGGCCCTGAAACCTTATGGCTCTAGTTAACTCAAGAATGTGTCTATGTTTTCTTTCAGCCACACCATTTTGTTGTGGTGTATAGGCACAGGTTTTTTGATGTATTATACCTAACTTAAGGAATATAGCATTGCAAGCCTCATTTACAAATTCAGTACCATTATCAGTCCTTACCACCCTAACTGTTTTGTTAAACTGAGTTTGTACAAAAATCAGAAACTGTTGTAACACAGTGCATACATCAGATTTAAGGTTAAGTAAATAAATCCAAGTCATTCTAGTAAAATCATCTACTATTGTAAGAAAATACCTCTTTTCATTATGAATTTGAACTTTGTAAGGGCCCCATACATCCATGTGAATCAGATCAAAAGCTGCAGTACTTCTATTGTTGCTCAATGGAAAAGGTAACCTACATTGCTTAGCACAAGGATGATTTTACGATTCCTTATTATTCTAGCTATAGTTCGAGTTAGCTCTAATCAATTTACTCAATACATGGCTAGAAGTGTGCCCAAATCTTTTGTGCCAAGTATCTATTTCTTCCTCAGTAAGTGTGTGATTAACAGTTTTATTTACACTCAAACTTATTCCCTCTTGACTCCCTAATAGTTGTGAGGGAGCCTGGTTCACTAGTATGTAAAGTCCATCTTGTAGTCTACCAATCTCCTTCACCTTCCCATTGTAAAGATCCTGAAACACACAAAAATCAGGATAGAAGATAGCAGCACACTGCAAATCCTTTGTTAGTTGAGAGACAGATATCAAATTGAATTTAAACTGAGGTATGAAGAAAACATTTTGTAGTGTGCACCTGTCTGATATGTTACTGGAGCCAATATGTGTTACACTAACTAGTTCTCCATTTGGTAAATGTACTCTCTTAGAATCAATATGGTTTTCTAATATAGTTTCCTTATTAATTAAATTTATATCAGATACCATATGATTGGTTGCCCCAGTGTCTATTATCCACTGTCTCATTATACCTTTTCCTAGTAGAGATTTGTGTTTAGATATACCTGTAGTTACTGCATTTGAGACATGATGTGAATTCCTGTCTTGTGTAGTGTCTGCCTGATCTATCTTGAGATTGAGAAGCTTAATAATCTGCTCATACTGTCCCTCGACAGACAAAGTTCTACGAGGATCGTAATCGGTACTCTCTGAATTATCATTTGCTTTATTTCTTTTTGATTCAAAAGCTCCATATGCAGCATGCTCTTTTCTTTTAGACTTAAAACCAGGTGGATAACCAACCACCTTGTAACAGAACTCCTTAGTATGCCCTCTCATTTTACACACCTCACAAAAAAGATTGGAGGTGGATTTTTTATATTTCTGGGTACTTGACCCTTCTTTAGAAAATGTAATAAGTGGGATCATATACCATATTTTGTTTAGCACCACTGTGTCCACCCAACAAATCCAAAGCAGATCTTGTAACAACAGATTTTTGACTTTCACCACTTGTAATCATAGAGTATGCCTTGTTGACAGTAGGTAGAGAAGGCATGAGAAGTATTTGGCTTCTAGCTTGCATATAATTTTCATTTAACCCCATTAGGAACTGATACAGTTTCTGCTTTATCTGTGATCTAGGGCAAGAAACAGTTGTGTTTACGATCTGTGTTCTTTCTGGCCCTCCTCTTCGAATTAGTCTTCTATTCTGATATATAAACACTGAGTATTGATTAATTTCTCTGTGTAATCAATATTCTTCGAATATCTGTGATTTCTTGAAAATTAGGGGGGAAAACCCTAATTCTAAAAGAATTTTCGTATTAAAGAAAAATGAGAACTGACCAAACTCAAGGGACAATGGAAACTGGTACGACTTCCTCTTCTACTGAAAGGACTGACCTTACAGTTACAGCTGTGACAGACCATAACCATCCCCTACACCTACAACCTTCAGACGTAAGTAGTGTTTCATTGATCTCCTTTCAACTTTTGGGATCTGAAAACTATATTGTATGGAGTAAATCAATGAGAATAGCACTACTACTGGGCTGGTCTTACCCTAGTTCACATCAAGAACATACCGAAGACAGATAAAGAAGAAAACAAACAGAATAGATCAGAAAATCACCAGAATCGCTCGGATCTTAGTTGAGTAGTTGCGGAAGGATAATCTGAGGCTCTGATACCATGAACAAATCCACATCCGAGATATACAAGACGACATGCAGACATTAGAATTCTAGAAAGAATCATGCACCATGGTGAAGAAGGAGAGGGAGACGATGAACATTAGAGAGAGAGAGAGTCGAATAGAGAGAGAAAGGGGCAGAACTTTTTTTATTCACTTTTCTTATTGAATTTTTTATACACATTGTAATCCAAGTATACATATACACAGTCAGTCTAAGTGTTGGGCTGCCTTACATAAAATAGAATAGAAATGGGCTTCACCCTTTATAAACAAAGAAGGCCCAATGAAGTGGGCTGTGTATTGTTCTATTCTTAACAGAAGAGAAGAATTTGTGAACGGAAAAACAGAGAATAAGAGTGGAAAAGAGGGAAATATTTGGGGCTCAAATGAGCTTCTCGATTGTATTTTCTATTATGTTTTGCACACTGTAAAACTGATTACTAAGTCCTATTTATAAGAAGTTAACTAACTAAGGCTAACTAAACTAACCAAGGTAACTTTAATCAACTATACATCAACTATATATCTCAACATCCCCCCTCAAGCTAGGCACTGAAAACAGAGGTTTCACTCAGCTGAAGCAATAACAAAGTACTCTACTAAAAACAACAAAGAATGGTAACATCGAACTCTTTAAGTGGAAAGCTGGTATTTACGTAGCCTATTCAATTTTTTGTAACTCATTCGATCAACATTGTTGAACAAAGATAAGGATGCACATCCGATAAGTGGAAACATTAAGCTCACAAATATCCGGGACGGTGTCCATAAGCCACCATGCTATTCCAAGATGCACTAAAGGCGATGTCGAGGATCCAACAACCTGAGCCATAAACATTTCTCTAGGAGGAATCTTCATGTAATGAGAAACATGAATCTTGATCGATCCTTTTGACAACACCAAGATTCACAAGGAAATGTAAACATACTCCAGCGATTGCGATCATTTTTCAAAGACTTTTAATTTTTGTAGCGATGCAGTGCGATAACATTTTCCAAACCGGTACTACAACACCAACAATTGCACACAAAAACTACCGATCCGCAAGGAAATACAAGCGACAAAACAACAATACAATCGCATCAATAAGCGGCAATAGCAAAGAACACAACCGCAACACTCAACATCGCAGCCGCAATCCATCCGTAGTAGTTTCGCATTTTCATAAAAACGATGCAAAAATCTAGTTTTAACGAATGCGTCAATAAGCGGCAATATCGGTAACACTATAATTTTGCCTCCGAACTTGATTTCGGTTTAACATAGTTTGAGAATGACATCCTTTAACAGATTGTGATGACAGAAACATCTGCTCCCATCTCCACAATATTTTCCGTTTCTTAAATGTAGCGCAGACCGTCTCAGTAGTCGATCCCGCAAATGCTTGAATCTCTCGCCATCGCCCTAATTCAACAGAATAACCACTGGATTCATCTTGGCGAAGAACCCCTCGTTCTCTAGTCTCACTCGGACTAGAGAATCCCTCGAGTCTCTCTATGAATTTGTTATGAACCAGCACCAGCAGACTAAAACTTTCTGAACCAAAGACCAGCATGCAGTAACTAACAATTTTGATTACGAACCAAAGACCACAGATTACAACTTTGATTACGAACTAGCACCAAAGAATTTGATGTCGGCGAGAACCTCTTCGTTCTCTAGTCTCTCTTGGACTAGAGAATCTCCCGATTCTCATCACGCAAGCAATTTTAATAAGCGGCAAGAACCTCCTCGTTCTCTAGTCTCTCTTGGACTAGAGAATCTCTTGATTCTCATCACGCAAGCTATTCTATTGAATATGCAACAGACCTACAATTTCTTTGAACCGAAATCCTATTGATTCACAGTTTCTTGTGGTGCATAATTTTGCACCTCCAAGAATCTCAAAGTCGATAAAACACCAAAGAATTGTAAGCTTGTCCATTTTTTTCTGCATTTGTATAGTGAAAACACAGTCCTAACAGTAAACCAGAAGCAGCAAGCCAATACACCAACACAACAACAACAAGCTGCTTCGATTCCTTACGACTGTTGTATACCAACACATCCTCAACAGTCAACTACATCAGAGAACACAGTGTCCAGCAACACAGACACCAACACACAAAAAAACACAAAAACGACTTTAACGATAACTCGCCAACACTTGACAGAGAACAACAACACAACAAACAACTACAACAACAAACAGCTACAACAGCTATCAATAACCACAACAACAACATTTTTCTCCAATCCGCCAATTCACCAACACAAATACAAAATGAAGTTGAATTTCCATCAACTCGGCTATCCTCGGCGATCTGCGACGTCGCAACGATAGCCAAAGGCGGAGTGTATCCGCAGAAAATAAAAGCATCTCCATATGATTCGGTCGACAAAAGCGATAATAGAAATTACCTCAATACTCTGTCGATTTCGATTTCTGCGATTCTCTGTTTTCCGAAGGACGCGATTTCGTTTTTCAATTTTCAGTTGTTGCGATTTCTCTGTTTTTCCAGAAGAAATTGCTATCGATTTTTGATCGATGCAATTGCAATTGCAGATTTCTGCTTCTTCGATTCTGATTTTTCTGATTTTCAATCGAAGATTGCAATTTCAATTACGAAAATCGCAATTTCGCGATTTCAATTTTCATCCATCGATCTCCTTCTTCGATCTTTTCTCCTCGATAATCCATTCCTTAATCGCAACTATTGAATCGATTGAGAACAATTTCATCACATCGATTGAGCAGTTTCAGTATCTTCAACGTTTTTTATTTTCTGATTTTCAGAAATTTCTATCGGTTTCTTCAATTGATTGTGTGATACGAAGGTTCTACGAATCGGTAGGCTTTGATATCATGTTAAATATTGACTATATCAGTGTATGATCGATAATTTGATAGAAGAAGAGAAGAATTTGTGAACGGAAAAACAGAGAATAAGAGTGGAAAAGAGGGAAATATTTGGGGCTCAAATGAGCTTCTCGATTGTATTTTCTATTATATTTTGCACACTGTAAAACTGATTACTAAGTCCTATTTATAAGAAGTTAACTAACCAAGATAACTTTAATCAACTATACATCAACTATATATCTCAACACTTTACAACCCATATATCAAAAAAGAAACTCTCAAGCTGAGTCAAGTCAAGTATATAGAGCTTCTTCTGAGGTTGACTAAATAAATTACCAACAAGTTATTTACCCGAATAGTGAAAAAGTCCAGCTTTATCTTGATCTTGAATCTTCCATGGAGACTTTAGACTTCTGATGTTGTCTAATATGTCTCTGCCAATATATAAACATAAATTTGTATGTAATATATCCGTCTCAGATTATTTACCGTGCTTATTAAAAAAGTTATTTTTAATATTTTAGAAGTTCAAAATACAAATAATTATTTTTAAGATATAATTAATTTTTTTTATTTGTTTAATGTACTGAATTGTTCTTTTTTTTGTATTTTTAATAAAATTTTATAAGATGACAAATAAATGAAATAAAAATAAAATAATCAAATACTTGTTGTAATAAATATTTCTGGAAGGCGGGTAAAGCAAAAAACAACTAATAATGTGAGACATAGGGAGTATCTAACAACTCCTTATATGTTTCTTTACTATATACTTTGTTTGTCTCTAATTATAACATTTTGTTCTAAGGGAAATGTAGGATTTGGGACGTACGTTCCGTTGATTAATTTCTTGTATAAAATATTGATGTGATCGTACGGCTAAGAAATAATAAGAGGGAGTACACGTGTGTGGACTTTGACTTATGTCATAATAGTATTTGAGGAAATCAGTAAACATAAAAAATTCAATTTTTCACTTTTGTCCTTTTCAAAATTCAAACTTAGATAAAGAAGGAAAATTGCAATAATTGATCATAAGCATAAAAAAGTTTTAAACTCTTTATAAATTGAATGAATATATACAGGAATCTGATTTTATTTCAAAAAGTAGTAGCACCTGTTAGAGGAATCAAATCAGTGGAAATTTGTATTTAATTTTGTTTTATGAAGATTTTGTATGGAGTAACATTTACAAAGACTTGATCCTTGGATATTTACTCAGATTTTCTGATTTAAAAAGTGGATTATCATATACTATTTTACGTTCATTCTCAATCGCATAAACAGGTTATAAAGTTAAATAATGGAGTCAGTAAAAGAGGGGGGGTAATAATAAAATTATATGAATTCACAGTTTATGCTATTAGCTTCCCACTTAAATGTAGGTGTTTACGTCGGGTTCGTACACGCAGCAAAATTTAAAAATTTATGTTTCAAACCCGTCGACGGTCGAACTGCAGTATGATAAGTAATGAAAAATACAAACACAAAGTAAATGTAAAACTTCGAGCGAAGACTTACATTTTGGAAGTAGTCAGCCAAGCAGTTGAATCTTCCAGCTCACTGCTCCTCCGTTGAAAATGAACGTGTAACCAAACTAAGATTTAAAATCATCAACATCTGTCTGGAAACTAGCATCGGTATACCCAGTGGCAACCAGTTCATCAACTTCACCATAGACTAAGAAGTAATCTTTAGTACGCCTGAGATACTTGAGAATACTCTTGACTGCTTTCCAGTGTTCCTCGCCAGGATTCTGCTGGAACTTGCAAGTCATACTAAGTGCAAAAGCCACATCTGACCTAGTACAGGTCATGGCATACATGATTGATCCTATAGCCGAAGCATATGGAATCCTCTTCATGCGCTCAAGTTCAATAACACTAGAAGGGCAGCCCTTCTTCGTTAACTTGATGTCTTGACCCATCGGAAGATCTTATTTCCTGGAATTCTCTATTGAAAAGCGTCTAAGAACTTTGTCTATGTAGACTGACTGTGACAGCCCCAACAATCTATTAGGTATATCTCTGTAGACCCTAATTCCCAGAATGTAGCAGGCTTTACCTAAATCATTCATCATGAAGGTCTTGGACAACCAATCCTTGACTGACTGCATGAGAGTCTTATTATCTCTCATTATCAATATGTCATCAACATATATAATAATGAAGACAATACCTTCATCCTTGCGTTTGGAATAAATACAAGGATCTTCTTTGCTTCTGACGAAATCAAAAGATTTGATAGCATTGTCAAAGCAAATGTTCCAACTCCTAGAGGCTTGCTTAAGCCCATAAATGGACTTCTGTAGCCTGCACACATCATTTGGTATGGACTCACACGAAAAACCCTCGGGTTGTTTCATAGACACTTCCTCAATTAGATTACCATTGAGGAGTGCAGTTTTGACGTCCATCTGCCAAATGTCATAATCATAATGTGCAGCTATTGCAAGCAAAATCTGAATAGACTTTATCTTAGCCACCGGTGAAAAGGTTCCATCATAATCCACACCAGGACGCTGAGTAAAACTTTTAGCCACTAGTTTAGCTTTATAAGTCTGAACCTTGCCAGATGCATCAATCTTCTTCTTGAAGACCCATTTGCATCCTATGGGTTTAACCTCATTTGGCAAATCAACCAAGTTTCACACCTGATTGATATACATAGATTTCATTTCGAATTTCATGGCTTCTTACTATCTTTTCGAATCAACGTCTAGCATTGCTTCGCTGTAGGTTCTAGGCTCGTCATCATCTGGAATATCTAGCTCATTCTGTGTTTCCACAAGTAGATTTAGTCTTTTCGAAGGACGATGAGATCTAGTATACTACGGAGTTGATTATCTTGTGGTTCGCCATAAGTATGTTCGATGTGAGTAGTTCTCGCTACCGTCGAACCACCAATATTAAAGCTTTCAGGAATATCATTTTCATGTCTTTCCTGAATGGGAGGAAATGCAACTGGTGCACTTGCTCCCAAGGTCTGTGCCGGAAGATCTTGCATTTCTGCATTACTCCTCGTAGCACTCCCACTGGCCGAAGGGGGTATCCTAAATACCCAATCTTCGGCAGAAGCTCCCGCTGAATTCTTGTCTTCATTATCGGGCAAGGATTCAACCTCTTTGTTACCTTGTTCTTAAATTTCTTCAAGTTTCATCTCCGTGCAACTCTCATCCTTGTAGACATATTCATCTTCAAGGAAAGTTGTGTTCCTAGAAACAAATATCTTATGTTCTCCAGGAAGATAGAAATAGTATCCCTTAGTTTCCTTCGGATACCCTACAAAGTAACATTTCTCACTTTTAGATTCCAACTTATCAGTGATTAACTTCTTGACATATGCAGGACACCCCCAGGGCCTTATATGTATAAGTGATGGCTTCTTGCCACACCATACCTCATATGGTGTCTTTTCGATTGATTTAGATGGAACTCTATTTAGAACATATATTGAGGTCAAAATAGTGTATCCCCAAAGGTATGTAGGAAGAGCTTAAAAGCTCATCATGGAACGGACCATGTCAAGCAAGGTTCAGTTTCTCCTCTCGGCAACACCATTAATCTGTGGTGTTCCAGGAGGTGTCCATTCGGAATGAACTCCATGAAGCTTTAAGTATTTAAGAAATTATTTACTTAAGTATTCACCCTGTTAGGTGTATTTTGTATATGTTTTTTGAGTCATTTTTAGTTAGTATTTTACTCATTTTTGTTGTGTTTAGTATAGTATTAGGTTTGTTTTTCTTTCTTTTGAGTCACAGCGGTTCCAAAAGGCAAAATGGCGAAAAGGAGCGAGAATTGAGCAGAAAATGTGCTCCCGAGGCAAAAAGGACGAAAGTTGGCACATCAGGACGAAGAATTTTCAGCACCGCAGTGCCATATTTAATGAGAAGCACAGGACTTTCAGCACCGCGGTGTCACTATGCAGAACCGCGGTGCCATATTTGCTGAGAAGGTGCAGGAGTTTTGGTACCGCGGTGCCGGTGCGGAAAATCTCAGTTCCGAAGAAGAATTGGCTAAGGGCAGATTGGTCCATAGGACACGAAATTTGAAACATATTTAAGCCCTAGGGATTAATGCTATGAGAGTTGGTCATTCTACAACATAGTACAACACAAGACAACAAGGGAGGCTACAATTGGAGACTTAGTTCGTAGTAATTTCTTTTCTTTCGTTTTTAATTCAGTTTATGTATGAATTTTATGTTAGTTCTTAGCGTGACTATGGTTAGGAGCTAAACACTTTATTAGGGTTTTCCTTATGAATCGCTTGAAACTTCTATTCATGAATTAATGCAGTAGTTTGATTTCTTCTTCACTTGATTAAGATTTAGTCAATAATTGGTATGAATGTTTGATAATTAATTGATCACGAATTATCATAATATATATGATTTCGAATCAAGAACCGAGAGGAGAGATTTGGATATGCTGTAATTGACTAGACATAGGTTAAAATCGCGGACGACAGTACCCCGATACTTGTGTAGCATTATAGGTTACTGTTCTTAATCCTCCTATGTGGTAAATCTTATCATAGAAATATAGAAGGGTTCTGCACTGGGGTTGAGTGATTATATGTCTTAACCGGAATATAAGACAGTTTAGTTAATCGTTATCTTAACGTAGAAGAAGTCATTCTAGTTGCATTAAGGATTGAATATAGTGGATAGTCGAGGATTTTGGAAGCCCTAATTCATTCATAACTGATTACAACTTAAATAGTTCCGTAATTCTTGAAATTATTCTAGTAGTTAAACAAAAACCCAACTCAAATATCGATTTCCAAATAGATAACATAGAATAGATGAACGGTAATTAGAAACTAGTCTCTGAAAATGATATTCGATCTTATCAGACTATATTACTTGTCAACGATGCGTATGCTTGCGTGAGCATTCGAAATATCGCTAACAAGTTTTTGGCGTCGTTGCCGGGGACTGGCGTACATCTAATATCGAACCATTTATTTTTATTTCTACTTAGGCTTAATTTTTATTTTTTCTTAGTGTTAGAACACTGTTGCCTTGATTTGTTTGTTGATTTTGGTCTATTTCAGGGATTTAGTGTATGCGAAGAAGGATAGGAGCAGATACACTTGTTCCCTTCAACCCTGAAATCGAAAAACTGTGCAAGCAAAACAGGCGTGAGAAAAGAATTGTTGATTTACTAGCCATGGAAAATCAGTAGAATAACAACAACGGGGTACCTGAAGAGGTGTTGAATAATGAGGTATCGGCTGACATGGGACAAGTCCCACTACCTCCAGAAAGAAGCTTGGGAGATTATGTTCTGCCCATGGTTACTGGTGCACAGACATGCATCAGGCTCCCAACAATAGGGGCGAACAACTTTGAGATCAAGCCATTCATCCTGAGCATGGTCCAGAACACAGTACAGTTTGGGGGATTGCCATCTGAAGACCCCTACATGCACATTGCCAACTTTCTGGAGTTGTGTGCCACTTTCAAGTACAATGGCGTTACTGACGATGCCATTAGACTGAGGCTCTTCCCGTTCTCACTTAGGGACAGATCCAAGAGCTGGTTGAACTCACTACCTGCCAACTCCGTCACCACCTGACAGGATTTAGCCCAAAAGTTTCTCGCAAAGTTCTTCCCTCCTTCAAAGGCAACAAAGTTAAGGGAGAGTTGAACAATTTCTACCAGGTGGATGGTGAGTCACTCTATGATTCCTGGGAGCGATTTAAGGATCTGCAAAGGAAATGCCCACATCATGGCATAGAGAAGTGGATGTTAGTCCACATTTTTTATAATGGGCTGAGTGGTACTACTCGTACCATCATTGATGCTGCAACAGGGGGAACCTTTATGAGAAAGAGTGACAATGAGGCACATGAGTTACTGGAATACATGGCTACTAACAATCATCAAGGGGCAGACAACAGGTCAGTGAATAGCATGAAGACTATGGGCATACATGAGTTAGATGTCATCATCACTCGAATGCACAGTGGCCTTCCGACGGCAAATCGCAAAGAAACACCACGTTCGTGAATGCGATCGGATGCCTGTAAATTGTGAGATTTGTGGTGGATCACATTCCTTTGACAGATGCACAGCGGTGGACCCTAATAATGTGTCAATGGAGCAGGTTCAGGCAGTTGAGAACTTTCAACGACCTTATAATTCCAACACATACAATCCAGGGTGGAGGAATCACCCTAACTTTTCGTGGAGGAATGACCAGGCCCAGCAACAACTATATCAAGGTAGTTACCAGAACCAGCAAGGACAGAATCAGGCTACCTCATCCCAGCAGTTTAGACCACCTACATAGCAGGAGAAGCCTGATGAGCTGAGGGTTTCATTGCTTACACTCACTAATTCGCAGAATTAGTTCATGTCTGAAATCAGGTCCTCTCTCAGGAATCTGGAAACGCAGGTTGGGAAACTGGCAAAGATGGTAACCAACAGACCGCAGGGTACTCTCACAAGCAACACAGAGGTCAATCCAAGAGAGCAACAACAGGCAGTGTTGTTAAAGAGTGGAAAGCAGTTTGAGCAAGTATCTCCCCAACCCGCAGTGGTTCATGAGAAAGAGGGTGAGAAAGCAGTTGAGGAATGAAATGAGAGGGTCACTGAGGACCACCCTACATTTGAGAAAGCTCCACCAGTACCTTTAAGGGAATACACTGATAGAATCCCTTACCCGCAGAGGCTCTAAAAGAAGGCCATAGACAAGCAGTTCTCCAAGTTCTTGGAGGTGTTTAAGAAGCTTCACATCAATATCCCTTCATTGAGGCGTTAGAACAAATGTCTGCATACTTCAAATTCATGAAGGAGATACTTGGAAAGAAGAGAAGGTTGGCAGATTATGAGACAGTAACATTGACAGAGGAGTGCAGCGCCATTCTACAAAAGAAACTGCCTCCTAAGTTGAAAGATCCAGGAAGTTTCACCCTGCCCTGCACTATTGGCAGAGTAACATGCAACAGGGCACTTTGTGACTTAGGGGCTAGTATCAATCTCATGCCTCTGTCTGTGTTCAAGAGATTGGGTTTGGGGGTAGCCAAATCAACCACAGTTAATTTGCAGCTGGCTGACCGAACCGTGGTACACCCCAGAGGCATAGTGGAAGATGTGTTTGTCAAGGTGGGAAAGTTCTTCTTCCCAGCAGACTTTCTCATTCTTGACATGGAGGAGGATGATGAAATACCCATCATTTTGGGGAGACCATTCCTTGCAACGGGTAGAGCCCTAATCGATGTGGAGAAGAGAGAATTGAGATTAAGGGTTCAGGAAGAAGAGATGGTATTTAAGGTGTTTAAATCCACCATTGAGTCCCGAGCCCACAAGCTTATGATGAAACGGTAACAAAGATTCGTGAGCATAGACCAAACCTAGGGAGATCATTCCTACAGCTGTGAACTCACAGGCTAGTTTGAAAGATGCAATAAAAGTTCATTACATGAAAGCTGACAAACATGTAATTCCTACTGAACTCAATATTGTGTAAAAGAAAAATAGAGTGAGGAAGAGAAGAATGATCCTTAAGTGGATAGGTTATGGGGTTAATTTACCCCAATGATTTAATAAAGAACTTACGTCCGGCTAAAAGACGTTAAAGACAGCGCTACTTGGGAGGTAACCCAATGTTTAAATTATGCAATTTAGTTTAAATAGAACAGTCTCACTTTTGGTATGTTTGTTGTATTGTGATGTCAGGTGACGGAATCGGAGAATGAGCATGAAGAAAATGGTGGAAAACACAGTCGCAGTCGACCGTGTGTCAATCTGCGGATCATGCGGTGCCAAATGTTCAGAGAGGCCCCAGTACTTTAGGCACCGCGGTGCCACTATGCATAACCGCGGTGCCGATTAGCGATTTCCGAATAATTCAAAGGCCCGAAATCGCCAAATATCATCCCACAGATACCGTCTCAATGTAGTATCCGCCGCCACCACCACCACCATTTTGAGTCGTTGTATGTCTGTAAATCGTCCCTCTTTAATTTTTAATCTTTTACACATTTGGGACAACGTGTAGTTTAAGTTTGGGGGGGGGGGAGTTCTTATTTTATTTTATTTTTGAGTCTTTTGTTTGTTTTTGTGTTTTATGTGAGTAAATTGTTTTTATGATCATGCATGATATTATTTGGAGCGCCTAGTGAACTAAGTGGAATAATGTAGTGGAATGAGAAGCTAAAATCTGTGTGCTTAAGTTAGATATGCCAAAAATTCATGAAAATTTGATTATTTGAAATATTTGGTGCTTAGCCTATGTGCTGTCAATTAAAAAATGTATGTGAAGTCTGCTTGCTTGTTATTTGAGACGAAATAGTTAAGATGTACATGTTAGGGAGATGATTCAGACATTTCTTTGTTAGCCCTTCTTACCATTCATTACCTACATTGCAATAAATTATATCCCTAGTCAGCCCCGTTGAGCCTAAAATAAGTTATTTTCTTTAACACCCCATGATTCCCTCGTGTGCCATAAGCGGTAATTGAAAATTTGAGATGAAAAAGAGTGAAAAAGGAATACAAAAAGAGAGTAAAAAAGTGATGCACCCCAATGAAAAAATGTAAAAGCTTAAGTTTGGGGGTGCCTATGTGAATTGTTTCATGCTCTCAAAAAGATAAAAGGGGATATAGGTATGAACTGAAAAGAATACCAAAAATAAGGACAAAATGGTTGAGTAAGAAAAATGCTTATGGTACGTAAATTGAGCCTAAATGTCTAATTTTACCTACCCCTGCCTAAGCCTATATTACAACCCTGAAAAGTCCTGATGATCTCTAGAATGTATGTCTATGATTAGTGGAGAATAGCAAGTAAACAGGCACATAGAACTAAATGAAATTGATATGCATAGATTAGGTATTCATGCTTCCATTACTTATGATTGAAATGAATTTGCGAAATATCTGACTTGAAATTCTAGATTGCTAAATTCATGCTATATATGTTCCTACATATTATCCTAACTAACGTTCATATGTTTCTAAGTACTTATGCAGCTGCTTGATTTGAGTCTTTGAATCTTTTGTTTTTGTGTTTTTGTGTCTTTGTTTTGTTTTGATCTTTACTCGAGGCGAGCAAAGGTTAAGTTTGGGGTGTTTGTTAGGCGTATTTTGTATACGCTTTTTGAGTCATTTTAGTTAGTATTTTACTCATTTTTGTTGTGTTTAGTATAGTATTAGGTTTGTTTTTCTTTCTTTTGAGTCACATCGGTTCCAAAAGGCAAAATGGTGAAAAGGAGCGAGACTTGGGAAGAAAAGGTGCTCCCGATATAAAAAGGACGAAAGTTGGCACATCAGGACGAAGGATTTTTAGCACCGCGATATCTACGCAGAGCGGTGTCGTATTTCTTGAGAAGCACAGGACTTTTAGCAGCGGTCCATATTTCTTGAGAAGCCATTGGACTTTCAAAGAGTGGTGCCACTATGCAGAACCGTGGTGCCATATTTGCTGAGAAGGTGCAAGAGTTTGTGCATGCGCCAGGCGGAAAATTCGATTCAGAAGAATTGGCTAAGGGCAGATTGGTCCACAGGGCACGAAATTTGGAACATACTTAAGCCCTGGGGATTAATGTTATATGAGAGTTGGTCATTCTACAACATATCACAACACAAGACAACAAGGGAGGCTACAATTGGAGACTTAGTTCGCAGTAATTCCTTTTCTTTCGTTTTTAATTCAGTTTATGTATGGATTTTGTGTTAGTTCTTAGCGTGACTATGACTAGGAGCTAAACACTTTATTAGGGTTTTCCTCATGAATCGCTTGAAACTTCTATTCATGAATTAATGTAGTAGTTTGATTTCTTCTTCACTTGATTAAGATTTAGTCAATAATTGGTATGAATGTTTGATAATTAATTGATCACTAATTATCATAATATATATGATTTTGAATCAAGAACCGAGAGGAGAGATTTGGATATGCTGTAATTGACTAGACATGGGTTAAAATCGCGGACAACAGTACCCCGATACTTGTGTAGCATTATAGGTTACTGTTCTTAATCCTTCTATGTGGTAAGTCCTATCATAGAAATATAGAAGGGTTCTGCACTGGGTTGAGTGATTATATGTCCTAACCGGAATATAAGACAGTTTAGTTAACCGCTATCTTAACGTAAAAGACGAAGTCATTCTAGTTGCATTAAAGATTGAATATAGTGGATAGTCGAGGATTTTGGAAGTCCTAATTCATTCATAACTGATTACAACTTAAATAGTTCAGTAATTCTTACAATTATTCTAGTAGTTAAATAAAAACTCAACTCAAATATCGATTTCTAAATAGATAACATAGAATAGATGAACGGTAATTAGAAATCAGTCTCTGAGGACGATATTCGGTCTTATCAGACTATATTACTTGTCAACGATGCGTACGCTTGCGTGAGCATTCGAAATATCGCTAACACACCCCCACGATCAGATCGGAGAGTCTTGATACTCTTTGAGAGCTGTTTCTCAACTTCACACTTAAACTCCTTAAACTTCTTAAAAACCTCGGATTTTTGTCTCATAAGATACACATATCCAAACCTTGATAAGTCGTCTGTGAAAGTGATGAAGTAAGAGAAACCCTCTAGCTTGAGTCGAAAATGATTCACATACGTCCGTATGTATCAACTCAAGCACATCCTTGGCACGGATCCCCTTTCCAGAAAGAGGTTTAATGGTCGTCTTACCTTTCAAACAGGATTTACAGTTACCATAAGATTGTAAGTCAAATGGTTCGAGGTAATTTAATTTCCTCAACTGTTCTATCCTTGTTTGATTGATATGACCAAGTCTGCAATGCCACAAGTAGGTAGAATTTCTTTCATTTAACTTAGCCCTTTTATTTTGTACATTGAAAATTTCTCTGTGGCAGTTTAATGTATACAATCCATTTACAAGAGGCGCAATTCCATACACAACATTGTCTAAAGTCAAAACCATATTGCCATTAGATGTGTTTGAGGAAAAACCCTCTGAATCAAGTACAGGAATAGAAATAATATTCTTTGTCAAAGAAGGAACATAAAAACAATTGTTCAACATTAAAACTTTGCCAAAAGGTAAATCTATCATGTAAGTTCTCACGCGTTCAGCAGCAACTCGTGCTCCATTTTCGACGCGCAGGTCCACCTCGCGAGGCCCGACCTTCCTGCTATCAGTTAGCCCCTGCACATTTGTACAAATGTGTTGAGCCACAAGCGGTATCAAGTACCCAGGAATGAGAATCATTTATAGATAGATTAATTTCAATTACAAACATACCTTGCACATTAGCACCTGGTGTCATTCCTCCGCCTGGAGCAGTGCAATCCTTTCTCCAATGCCCCTTCCTGTTGCAATTCATGCAAACATCCGATGCCGACAGTTTCTTCTTCTTCTTCGCCCCTCTCTTGGGCTTCATTGCTGCCGCCGAGCAACGATGTTGCCACTTCCTTCATTGTCCCTTACCTTTCGGTTTGGGATGACTAGAGGAGTCAACCATTAGAATAGGCTTGGTCTTAGAGGTCGAAGATTCAACAGTTTTCAACATATTATGTAACTCCGGCAATGTCGCTTTAGTCTCATTCATATTATAATTAACAATAAAACTCTCAAACGAATTAGGAAGTGAGTGCAGGATGAGGGTGGTGGCGACTCTGTCATGAAACCTTATGTCTATAGATGCTAACCTCTCAATCAACTCAATCATCCTCAACACATGAGGTGAAACTTGGCCCCCTTCATTTAGCCTACACTTGAAAAGTTCTATGAGCATGTCATACTCCATTGTCTGACTCTGCGAATCATAATGACTCTTCAAATGGGTTAACATTTCGTTGGGCCCCATAGTTTCATGTTGTCTTTGCAATGTTGGAGACATAGAAGACATCATCAAGCATTGATCAGGTGGCATCCTTATAATGTTTCTTGTAAGCAACCTGGTCAAAAGTTGCATACTCTGGAGAGTACTCCGCTGGAGCGGTTGGGAATACCTTGTCTAATGTATACTCAATTTCTTCCTGTCTTAGAATAATTCTAACATTTCTTAGTCAGTCAATGAAGTTGGGTCCGGTGAGTCTGTTTGACTCCATGAGCATTTTCAACGAAAAGTTTGACATTTCTGAAGATCTGAAGATAATAGACAAAACATGAAAATGCAATCAAAATCCACTCTCCTAAATTATACACATTCATAATAAACTAATTTAACATGGCCTTTTGTTTAATTAGCTCTCACTATTTTGCATACTTCTCCGACCCCAAGGTAGAATACGGACCTAAATCAACATAAGGTCATAGTGGGCCAAGATCCAAACATATGTTATATCCGCGTTTGCTTTGGCTGATAACTTCAATAACACACTTTGGTAGGTCCTCAACCAATTGTAAAGCAACTCTACAACTCTTGGTTTGATTAAATATCTTTCATTTTAATCTTACGTCTTTAGACTAGTCCGACACTTTGGCGTCAAGATTCATCTAAATAAGTCAATCCCATTACACGACTGCGTTTAAATGCCTAAGTAAATTTAGATTTTCCAAGCAAACACTTTGGTGTAAATACCTACAAAAGTTTATTATCCACTTTCACTTTAACACATCTATGAAAGGGCCTTGGTCCTCTTAGACTTAGAGCAAATGCTTTGGCATAAATACCTTTATCGTCGAAAAGGACTTAGCACCCTAACAATTATAATGGACGACGCGTTATAATTAGACTTGTATTAATGTTTGGGGAACATTTTCAGTTTTTGGGAATTCATTCAAGATCAAGTCATACATCATATGACATCCTATCATGTAATATCTAAACACAATTAGATGGGAAACCATCAAACCCAATAGGCATGATAAAATATGGTTTTAATCACATCTTTGGCCGTCTATCGACGATTATAGCGGTCATTTGAAATTAAACAATTACTGGACGCCGCCTACCCAGACAATAATTGCGGACGCTATGCTAATAATTTAAATGCATCACATTTAATATTTAGCACATTTGTATATTATTCAATAATATACTATTAATGATATGGATCTATTTGTCTAAACTCTATAATCTATGTAAATGCCAAACAGTCCCTAAATATCTTCTGATTTTAAAATTCTGATTTTCGGGAATTCTATAAATTTTCAAAATTTACACTTTAATCCATTAAGAATTTAAAATTCAATTCTGAACCCTTATAAATTCATAAAAATGCAATTCTAAACTTCAGAAAATATTTTTAAACTTTTGGAACCTGTTTGCAATTTTCAGAACCTAAAATCAACTTTCAGAAAACTTTTTTTAACTACAGATTTACCCAAAAGGACCAAATATGTTTGATTCAAAACTTTATTTTCAGAATCTGAAATTTTTAAGTCTCTGATTTTTTTTTCGATTTTTTTTTTTAAATTCGTTATCGGCACCGCGGTGCCTCTGAGGTTGTAAGCCACTGGAATCTGCAAATTAATTGGCACCGCGATCCTAACAAGTGGCACTGCGGTGCCTCATAATTATCATCACAGACACCACGGTCGTAACAGGTGGAACCGCGGTGCCTCGAAGGCAGATTGTCCGAAAATTAATTTTAAACTTCTGGATGAACAACACCGTGATTCCCATGAATAGTACCGAGGTGCTTCTAGCTTCATCTGGGCATCACCGTGGTGCTCCATCATAGAACCGCGGTGCCTCTCCTCCAGAATCACAAAATTCAAAAATTTCGAACCTCTAAAACTGATTTAGGACCAGATCTTTCAGATATATCACTTGTATTACCATCACCATTAAAACAACATGTTCATCGACCATCAAATTCAATTTTCTTCTCGTTCTTCGTTTCAATGCACCATGCTTTTAAGTCGGATAACACATTTCAACTTAGAAGAGTTATATATTGGATTAACTTGTTCGAATACATAATTGCATTAACAGATCTGGTCACAAGGACCATGTGTTCTAAAGGGTTTAAAGCTCTTAACAACATAAAATATAAATCTAAACAAATCATAACTCATATTATCATTAATTTTCACTACAAATCACACGAAACAGCCCATGCTCTGATACCACTGTAGGTGTTTACGTCGGATTCGTACACGCAACGAAATTTGAAATTTATGTTTCAAACCCGACGACGGTCGAACTGCAGTATGATAAGTAATGAAAAATACAAACACAAAGTAAATGTAAAACTTCGAGCGAAGACTTACATTTTGGAAGTAGTCAGCCAAGCAGTTGAATCTACAATCTTTGTAGTCAGAAGTGCACACGCAAACGTCCCTCGATTTGTAAGTTCTGGAGAACTGTGATGTAATTTGCTAAGTCAGGAATACTAGGGATTCTGACAGAGCTTTAGAAGAGATTTACCTCTCTTAGGGTTTGATGTATTGAAATGAGAAAAGAAGTCTTCTATTTATAGAATAAAATAAAAGCTCGAGGTTTTGTGAGGCGGGCCCGGTAGAAGCGAATTGGCGAAATTGTCGAGGCCGCGTCACGGCACCGCGATCCTCGATGAGGCACGCGGTGCGACACGCGTCTGGCATCGCGGTCCTGAATCAAGGCACCGCAGTTCCGTCCTATTTTCTGCCCACCTTCCCATTTTAATGTCCCGATCATCAACCGAACATTTAGGTATCTCCTTCTAATTACATCCTTCAATCGACGGAATATTTTACTTAGTGTTACCCTTCAGGCCTTTACATATCGTCACTAATTACATTAGGATCTTCACGAAACTCTGGCTGCGCGGAAGGCGAATCCGGTATGTAAGTTTAGCTACACAAAATATGTGAATGAACCTATATGTGAGAAGATAAAATCCTTCATTCATTACACGCTCAATCAAACTTAGGATTTGTCAAGTGTCATCCAAATGGCGATTATTATAACTCATCTATATTAGTTGACAACGGATCGTATCACGATACGTATCCATTCGTTACCGATGACTTAGTCGACTAATATCATATGATGTACAGTGTTCACTCGAATATAAATTCAAGGAATGAATCCTTTCTTGGCTCGCATACCACGCTTTAATCTCTTGAATGCACCCAAAACAAGCGCGTCTCGACCTATAAGGCATTTGAGCTTAGGACATGATCAAAGTACATTACTCCGCAAAAGATATTGATCTCAAGTCAGGACTTTTATCTTCCACAGATGACATTATATCGTATAACAAAGCGATGCATCATTTCATACCAATACTTCAACAAGTATCCATGTCCATCACGAGTTGTCATAACTCGTAGCAAGTGAGACATACTACATCCCAGGATATGATCTGGACCACGTATCGGCGTATCACGTATCATCGATATCCCAATTTCGATGATCATTAGTCGAGGTAATTTAAGAATTACGTTATAACATTAATTCTCACATCACTAATAAACACGTAACCTCTAGGGATGCATTTATAGAATATTATAAACAATCAATTAATAATTCAACAAATGCAAATTGTCATAATATTAATCATCAATAATATAAATACGAAGGTGTGTAAAGTACATTGTGTCCTAATAAATATTGTCTCTAGGATATACATATACTTTCATTAAATGTATAAACACATGCATTATTTAATATAAATTGATATGATGCATTTTCTTAATATTCCCATAAATAAAAGAATTCAAAACCTTAACTTAACTCTGATAAAAAGTCGCCAACAAATTGAATAGGATCTGGCATGAGGAAATTGTACTCCATATTACACATTCAAACGAATTAGTAGCTCTGAAGTGGATAAGTTTTGTAGAACAAATATTTTGACTATTGGATTAAGTTAGAAATTTGAACATGTTGGAACTTGTAGAAAAAGAAGAGTAAAGTGATCAAAAATTACTTCGGCAAAAACTGGTCGAAGGGCCGAGGCGCTTGATGGAAGGGCCTAGGCTCTTAATTTCCAGTAAGTTACTGGAATTACCAAAGTGAATTAAGTAGAAGCGCTGGGCGAAGGCCGAGGCTCTTGATTAGCGATGCCATGGGCTGGAAAATTAGGGTCGGCGCTAGAAGCGAGGCGCGCTAACGATAATTTCGATTTGAACCAAAAGTTTTGTCTCTTCACATAAGGTCGCAACCTTTAGGTGAAAGTAACATGGTCGAATTTTATGTTTTATAAAGCATGTTGATCACTTGTTAGAAGATACAAAACACAATACACTTAACAATCAATCATTAAACTCAATTAATGATATAAGATTGTTGTTTGATCTTCATCTTCTTCCCACAAGAATATTTCTGAAAAACACATAAAGTAAATTCGCCAGAAGTGAAGTTCTTGTGCTAGAACTCTCACTTTGATAGTTGTATCCTCAAAGCAGACGTCCGTAGAACTACATCACAAGTGGGGACGAATTTTTGTCTTAGGACACTACATCAAGCAGAAATCTATCTACACCAAGTTAATATGTGTTTAAGTAATTGTTGTACTTATTGTTGTTGATTTAAAGTTATCTTGAATTACTTGAATTTTATTGTGCTTATTCATTGATGAGTCTAGATTGACAATATCAATCTACGACAAAAAAATCTCAGAAAAAATTATTTTCCGATTAGTTGAGTTTGCAAAAAAAATCAAAGAATACATTTTCCTGATTTGCAAATATGGATCAATCTGGATCATCAATAGTGAAAAACCATATTGAGAAACCTGAGAAATTCAAGGGTTCTGATTTCACGCTGGCAACAAAAGATGTTGTTTTATTTGACTACTCTCCATGTGGCAAATGTATTAATTGCTGAGGCTTCACGGCATTGCCAGAAGGAGAAGGGGAGAATGCTCATACTGATGCGGAGAGAGTCGAAAGGCTGATGGCTATTGAGACTTGGTGGAGCCAAGATTTTCTTTGTAAGAACTACATTCTTAACGCCTTGGATGATACTCTCTATGATATATACTCCACGTTCGGATCACCACGGGAGTTATGGCAGTCATTGGAGAACAAGTACAAAACTGAAGTTGCTTGTTCGGAGAAGTTCGTCGTCGACAAGTTCTTAAACTTCAAGATGAGTGATGCAAAGCATGTTGTCAAACAAGTGGAGGAACTCCAAGTCATTGTTCATGAACTAGAGGTTGAAGGTATGAGTCTTAACCAATATTTTCTTATTGATGCTATTATTGAAAAATTACACCCTTCTTGAAAGGATTTTAAGGTTTATTTGAAGCATCTAGCGGAGGAGATGAGTTTATTTATTGGTGTCAAGCCATCTTTTGCAACCGGGAGGAATGCACTAGCCCCATGAGGACGATGCATTGAGAAACCACAAGAGACTATGTTGGGTATGTGGAAAACACAGGCGCGCACCGAGTGTGGTGGTGTTGGAGGTTCGAGTAATGTCAACCAAACCAACCGGGCTGAAACTAAGAACCAATTTATTGGTGTTGTTGTTGCTCAAGCAAATCTGGTTACAAATTCAACCGATTGATGGTTGGACACGGGTGCCACAAGGCATGTATGTTCAGAAAAGGACATGTTTTCATCTTACCAAGTCATCAAGGATGGAGAACCATTGTTCGTGGGAAATGTCGTTGTTGTGAAGGTAGAAAAGAAAGGGAAGGTGACGTTGAAGTTCACTTCCGAAAATGATCTTGTGCTCACAAATGTGTTGTACGTGCCTGAAATTTGTAAAAACTTAATTTATGGGTTTGTTCTTAGTAACAAAGGCTTCAAAATTGTAATAGAGTCTGACAAATTTGTACTCACCAAAGGTGGGATGTATATATGAAAGGGTTACCTCAGTGAGGAGCTCTTCAAACTAAGTATTGTACCTACTCAGGCTGTTGCCATTATTAATGAAAACGCAGACACTAACACTGTTTCTATGTATATGGTTGATTCCCCTTCTTTATGCATTCCCGATTAGGCCATGTTAATTATCATTCCTTACAAAGAATGGTAAAGATAGGCATGTTGCCAAAATGTTCTATGAACAAAATGACTAAATGTGGGGTTTGCATAGAGTCAAAATATACAAGTCATCCTCATAAATCTATTGTGAAATCAAATGAAGTGCTTGGTTTAATTCATAGTGATTTGTGTGATTACCAAGCAACCTCATCTCGTAGAAGAAAGAATTATTACATATCATTTATCGATGATTGCAATAAATTTTGCTATGTATACTTAATATATACCAAAGATGAGGCTTTGAACATGTTTAAAACATACAAAACAGAAGTGGAAAATCAACTTGACAAAAGAATTAAAATTCTAAGGTCAGACAGATGTGGTGAATATCAATCGAATGAGTTCAGAGAATTATGTTCTACTCATGGTATAGTTCATCAAACCACTGTGCCATATACTCCAAAACAAAATGGAGTTGTCGAACGGAAGAATAGAACATTGAAAAATATGATAAATTCTATGTTGATTAGTTGAGGCACCTCTTGATACATGGGGTGGCGTTAATGACTGCAAATATGATATTGAACAAAATTTCTCAAAAGGAAAATGATCAATCTCCCTATAAATTGTGGAAAAGAAGATTGCCTACTTTCAAAAGGATGAAAGTGTGGGGTTGCCTAGCGAAAGTTCAAGTTCCTTTACCAAAAAGAACTAAACTTGGACCAAAAACGGTGGATTGCATATATATTGGTCATGCCAATAATAGTGCAGCATATAAGTTTTTGGTGTATCATTCAGATGTTGAAGATATTCACAAAAATACACTTACGGAATCTGCTGAAGCAGAATCTTTTGAGGATATTTTTCCTTACAAAGACAAGGATAAGAGTGTTTCTAATAATAAGAAGAAGACACTGCCTCAAAATGAGTCAAACCAAACTTATGAAAATCTTACTTCCTCTGTTTAGGAAAAAAATTCTGAACTAAGGAGAAGTAAACGTGGAAAAGTCGCCAAAGATTTTGGATCGAACTTTATGAATTTTTCCGTTGAAGGAGAACCTCAAACATATAGGGCTGCTATGGAATCATCTGAAGCACCTTATTGGAAGGAGGCTATCCAAAGTGAGGTAGAATTCATTGTACAAAATAATACATGGAAATTGATTGATCTCCCTCCGGGACAAAAACCAATAGGCCATAAATAGATTTTCAAACGGAAACTAAGGCCTGATGGTACTATAGAAAAATATAAATCACGTATAGTAGTCAAAGGGTTTAGACAAAAGGAAGGTGTAGATTTCTTTGATACCAACTCACCAGTATCTAGAATTACGTCTATAAGGACGTTAATTGCTATAGCAGCGATTCACAACTTGGAAATACACCAAATGGAATGTGAAGATTGCATTCCTAAATGGTGAACTAGATGAAGAATTTTACATAGAACAACCCGAAGGGGTTGTTGTTAAAGGTCAAGAAGAAAACGTTTGTAAGTTGATTAAGTCTTTATATGGACTTAAACAGGCTCCAAAACAGTGGCATGAAAATTTCGATAATACATTATTATCAAATGATTTTCAAATAAATGAATGTGACAAATGTGTCTACATTAAGGAGTGTAATAATGCATATGTCATTATATGCTTGTATGTGGATGATATGTTAATTATGGGAACAAGTAAGGATGTAATTAACCAAACTAAGAAGATGTTGCATGCCGCTTTCGATATGAAAGATATGGGAATAGCGGATGTCATTCTTGGTATTAGAATTCAAAGGAATTCTGAGGGTTATATATTAACTCAATCCCATCATGTTGAGAAGGTCCTTAGAAAATTTGGACACTATGATGATAGACCGGTTGTTACCACATTTGATCCCGCTAGTCACCTTAAGAAGAATGAAGGTGATAGTGTGTCTCAATTGGAGTATACACAAGTTCTTGGAAGTTTGATGTACATAATGAATTGTACGAGACCGAATTTAACATATACAGTGAGTCGACTTAGTCGATACTCACACAATCATGGAAATGATCATTGGGTAGCGCTAATAAGGGCACTACGATATCTAAAACATACACTGAACTATGAGTTGCATTATACAAAATATACTCCCGTGTTAGAAGGATATTGTGATGCTAATTGAATTTCCAACCATTCAGAGAGTAAGTCCACAAGTGGATATGTATTTACACTTGGTGGAGCGTCGGTATCCTGAAAATCATCAAAGCAAACGGTAAATCGTGATCAACTATGGAGCGAGTTTGTAGCCTTAGACAACCCAGCAGAAGAGGCGAGAATGGCTCAGAAACTTCCTAGAAAGTATTCTGTTGTGGACAAAGCCTGTAACGACCATTTGCATACACTGTGATAATCATTTGCCACTGACGAGCAAAGAATCAAATATACAATGGCAAGTCAAGACATATAAAGCGACGTCATAATACAATACAAAGCTTGCTGAAGAATGGAATTATTTTCATTGATTATGTAAAGTCAAAGGACAATATAGCGGATCCTTTGACAAAAGGCCTTACAAGAGAGCAAGTTGTATTTACATCGAGGGGAATGGGCTTAAAGACAATACAATGAGTCGTTAACTGGTGGAAACCTAACCTATCATAAGTGGAGATCTCATGATTTAGGTTCAATAAGAAAACTAGCTGGGGAAGACTCAAGGACCATAAAACACACATATGTTCATTCATATGGTGTACTAAGTGTGTTAATCCGTTGATGTTTTAAGAGATGAATATATTATTCTTAATAATACTCAAAAGCCTTTATGGTGGGATAGTACGGACTATTCTTGTTTGGTATTACCTATATGAGATTGATGTGGGTCGCATCTGGGAGAACCGAGATGGCTACGTTCTCTAGAAATTCTCATGAAGAAGGATTTGCTCATGACCGAAAAGAACACAACCGTAAGAATTGAAATATGTTGGTATGATGTGTGTGATACTTGTTGTCTTGGTTTACTACAAAACGTGAATAGTTCAAGACATTTCGTTCACTACTTCACAAGTAGCCCGATAGGTATTCACTACGAACGGTTCAAGTCCAAAAGACACTATTTCCAATGCATGTCATATCGTGTTTGACAGAAAAGACGATAAGTTCCTCTTTATCTTATTTTCTATCCACATGTGGGGTATTGTTAGATGTGTGAATAGAAAATGCGGGGGTATTGTTGGAACTTGTAGAAGAAGAAGAGTAAAGTGATCAAAAATGACTTCGGCAAAAATTGGTCGATGGTAGCGACGATGGAAGGGCATAGGCTCTTAATTTCGATGAGATTCTTGGAATTACCAAAGCGAATTAAAGTCGAGACTCTTGATTGTGATAAGCCAGGCTGGAAAATGAATTAGGGTGAGCCTTTAGGGGCAAGGTAGTGACTTCCAGGTAATTTCGGTTGAAAGGTTGCTTATGGTCGAATTTTATGTTTTATAAAGCATGTTGATCACTTGTTAGAAGATACACAACACAATACACTTAACAATCAATCATTAAACTCAATTAATGATATAAGATTGTTGTCTGATCTTCATCTTCTTCCCACAAGAATATTTCTGAAAAACACATAAAGTAAATTCGCCAGAAGTGAAGTTCTTGTGCTAGAACTCTCACTTCGATAGTTGTATCATCAAGGAAGACCGTAGAACTACAGCACAAGTGGGGACGATTTTTTGTCTTAGGACACTGCATCAAGCAGGCCTCTATCTACACCAAGTTAGTATGTGTTTAAGTATTTATTGTACTTATTGTTGTTGATTTAAAGTTATCTTGAATTACTTGAAATACTTGAATTTTATTGTGTTTATTCATTAATGAATCTAGATTGGCACTATCAGAACATTCATACACCATCAATACCTGCACATGTTTGAGATGCTAAAATCCTGTATAACTGTTGCAAAAACGGATGGGTGGGGGATGCAGAAAACATATGTTCCAATAATACCACAACAACGAATCTCTTTCTAGTCACTCTGGAACAATTATGAGATTCTCTAGAACAAATTCCGGGTTTTGTTCTGGCGCTCGTGGAAAAAGATCCCACAAAGAAAAGTATTGTATAATATGAAAACACAAAACATTCACTCAAAGGGCCTGCCAATATCTTAATTCAAAATAGGACTGTAACATATATTTTCGAAATTAGCTTAAGATGAATATCATTCTGAAGAGCAACATATATTGTTAGAAACATCTGTCAGGAAGCAGCCATCACCATCCTAATACCAAGTGATAAATGCAATAGAAAAGTGCTACTATACAGCCTACGCTACAGAGACTCCCATAAAAATGAGAGGATTGGATATGAACAAGAGAGTACAGCTAACAAACTTCCTTTACAATGACATTAGCTATTGTTTTTCTTCCTTTGTTTTGTTTATTGGTTAGTCGACTAACATTGTTTCTGTTCAACACTTCTCGTCCCTCTGCTTGGACAGATGTCCTACCACATGCCCTGTCACTGAGCTGGAACAGTGTATCGGAAATTTGCCAGCTTACTGTGAGTTCTTAGCCTTCTTTGCAGCAAAAAGTTGGCGAAGGAAAGCAAATTTTCCCTTTGCTCGTGCAGAAAACTCAACAATAGTACCATTGCTGGCAACCGTCTGCTCCACAGATTCAGTAGCTGGTACGGATGGTGAGGGCGGTGGAAGTGTGAAGAGAGATGCAGTAAGCATCCGGATTATCTGGCTGAAGCTTGGTCGCATGTTAGAGTCTTCCACCCAACATGATTGTACGATAAATGCCAAGTCCGGAGAAATATCTTCTGGAAGAGTAGGTCTCTCTTGCTGCATTTCCAGGTCATAAATCAATTTAATACATAACGGGAGAACTCAGAAGAACTCCAGTAAATGATCAGTGTCAAGATCAATCTCATGGAAAAAGTCAAAAGGCAAATGATGGTTTACCTTACGCTCTTCAGAGTTAAATGTTAAATTCAGCATCACTATAAAAAAGAAAGGGGATGTTATCACATCCCATCTAAGAGCACAATTTTACTTGAGTTACCCTCATATAATATAATACATGGATGCCAAGGAATGTTAACAAAGACCTTTGCAACGGAGTTAGGGAACCTAATTAATCAAGAGAAAGAATCCCCTGATGCAGTCATGATCTTGGTCATTATACAAATGTAACTAGACAATTACGCACACCATGTGATAGAATTAAGAATTTCAATTAAAATTTTCTACACGCATAAACCAAGTATTTTGGTGCATTTGAGCTCTTTCCTAATGCATTTAGTTCTCCATCCAAATTTGCTTGTCCACTTTGACTTGGTATGATTATCAAGAGAAGTGCTGGAAAATGGCTTGAATAATATTTGCATCACACAAATATAGCGTAAAGTGTATTGTTACGATAGTAAATGAACCCCCTAAAAACTTTTGTGATTCTAAGAAGGAAAGGGGACAATATCTCGATGCAACTCAAAAAGAAAAGTAAGAGAAGTTTCTCGGGATCATTGTTGTCAAAGGCCCGCTTAAAGCAGGTCTAAACCCTGAGTCTTGGTGCAGCCCAGGTGGTGCGCTTTGCCTCATAGTTGGCGCTGCAATGTGCGCGTCAAGGTCTAAAGGCGAGTGAGTGCGTGCACATAAAAGACAGTTGGGCGACAACGAATCACACTAGATATTGGCAATGAAACTCCGACAAGCTCGGAGAGAGGAGAGAAGGAGAAGAGGAAATCGACAAAAGGGTATGCCACAACATATAGTTTTTCATTTCTTATCCCAAATAATTATTGTTTGTGATTTTAGTTACATTATTTTGCATTACTTTTCTACTTTTTATTTTCCTTTCATTGGCGCTTTTCTTTGCTTAAGTCCAAGCTTTACTCGTGTTTTGCGCTTAAAGCCACAACAAACATACACTTTTTTGCGTTTTCCGCTTTTGAGTACTCTGATCGGGCGGGAATAGCAAGAAGACTGCTTACATGAAGTTAGTACGCTTGTATAAAGAAATACAAGACAAAGATAGGGAAAAGAAGTATAGGCTCGCTAAGGCGAGAGAGGAGGGCTTGCGCCTTTGACCAAGTGAGGTGGCATTAAAGATGAGGATGCAAAGTATTGAGGGAAGAAACACATTAGACGAAGATGGCATGCATACTTCCATAAGCTATTAAACATAGAGGGGACAGAAATATTGGGTTGGATGATTTAGAGAACTCGATGGGCCGTCAAGATTTTGGATATTGTAGGCGTATAAAGCATGAGGAGGTTCAGGGGGCAATTCGTAAGATGAGGGGAAGAGGGACCGAGCAAGACGAAATTCCTGTGAAATTTTGGAAGGATGAAGGCAAAATAGAATTGGAGTTGTTAACTGGATTGTCTAATGTCATTTTGAGGACAATAAAACTGCCCGAAGAATGGAGCTGGAGTACAATGATCGCCTTGTACAAGAACAGGGGTAATATTCAAAATTAAAACAACTATACGGGTATCAAAGTACTATTGGGAGAGGGTGGTAGAGATGAGGATGAGAAGAGAAGTGTCTATTTTCAAGAACTAAATCAGATTCATGCCGGGGCGATCAACAATGAAAGTTATTCATCTTTTAAGGAGATTCTTGTAGTATAGGGATAGGAAAAGTGACTTAGAGGGTGTTTGGATTGACTTCTTAAAAATAACTTATAAGCTAAAAGCTAAACGCCATAAGTTGGTAATATTCAATTTTTGTACTTTTTTAACCTAAAAGTAAGTGCTTAAAAGCACTTTTTATCTTACCCAAACACCACAAAAAGTATAAACGAGCTTAAAAGCCAATAAACATTTAAAATAAGTCATTCCAAACACCCTCTTACGTATGATGTTCATCGACTTAGAAAAGGCATATAATAAAGTTTGAAGGGATGCTTTATGGAGATGTTTGGAGCATAGAGATGTACTTGTGACATAACATTAGAGTGATTAAAGATATGTACGATGATGTCAAGACCCGAGTCTGAATAGTGGGAGGAGACTCAGAATACTTTCAAGTAGAGATGGGGTTGCACCATGAATCAGCTCTTACCTTGGTGATGGATAAATTGGCACGACATATTTAAGGAGAGGTATCATGGTGTATGTTATTTGCAGATGACATAGTATTAATTGATGAGACACGCGACGAAGTTAACGATATACTGAACGCTTGGAGACAAACCCTAGTCTAAAGGTTTCAGGTTGAGTAAGACTAAAACATAATACATTGGTGTGCAAATTCAGTGAAGCATCGCATGAGACGGGCGTGGAAGTGATGATTGGTACGCAAATCATCTCAAGGAGAGGAAGATTCAAGTATATAGGGTAAATGATCTAAGGAAATGGGGAGATCGGCCATGATGCCTGCGGGAATCGAGGCAATGGCCAGTTCGGACATGTGAAAGGCGAGAGATGCCTCGTGGGAGGTGCGAGGTTGGAAATGTTAGGTCAAGCAGAGGTTGAGGTAGGTCGAGGAAGAATTGGGAAAGTGATTAGACAAGACATGCCACGTCCCAGCTCACAGAGACAAGACCACTGAATAGGAGAGCATGGAAGTCGAAGATTAGGATAGAAGGTTAGTAGGTAGGAGCAATTTCTCTATTCTCTGTGGGAGGCATGTCTACAGATTAGAGTACTTATCTACTCTCTGTTCTCATGTCGATATCCATTATTATTTCATTAATATATTAGTCTTGAAGAAGCGCGAGGCGGTTGAAGTGGTGACTAAGTTGTTCAATGTTATTTTTAAGGCAGCGAGAATGCAGAAGAATGGAGATGGAGTACAATGATTCATTTGTACAAGAACAAAAGTGACATTCAGAGTTGCGACAACTATAAAAGTATCAAGCTTTAAGCCACACTGTGAAAGTTTGAGAAAGGGTCGTGGAGATGAGGGTGAAAAGAGGCGTGATAAGGGTGAGAAGAGGCGTGTCTATTTCAGAAAACCAGTTTGGATTCATGTCGAGATGTTAGACTACAAAAGTCATTCATCTTATTAAGAGGTTGGTGGAGAAATATAGGGAGAGGAAGAAACTTACATATGATTTTCATCGACCTCGAGAAGGCATCTGACAAAGTCACTGAGGAGATCTATGGAGATGTTTGGAGGTTAGAGGAGTGTATGGCATGCTGTTAGAAGCGTCGAGAATATGTATGATGGAGTCGATACTAGGAGTGCAGACGGTAGGAGAGACTGGAGCACTTTCGGTGTGATGAAGTGCGCGAGGATAAACTCTTAGCCCATTCCTATTTGTCTTGATGATGGATGGACGGACTGACGCGACAAATCCAAGGAAAAGTGTCTTGGTGTATGTTACTCGCAGACGACATATTCCTGATTGATGAGACTCGTAGCGGAGTGAACGTCAAACTGGAGGTTTGGAGATAGACTCTAGAGTCTAAATGGTTCAGAGTAGGACCAAGACATAATACTTGGAGTGCAAGTTCAGCAACGGGAGTGACCCTGAGACAGGTGTGGAGGCGAGGCTTGGGACTCGGGTCATTCCAAAAAAAGAAGCTGCAAGTACCTCGGGTCTATTATTCAAGAGAATGGAGATATTGATGATGATGTCACACATCATAGCATGGTGGATGAAATGGAGTCTCGCATCTAGAGTCTTATGCGACAAAAATGTGCCACAAAAACTCAATCGCTTATGTACTTTAATTTTGTGTACATTTTCAGTTTGCGTCTGAATTACTCACGTTAAAGAATCAAATTGTTTAGTTCACAAAAATCAGGCAAGACATAATTCACTCCCTTTTGTGTCTAGATACATTACTAAAGCAACATAAACAAATGATTAATAAATCATGGTTTGAAATCATATGATTTGAAGTTGAAGTTTTGTTTGGACATGCAATTTGAGTTTCTTAAGTTGTATCTTTACTCATTGACATAAAAAACTCACAAGTTACGAAAATCATCAAAACTTTCCTAATTCTTATGCAATCTTATCAAATGAGCAAGTCGTAGTTCATAACAAAATTAATACGCGACTCGGCGATGGTTAGACCGACTATGTGTATGGGGCGGAGTGTTGTCCAGTCAAGACTTCGCAAATCCAAAAGATGAAAGTTGCGGAGATGAAGATGCTGAGATAGATGTGTGGGCATACAAGGAGAGATATGATTAGAAATGATGATTTACGGGACAAAGTGGGAGTAGCCTCGGTGGAGAATAAGATGCGGGAAGAGAGATTGAGATGGTTCGGGCATGTGCATAGGAGAGACACAAATGCCCCAGTGTGGAGGTGTGAGAGGTTGGCTATGGATGGGTTCAGTAGGGGTAGAGGTAGGCCGAAGAAGTATTGGGGAGAGGTGATTAGACGGGATATGGCACAGGTGCAACTTACTGAGGACATGACCTTAGATAGGGTTGTGGAGGACACAGATTATGGTAGAAGTGCAGTAAGTAGTCAAGCGTAGTCCTACTTACGCTCACAAAATGATAATTGTAGTGTTATTTTTGTAGGCTTGCTTAGCCTATCATACTAGTAGGCGCAATATTGCTTTATAGTCCCCTGTCATTTGATTTTTGTTGCTATGTGTTCTTTAGTGTATCTTGTTTACCTTATTTACATGAGTTAGTTACTGCTTCTTTTTTCAGAATGTTCTATCATGATTTATTCGCTTTTGCTACCATCATTTTAGTACTGCTTTAAATTTCTTGTTCGGGTCTGACCGTTTTTCTTGCTTTGCTTGTGCTTATGTCTTGTCTTGGTAGATAGTCTTTCATGAATAGTCACTCTACCAAGGTAGAGATAAGGTATGCGTACACTCTACTCTCCCCAGACCCTACGTTGTGGATTTTACTGGGTATGTTGTAATATCATAGTCTTCAATTTTATTTTTACTATTGTTTCTTTTACTTTGGTCATCTTTACTATTTTGATGTCAATACTTTTCTATTCTTTAGTGTTGTCTCTATAGCTTTTTAACTCTTGTATTTCAAACCTGTTTTGAAACGCTCTTAAGTAGAAGTCTATCGAAACTTCTACCTTATACAAGGTACGGGTGAGGTCTACTTACATCCGACACTCTCCCAGCCCCATCTGTGGGATCACACTAGGTATGTTCTTGTTATTGCATGAAGTTCTAGGTTCAAATCTTACCACTGACAAGCGAGAAAAATATTCCACGTATTTGGCTAATGAAAAAAAACTAGGCTCGCGTGAGGTATGTTGAGACAATATAAGTAATCAAAGTGTGTTCTTCCTAACAACTTAAGCTTTTAAATGAGATCATCACACCTTGAAAATTAATAATCTTTAGTTTGTGGAGGTGTTAGCCTCTGAGAGATGCTCTTGTCATGCCACGTTTATTAGACCACAGTACTTGAGAACTTTTTAAGGATATCGTTGAAAGAGAACAAGGTCAAGTTGTGAAAAAGTTGAGTGTAGCTCACATGTGTTTAACCTTGTCGAGATCAAAATCATAAGACTACATTGTTGACTTGAATACTGTCGGACTTACTAATTAGGTATTGTCCGTCCTATTTTCATATGATGTGAATTCTATATGCATCGTCGATGCGAAACGATGATCCATATCACTCGTTTTGATCCTCATGTATCTTGTCTCGCTCGTCCAAGCAATCACCTTTCATAAGATCAAACTCTTTCTTTCTCGAGCTCGATTTGATGAAAAGGTCGACTAATCAAATCACTCTCACCACCGTCCTATTGTTTCATCTCTGCCCCATTAAAAGACTAATAAATCAACCGTGATTAACTATTTCTCAAAACTAAATTTGTTGAATGAGATGTATGGCTCCTCTGTAACTTCGCTTGAGAACTTTGGTCTAGTGGTATGAGCACGCGTGTGATCTGCGGGTTAGGAATACATGTGAAGTTTGAATTTTCAGCAGATAAAAGCACGGTATAAATTGAAAGAGGTAGAATGGAAGACTATTATACAGGAGTTTCAAGCGTGTAACACGGTCCTCGGAATTTTGATTATTAAAAGATGAATCTATGTAACTTACGATATGATGACAATCTTTGCGATTGTTATTGATCGAAGGAAATCAAAGGAACTAGAATTTTTAGTGCGATCGCAGGAATTGAGAGAATTAAATTTGCTAGAAGGTAGGGATAATCGTCTGGTCTTATTGTGAAAGAAAAAGCAGCCCATGGCAGTGAGCAGGTTGCTTCCTCTGTCGTCGTCGGGGAGCTCTTGGCGAGGAGACCTTAGGATAAGTTGCTAAAACAAAGGGGATGGGAGGATCGATCCGCTCAGATAATTTCAAAGAAAAGATCAGAAAAATGTGGCGGTAGAGATTTTTCCTCTTGAGCTCAAGGAAATGCGGGCGAGGGTAGAGCTCGTGAGAGGTTCGAGAATAGGGTAGGATCACTGTCATTAAGATTGAAGAAGCAAGAGTTCCAAACCTTTATGCTCAGTGCTGGTCGGATATCTCCATGAGATCGCGGCGTCGATCTAAGTAGCTTAAGTATTTGAAGAAAAGGTAGAGAATGAAGGGTGGTTAGGCGAGTTCGGTGAGCAAAGCATACTCTGCTTGAATCACGACTCTCTTGAATCCTCAGCTAGAGCCTTGTGACAGCGTATTCGCTATGTCTCCATAGGTTCGGTAGAGACTACATTTGGTTTACCAGTCTTTTAACGATATGCTTGCTTGCCGCTCTGTTCCTCTCATATTCGTTTGAGTGTCTTTCGCTCTCTCTTATTAGAAGAAGAAAGGGAAGGAATTCTATTCTTTCTGCCACTTTCTTCCCTCTCGATCATGGATGAAATAAATGGGGCGTCTGGCATAATAATTTCTAAAGGCCCTATTTATTTGTCGAGGAGTTGTTGACTAATGACCTAAAAAGCGGCTCGGCAATCGATTGAGGAATCTTGATCGAGCGTTGACTACGTTGTCAATGGCGGCGGATGGCTTGATAGCCTTGGCGTTCAGCGTTAGTGTTAATGCTTAGCGTCCGTTTTCTTCTTTGCATCCGTTTTCTTTCTTAGCGCAGTCATTTTGACTTGCGTCAAACTTGTGAAAGAATACTTGTTGCGCACCTGCTGAACAAGGCTCCCTTTCCACTGTCGGCGGGAGAAACCTGCGTTCTCGAATGAGCGACCACTTACCTTTACCACATGTCTTAAGTTGCTTACTCGCTTTCAAGTGCGAAGTCTGCCTGCATTTGACAGGCTGGGGGAGGTTAGAAGGAAGGCAAAGGTATTTGGTGCTATGTTTAGGGGCGAAGTCACTCCTTTTTTTCAGAGTTTGTGCGTTCTCTGGCGTCTGTCGAATCGTTGCAATTGATGTTCGATCCAGAAGAGAAGGAAAAGATCTTAAGTAAAGTGGGTTTTATGATCAGATAAAGAATCAAACATATATAACCCACTTATTTTGAGAGCTGAAATTGGAGGACCACAATCGAATGTACTATAAAATGAAAACTTTGGGAGAGCTCTTTACTAAAAAAATGAACAGAAGATTGCTTGGACATATCAGTAGCTTAGAAACTACGAACTGGATGAGGGGAAGTCAATCTAATCTCGAGATGAAGTAGACGTAGCGCCAGTGGTTGGTGAGGAGAGAGATATGACAGGCCCAGAATCCTTGCATTTCTTCCTTTCCAAAAAAAGTCAATTAGTTTGAAATTTGGCATGGCATAAAAGATTTGATTGAATGAATGCAGAGGCTCTCCGTGGGAGGGCCTTGCTATCGTAACCACTTTCTCGCTTTCGTTATAAGGTATGTGAAAAAGTGGCGAACTCGCCGATCTTTTAGTTGTATTAGGGCCCGTTCGATAAAGAGTTCCTGATGATGAACCCGACCTTGAGCAAGTAATTCAGGAGGATTGAAACAATCTCGATAAAGCAATCATTGCGTACTCTGACTTGGCGGATTGGTTCTCGCGTCCACTGTGCCCAGGATGGCGAGTTCGGTTTGGGCTTGCCTTACAGTAGTGACTATACCAACTACATCGAGCGGATCTTACTCCGATGGGTCGTTTCGATATGACCTAGGGTGTGCGTTGTCACGCTCACTTGCCAAAGGTGCCTAGAGGACTTATAAGAGAATATGATACCATCCCACATGGCTTTGTCGGTTCATTTTCTGGCGGTTAGACTAGCGCTCTCCCGATCAATCGATAGCGGATGTCTCGGTTTAGAAACGGTGCCAGCGATCTGCGCTCGCTACGGAAAAACTCCATTGCAACTTTGACTCATTTACATCCCGTATAGGGAAAAGTAGACAACCTATTTCACTCTGAAAGCGATTCTAAATCACGTTTTATGTCCACTTATATGAAATAAGACAACCAAGGGAAGAGGTAGTTAACACAAGCAGTAGTGCGATAACCCGTCTCTTTAAGAAGCAGTTCTGCCCGTTCTGTTTGCTAATAACTTTCGGTATAAGGAGAAGGAGAAGCGTGGCGAGAATTCTAAGAGAATGAATATCCTTACGATTATCTCATCATTTGATGATTACGCCAGCTATGCATTATGGCAATCCGTTTCACCATGTAGCTTAGTTTATAAGAAAAATAGTCTTTTACAACCTGATAGAGGTCCTGCAGAACTAGAGGATCTCTACGTCTTTCATTTCTCTTCCCGGACTAAAAACATTCATAGTAGGCAGACAGAGATCATAAGAACCAGTGAGACTCGTGCGACCTTAGTGATACACTCGATTTCAAGGCAAAACATGAGTTTCTTGATGTAAGCAAAAGCCTAGTTATGGTTCTCACATTGTCGTGAGAAGTCAACGATATATGTTTGATTGATAATGCCAAAGGATTCAATGGAAGCAACTTTACGTTGAAGTATTCCTTTTCTTCTAGAGAGAAAGTGAAGTACTTTTATTATACAAACAAAGGAACACTACATTATCTTTAGATGAATTGTTCAAAAACCAGCTAGGGAAACAGTGGATCACATTTCCCTCCATATTAAATGCAAGTGGTGGCTGAGTGTTGGGGCATTTTTTCTCTCCTTTTGTGGCATTACCTGGATGACTTTCCCCTATTGCAAAGTATTTCTCAGTTAGCTGGAGTGGTTGTTACTCTGACACAAATAGAAAAAGTTGAAACTCAATTTCAAAATGTTAGATTAGAATAAATGGTTGGAGAGGAACAGAAGAATGATTCAACCGAAAGTACCAATGAAAATATCTAAGTATCTCATAATCCAATCTTTTTTAACCTTTGAATTTCGAGGATAGTGGACACCACCACTGATAACTTTCTCTACTTAAATACCAAACTGGGTTCACCAGCCAGGTTTCTCGTACTTATGACGTACACCTACCATACATCCCACGGCATACTACCTTTACCGCTGAACACAAGCCCCAGGGGTATCTGATCACTCAATATTTATACCTTGGTGCAAGGATAACCACCTTTCTTCTTGTGATCTGTTAAACTTTGTGGACGAGCTAAGCTTCTAAAGTTGAGTGCTATGTAGCACGGACACGTGAGAAGGTGTGGGAGGATGACGTGAATACGGACACGTGAGGTGTCAGAGGACACGGACACGGACACGTGAGAGGTGTCAGAGGACAACGACAGCAGACGTGAGAGGTGTCAGGACGCTGCGGACACGTGAGAGGTGTCAGAAGGACGCAGACTGCGTGATGAAGGTGTCAGATGGGACAACAGCAGACACGGACCGCGTGAAGAGGTGTCAGATAGACACGACGGACCGTGAGTGTCGAGTGACAGCGGACTGCGGACCGCGTGAGAAGGTGTCAGATGGGACAACGATTTGGACACGTGAGAAGGTGTCCATAGATCAGGACGGAACCTTGAAAGCAATTTTTGAAAAATAGGGGACACGACACGCGAGGACACATTGTAAAAATAAATTAAAAATATTTATATATATATATATATATATATATATATATAATATATAAAATACTAAAATTAATATTATTAAAACTTGCATTCATAAATAAATTATAAATTTAATTCAAATTTGTTATATACCAAATAACCAAAATACCAAATTCAAAAATAAATAATAATTTTGCTAAGTATTAGAATTTATCAATCTCAATTAAAATAAAAAAGTGCATAAGTAATTTATAGTTTAGTAATTTTTTTTTTTAAAACTCCCAAACCATTTAATTCCCTAGCCCAAAACATGAGCTGACTTCCCTTTTAATTCGTCGAACCTCCAGCCCAAATAATTTCCTAGCCAATCAGTTTCCCAACAAAACAAAACCTAAAACCTAAAACTTAAAACCTAAAACCTAAAATCTAAAACCAAAAGCAAAAAGAAAATCCAACGCGACCCAGCCAGCCGCCTCATCTCTATAGGCGAAACTTCGGAAGAAATCGTGCTCATGGGACACAGATGGACTTAGCGATCGCGAGTCGCGGCGAAATCGCCGAATGCGTATCGCGATCGACCAGCGGACAAATCGCGGCGATCGCGAGCTCGCCCGATGTCCGTCGTGTCGGCCGTGTCCCAGCCGTGTCGAGCAATTTTTTGGTGAGCCACTCGGACACGTCCGGACACGTGTCGGCGTATCGCCGCGTTCGTGTCCCCAGTGTCGAGGCACAGACACCTCACCCTAAATGAGGTGTCCGTGCTTCATAGGTTGAGTGTTTTAGGGAGGATATAATCATTCTATTGTGTTTGCGTATGTGTCTTGAATATCCTTATTTTAACTGGATGTGAGCCCCCTTGGCACCCAATAATGAGATTGGTATCATTACCTATACAAAAGAGAAGTTTTTCTCGAATCATTTTAACACTCTGTATTAGCAGCCATTGTCGATCGCAGAAGTTCTTAATCTGGATTGGAAATCTGATAAGAAGTTCAATGAAAAGCATCTGTAATTGATTTTTGTGGAGAGTGGGGTTTATATTTTTAATTCAATAAATTTCTACAAATCTAAAAAGGAGTTCAGCCTTATCTACATTGTTTTTCCAATCCTCGGGCAGCTCAAGGGTTGGGATACTTAATGAAGTTAATCCAAAGGGTTGGCTCTTTTACAGTAATAATATAACAAAGAGCATACTCCATTGTACTGCAATAAATATACCAAGGAAAATCTGGATGAAGACAGAAAAAACCTTCGTACCTTAAAAGCAGCAGCATAAGCAGCTTGCAAATTCGACATTCCCTCAAATGGCATGCGGTTTGTCAGCAATTCCCACAAGACAATGCCAAAACTATAAACATCGACCTTGTTATTATAATGCTTCTTCTCCCCCTGACGCAATGTAACAGTGCTGTACAACTGCAAAAAGAAGAAAAATTAATTCAGATAATTGGGAAACCTTGAAAATACAGGATAAAACATATTGAAACTGACCCAAGTAAGAACATATTTGAAAGAATAAGTACAAAGAGAGAAAGGACAAGGCATAAGTACACACCATTATATCATAAAATATAGTGGACTCCTAAGAGTTCATTGGGGAGTTACAATAGGATAGGAGAGTATCACAAAATAAATAAACTTTTGAGGGCACCAAACTACCAAATTAACCAGGAAGGATAGTAGTTTATAGAGGCGATTGGAAAATGATGACAACAACATAGAATTGCCTTAAAGATAATAAATTGGATAAGAATATGATCATGTCAAAGTACACGGTCCATTTATCCCTTTGAAAGTTAAAAAAGGAAACACTTCAAGGCTTGCTTCAGATCAAGATGATTCAGAACAGAAGAGAAAATAAAAATTACACATGAAGATTTTCTTTTTAAGTTTTCATTGGATAACCAATAAGTTCCTGAGGTACAGTGACACAATTCGAAACTCGGTGGATAATGCCCCCCCCCCCCCCCCACTTGAATATCATGCTTTTGTATGTAGCAGGTTTCAAATAACGTACTGTAGTCTTACCACAATCAAATCCCTGGGGCATAGATTTCCTTTCTAATATAAGTTAAGGAAACTCCTTTTCCGTACTACAATTTTTATAGGTGGGTAAACGGGTAAATAGGATGTAAGTTTGGTTTTCAATCATCACCTATTTACTCTGTCACTTTTCACCTCTATTTGCAAATAATTCTGATGTGTCAATACCCAATACTTGAGCATATATTCCTATGTGCTAGGTACATAATCCTATTCTGCATCATAATTACTAGCCTTTACTAATCTATCAGATGAGAAAATGCAAAGTGTAGTCTGCTCAAGTTCCACTAGTGGAATCATAGCTACTGTCCCTAACCATTTTATTCAATCATGTAAGTTTATATCACCAATAATTTAGCTTCCATACAAAAAGATACTGATATATTGATATGAAAATAATAACCAGCAGCAACTTTCAAAGTCGTATTGATTTACATATCTAGTGGAGCAAACTACACGGTTCACTCGTGAAATTATGGGGTTGATTAACATGTGGTTAAATAGATACAAACCTCAGGTGCCATCCACCGGTATGTCCCAGTTTCTGCTGTCATCATCTCAGTGAGGGTCTCTTCCCTTGCTAGCCCAAAATCTGCAAGCTTCACAGACTTCTGATTGGCCGTAAGCAACAAATTGTCTGCATGAATGACATTTCACATGTGCTCTTTCTTAGACAGGAGAAGATTAAAAATAAACTACACTAACAAATGAAACAGGGAAGGTAAAAAGATTTTGATGGCAACTTAAGAATAAACTCCAAGTTAGCAGCATAAACTGACCCATATACATCACGGGAAAATTATCAAGTAAGAATGAGTCACGCTATGCTCTGTTGATTCCCCTATATATTGACTCTTTTTATAAAGAGATAGCAAGCATAAAGTGAGTGGTGGAGCCAGAAATGTATACCACAATGTCTGCACTAATAACTTCTTCCGTCAATGGTACTTAGATTACTGACCATAGACGAGAAAACATAAAATGATAAAATAACCCAGAAAAGGAACTCTACCAGCAGTAAAATAGTTGATGGATAAAAGAATATAGTCCAAAATCATAATATTTGGCCTGTTTAACATTTCAATGAATAACTACAATAACAAGAAGAAAAAATTCTTGTACAGCTCGCTAGCCAAGTGGTACCAGGTTTTAGATCTCTATGTATAATGCCATTGGCATGTAAACATTCCATGGCCCGAGCAATGTCAAGCGCATAATTTAAGGCCACATGAAGGTCAAGCACTTTTGGCCGAATGCTGACCAAGTATTTCCGAAGGGACATTCCAGGCAGCAGCTCTGAGACTATAACCATCAAAGGATCCTTGCAAGCTCCAATAAACTGCAAACAAGAAACCATCCTCAGAAAATGAAAAAGACCAACTCCAGTTACATAATAGCAAAAGCAACATGAGCTAACTACAAAACCTAAATAACCATGTATGTGAATATTTACTAGCTAACACCGTACTGCTTGCTGAAGTTACCAAAAAAGCTGCTCAGAGAAGTCATAAGCAGCACTTTGAAAGATAATCGAATACTAATTTGGAGTCTACGGAACTTGGAAGAAAAAGAAAAATAATACTTACTGTTACAAGATTCACATGTTTTACTCTTGACATCATAACAACTTCCCGAACAAAACGGCTTTCAAGTGAAGCTTTTTCTTCTGAGGTGTTACCACCATTCAGAACTTTTATTGCAACAATTTGATCACCATACCTGGAGAGACACGAGGCATTTTTTGATAGATGAAAAATGTACAATAAAACTAGAGAGCAGATAATCCAAAAAACAGAACACAAATATTCTTTCTATCTACGTGTTGTTTGACTGCTTCTCAGACAAAGGAAAATAACCAATTTAGAAACACCACGGAAGAAATAGTTACTCTCATTACTATGTAAAAATCAATGAATATATCAATTACAAACTGTAAGCCCTTTCCAAATGGCAAGCAAACTCTCATGTTACATTTTCTGAATTACGTAGCATTAGCCTAACTAGTAAACCAATGGAACAGTATCACACTGGCCAATCACCTAAAGCAAAATCCACAAGTTACAGCATCACAATTTTCCAGTAGGAAATGAAATGTATCAGAACAACACTGATGATCAGCACTACACTGCTATTGCAACCTTCTTTAATGACAACAGGAAACTACAACCTCAAATCATTAGCCTAAAAGAATATAGGTAACATTGCAAGCAGCGTGACATACCTTCCTTCATAAACTTTTCCATGAGCCCCTCGCCAATTTCGTTCCAATAAAAGAGCTGTTTTGGATCACCAACACTCTTTCATCAATAGATAATTGTGTTGAGGTACTATTGATCCATTCCATGAAACACCTTCAACATATTTCTCTACACTACCAACAGGATTTTCTTCCTCTTCTCTTTCTCTGCTCTTCTCACTGCAACTCATCGTTTGCAAAACTTCGAAAATCAGATTATCCCTGAATGCCTCATCCTCAAAAATAACACACACCTCACTCTTTCAACCTACAAATTACTTGCAAACAACCATTTTCCCAACACTAAAAAGTCAATACTATCTTCTCATGTATGGATATTTGATGCTAGCAAAACTTTAACCCTCATATGCAAGGCTTCTTCCTTTAACACCTTCTTCAATACAACTAACTTCCAAACAAGTCCAACAACTCAAAGTGTAAAATTTGACTCAAAACTTGAAACCCCCAAAAGAAAAATAACTCTCACCGATCTAAAATTCCAAGAATCACCTAAAAAGATAACCCCTTTTATTGAAAAACTAAAAAAGAGTTGATTTTTAACCCCCCCAAAAAAAATATAAAAGCAAGAAGCTTCAAAGGAAGCAACAAGAGAATTATAGTGGCAGTTATATATATATATATATATCAACTATTTCATGCATAGATAGATGAGGACCTAGCAAGCAACTTTGAAGACCCCTATAAAGCTTTGAACTTTACTCTTCTTTTCTTTTCTTTTTATTTTTTGGGGGTGGGGGTGGGGTGGGATAGGATAGGGGCGGGGTTGGAGAAGGGGGTAGTGGGTTAACTTTGTTCTGTACTAGAAACTCTTATCTACAATCAAAATGGCGTTCTTGTGAAGATATTCTGGGAGACGTCTATTTTCCGGTGAGGTGTAAAAGTGGAGAGAGAAAAGTAGGGGGGAGTAATGTAACTATGAATATTAAAAAGAAAGCACGTTTAAAGTGCACCAAATGGGAATTAGCCACGTGGAGAGCACTCAGGGCTCTTTGGAATATTAGGCATAGTTCATTTAACTGCCTGGTTATCGCTTCTTTTTGAAGATACGTTATTTGAGTTTGCTTATCATGAGTCGAGGATGTCGCATAAACAATTTATCTATGTATTAAGATAGAGATAAAATATATATATTAATCCTTCCTCAAACTCTATAATATAGGATTTTACTCGGTGTGTTGTTGTCGTAGTATTAGACATTAGAAGATTTGGACATTGTTGGTTGAGGATGCTTTGGACAAATCTATCGAATGCTCCAACGAGTCTTTCTTCCTCTTTGACTAATTAAATAGTATATTACATGCGTATGCGCGGAAAATGTTAGAGAGAAAAATCATAATAAGTATCTTATATACTTGACCTTAATTTTTTATTGTCTAATTAATTGTGAAATTTAAAACATTTAATCTAGGATCGTAGATAAAAAAAATTGCTATCTCAAATTGTTATGAGATTCTGTGTTATGTGCAATAAGGTTCAAAGTTTTTTGAAGAATGCTTAAAATTTTCCAAGAATTTGTTTCATAAGCTATTCACATATTCCAGGCTTAGGTTATAAAGTAGGTCATTATTGTCAGATTTTTCATATGTAAGTTAAGCAGATTGCAGCTTATAGTTACCGACTTTAGATATAAAAACAGTTTTTCGTTAAAGAAAATAGCTTACCAGAAAAGAAAATGTTCATCCAATTATTGAATAAAAAGTATGGTTATTTTTTAGATCGCCAACACTTCGAATAATCACATTCATATCTTTTCTAAATAATATTTGCATTTTATTTCAGACCTGCAAGGAAAGAAAATTATTGTTATGAATAAGAAAACTTATAATTTAACTTATGAAAAGAAAATCTTTTAGTTTTAAACCTTAATTTAGGAGGATAAAAATGTAACAACAACAAGAACATACAGTGAAGTCTGGCGTGGAGTGCAGGGAGGAGAGTGTCTGCGAGCCTTACCTCTGCCTTAGTAGGTAGAGAGGTTATTCAGAAAGACCGTGACTCAGAAAAGCGTAAGAACAAGCAAGCAAAAGAAATTCGGAGTACGTCTGAAATTTAAAGCATGATGAAAATTATGGTAACAAAGAGAATAAGTCATGATAAAGCACTTTGCAAAAAGAACTAAGCGCGATTAATAAGATTAACAAATTACGAAAGAACATCGTCGTGAAAATCAAATGACGAGGATATAAAGCAATATTGCGTCTAATAGTATGATATGTTAAGTAGAGACTCTGATAATACTTTCTGACTATCTGTATGGCGTAAGTAGGACTAAAGCTCATTCTTGCCCTACTGCTTACCTGCAATTCATGTCTCTATGACCAGTATTTAGGGTCGTGTACTCGATAAGTCGTGTGTCATATCCGTCTAATTATCTCTGCTTAGCTCTTAGCGGACTACCATGTACCTCCTGAACGTCAGCCGTCAATCTCACCTCATGTTTGAGGTGTTTGTGCCTCTCCTGGCGTATACGAACCATCTCGACCTCGATTACTGCGTCTATCCTCGCGCGGTCTCTCGCTTTGTCCGGATATCATCCATTTCTAATCGTATCACTCTTTGTATGCCCGGCGCGTCCGTCCGTCCTCTCTCAGACTTTCGTCACTTGGATGTGCGAAGTGGCCCGACACTCAGCCTCATCCCTGACATGATCGGTCTAACGCTATGGGAACTTTGCTTTAAGTTTTGGTGGCTCGCGGCATCATGAAACTCGGATGTGAGCCTCAGTTTCATCGCGTACCTCGATATGATGTGCCGGCGTGATCTCGATTTCCTTGGATAATAAACCGGGATACTTAAAGCTTCTTTCTTTGGAATGACACAGTACAAGCCTGCGCCTCACCTGTCTCGTCGGTGGCTCGTCATTAATAAACTTGCCAGCTCCCAAGTATTATGTCTTGGTCTACTCGGCTGAGATCAGCACAGACTCTGAAGTACATTTCTAAACCTCAGACTTAGTGTTCACTCATTGCGAGTTTTATCAATCGAGGACATGTCATTTGCAAATAGCATACAGTGGCACCTCGATTTGAATTTGTAGTGTCGATCCGTCCGTAACTGAGCAAATAGAGCACGAGCTAAAGTTGATCCTGCTCTTGCCCAATAAATTTAGAAAGTATTTGAGTCTCACTCTCTGTTATTTGTACAGTCTTAGCTCCATAATACATATCCTTGTCCTTTAGTATATATCCGTACCTTGCACTCAACACTCCGACATCTCCAGAACGTCCACAGGGACTTTGTCGTATGTCTTTTAGTCGATGAAAACCAGTATGTAAGTCTCTGCTCTCTCACTATCTTTATCCACTGACTCCTGTCTGATGAATTGTACATGTAATGAATACCGAAGCATGAATCCAAACTAGTTCTACATTTAATATACATCTTACTGCCGATAAATCTCGACGACGCTTTCCCAGCCTCCGTAGTGTGGCTTAGCGGTTTGATACCCACATAGTTGTTGTAACTCTGGATGTCACATTTGTTGCTTGTACAAAGGAATCATTGTACTTACACTTTCCGTTTTAGCCGTTCTTGAAGTCTTAAATGACGTTAACAACTTCGATCGATCCTTTCGGGGCACGCCGCGTGCGGCTCTTCCAAATTCAACTAGGATCTGCGGTCTACGATGCGCTCGCCGCGTGCGTCGCGAGCAACGGCACTTCTTCCTCGACCTTAATATATAATATCGAAATCGGCGCCTTCGGATTGCTCTGAATCTCGAAGCTGATATGCTTTATCTCATTCTTACGTTCGAGAATTTATGAAAGTAAGGCGCCACTCATCTAATACCGCGTCTCGCGCTGATGCTGTGCGTCCGCATGTCTTTGATGAACCTCGCGTGATCAGTCAGGTCTACTCTCGCCGCCTTATTTAGTTTATCTGGCACATCCACGTCTTTTTCTATAATTTGTATCTGACGTTTAAAAGCGTTAATTTCGTGGTAAATTAAGCTAGTTTTGCCTCGCCTACAGCATTTTATATAATTCTCTATTTGTCTTCTCACTCATCGTCTTCTTCTACGATTTAGCATTTTTCTTTCTTCCGCCTCTTGAACTTTACCATTCCACAAGCGATCCACGCCGATGCCGCGCGATTACCTCGCCATGATACCCTACAACAACTTATCTTCGAATACAAGCTGGTCGTCTTATCGCATCCTGGTCGCGTCCCCCAAGCCTACTGAGCTGCTCAGCGTGTCCCGATCTCTTTGCCTTGCGTGATCGAAAGCTTGAAAGTATATATGATCTAGTGACAATCATATTAGGAAAAATGTACTTTTATACGTTCGTATTTTATTAACGATTAATATTATGGAATTTGCAATTATTGAATTATAAGTTGATTATTTATAATATTCTATAAATCGTCCTAGAGGTTACGTGATTATTAATAATATAAGATATTAATATTATAGCGTAACTCTTAAAGCACCTCGACTAATGATCGTGAAATAGGGATATAGATGATATGTGATAAATCGATATGTAGTATAAATCATCGTATCCTTGGGGATGTAGTATGTCTTTTACATTACGAGTTATGGTAACTAAGTGATGGACGTGTGGATGCTTGGGGAAGTATTGGTATACCTGGCGATATCTTTGTAGTTATATATACAAACGCTGATCGATGTGGGAGATGAAGTCGCTTAGACTTGAGGTCTGCGATACCGCTTATCTGCACGGTAATATACTTTGATCTTGCCTAAGCTCAAGATGTCTTATAGGTTGAGGCGACTTATGTAGATGCGTTCGCGACGTAGATTAAGGTGGTAGTTGAGCGAATTAGGATTAATTCCGATCGAATGTATCTTGAGAGAATGCTCAGTTACCATGGTATTAGGTTGACTAAATCGTTGTTATTAGCGATGAATATATTTATGACATGAACCTTTGCATTATCGACTAATATAGATGAGATATAATGATCGAAGCGTTTATTGATAGACAACGCTTGATAGATCTAAAGCGATCAGAGTGTATGTGAATAGAGGATTTTGTCTTTCCATAGAGAGTTCGATTTACATGATTCGTATAACTATATTTCGCATATTGAGTTAAATGCCATAGTGCCCAGGAGTTCGTGTAGACCACCAATGTAATTAGTAATCGATATGTGAAACTTGTAGGGGTAACACTAAGTCGATTGTTCCATCGATTCAAGATGTAATAAGAGAGAGAGAATATAAATGTTGATTTATAATCGAGACATTAGAATAAATAATGATCGAGATAGGATTTGATTTAATTAAAATAGAAAGCAGCATAATTAGACTGGCAGGCGTGGCGTGCAGGGACCGGTGCCTCGTTAGAAGTGCGGCGCTTTGTCTCGTGTCGATCGGCGATCCAGGTTGGTTTTGTATTACCCGTAATTCGGAGACACGTAAGTGAGAATGTAAGTGAAATACGATTTGAATGTTGGAAGGAAAGTATATTTACATTTTTATATGGAACAATTTTGGATCTGACAAATGTGGCAAATTAATATTAGTGGTTTGAATTCTTTCGAATGGAGTTATGGACTTGGGATTATATTATTAAGTCTTGGCATTAATGAATATGATCGAGAAAATTTCACAAATTGGGGGGAGGTTTCCGTGAAAATAGTAAGATTTGGCTAAGTGTTGGATTAATATTGCAATGAAAGAGATTAGTGTGGAGATATTTTATGTGAAGGAAGGCAAGTGGACAAGTGGTGTACTTGAGTGCACTTCTCATTTCGTGCTATTTATGTTATATTAGTTTTCTGAGACCCAAGCAGCTCGTAATATCTTTTTCTTGACGGCAACATATCTCATTTATAAACTCAAAGCTCTAAATCCACTAAAAAGTGAAACAAGATCGGCTTATATTAAGATTAAGTTCGGCATTGTCAAGTCTAAGCAAGTTAACACTTGCAAGTTAGTGAGTCCGCGATTTTTAGCTTGAAAGTTGTCTTGAAACCATAGATTATTGATGAACTTTTGGGAAGTAAAACATAAAAAGTAAGATGGTTACAAACATGAGGAGATACGTGTGTGTTGTTTAGCGTGAAGAAGTGGTGGTGGCAGAGAACTGTGGACTATTTTTGGCTAAAAGTGAAGGTAAGATTTCTTCTTCCCTCTTGAAGTATTTGAAAGTTACATGATGTTATAATTAAGAGATGAACTTGCGTTAAGTAAAATGGAGAATAAAAGTCACGTATGACATTTAGTATGTTAATATTAAACGTTAATACGTTTTATTTGTTCATATTGGATTAAGTTGGTTGTTGTTGTTATTATAAATCGATAAATGCATATTAGATTGAATGAAATCTTGTTATTGAAAGTTGAAATAATTTATATTAAAGGTGTTGAAACTTAGTTGGATTATAAGGCATTATGAAAAGGGCTTTGGATTGTTGTTGTTGTTAGCGAAACTATCTTAAATTGTTGGATATTGTCGTGTTGTTTTATGGGCTATTTTATCACGTATAATCTTTGGAAATTTAGTTACCGTTATGCATGTTTAATGTAGTAATTGCTAATCGTATGTCTAAAGGAATAAGAGTGAAAGGTGTAGAAGAACGCATTCACCGGTTGTTATTATTGAAGTATGGACTGTTTTAGTATTGTTTTATATGGATTAAAAGTAGGATTAATATGAGAAGTAGGTATGAATCACGTTGGTTGCTTCATTGTTTAGGTTGTGTGCCATGGTGGTGCTTGGTGTGATGTTATTGTGTCCGTTTTGGAAGTTGTGGATGAGAGTATATATAGAGTGATGTCAGAATATTTATATGAAAAGGAGACCATTATGAAATTATATAGATTACCTAGTATTCGTAAGTTGATAGAAGTGTTATTGTTGTGACGGTTGAGTACTGTTTGAGACATATACTTATCGTGTTGGTATGGCGGAAGTAGATGGGTATGTGAACTATCCTTTCTTCTTTTGGCGTATTCTCTACGTCAGAAATATACATGGTATTGTTTAAGATTAAATTCTACTCTTAGAAGTTAAAGAATTATTCGTATTATTGATTACATGCTAAGCGTATCTAAGTTGTTCTAGTCCTTGACCAAGGCGTATGGGAGAGATGTTAATATTCGTAAGAGTTCTTAGTAAACTGCTGGAGTCGGTTCGACTTTGCTAATTTAAAGTAATTGATAATATCAAGTAGTGAGCTGTTTTAATAATAATTGGGTATGTTTTAATAGGCGTGTTGAAATAAGTCAATTGCGTTAAGTGAAAAAAGGTATCGACAAGCGATTATATCAAAATGATTAACCATGCTCTGTAGAAACTAAGATATAACGATTTATTTTACATTTTCTAGTTCCACGTTGATTAGATAAGGTTTAAAGTATAATTACTAACGGCTCGTATAAGAATTAATTAGGTAAATTCGGATCTGGTATCACCGATCAAATGCGAGGATTATTGGAAATATTAGGTATGTGAACTATTTTTCTTAACGACATGTTTATATGATGTAAATGTCGACGGACGTACATAGTATTATTGGATCTTAATCATAATGAAGGATGTGATAGTGTCTTGGATTTTCTAAAATGAAAAGTTCATTTTAATGATTTATACATGATATGATAGTGCCTTGGATTATATAATAAGTGAAAGTTTAATTTAAATGATATTATTGAGAGTGTGAAAGGATGATTTAAATTGCATGGTGGCTCATGATAACTATTTGTGCAAAGTATTATTTATTCAACTGCAGGGTCCCTGCTTCTTAAGTTCGTATATATGATTCCATGGACATGTATCCATGATCTGCGATCTGAAGATACGTGCGTATATATATTAGGATTCAATGGACATTATGTCGAGTGCGAAGTCTGAGGATATCTAAATGCGTATTTATATATATTATGATTCAATGGACATGTATGTCGTGTCTGAGTACAAGATACTAAATGCGTGTATTTATGTATTATTATTCCATGTACCGACCTCAGTGATGCGAGTCAGATACTGCCATCTGATATATTTATATTATATGATTCCGTGGCTAGAGCCTCAGTGATCACGGTCACCAGTGATATAAATGCGTATTATTTATATTATATGATTCCATGGACAAGACTGAGGTGATGCGATGCGGATACTCGTGCGATTATATGATTCCGTGGACAGGTCGGGTGATCTTGTCCTGAGGATACTACGTGCGTGTATATATGTATTATTCCATTGAACCGGAGCACCAGTGATGCGATCACGGAATCTTTCATCGTTATATATGTAATATTATTCCATGGACCGACCTCAGTGATGCGATCACGGAATACTAAATGCGTTATATATGTAATATTATTCCATGGACCGACACCAGTGATCAGTCAAAGATATGCTAAATGCGTGTATATATATGTAATATGATTCCCGATAGATCCGATCGCTGATGCAGGTGCGAGATCTCGTGCAGTAGTATAGATGTATATATTTTTGATTATAAGAGTGCGGCGTGCATGATCTTGATATGACTCATTCATTTTTAAAAGACACGATTGACTCATTTTTGAAAATGCGATTAGTACGATGGTAAATGCAGTGAATGCGATGTCTGATGATCTGAGTGATACAAAATCATTTGACTCTATTTTATATGACGGGTGGATCTGGTATTCTTAATTATTATACTTGTCCTGTTATTCTTTGGCGATTATGATTTTAATTTATATACTATGTTTACATACTTAGTATATTGTTATCTTGACCCCGCCAGGCTGCGTTAAATGTCATGGTATAGGTACTCGGTTGGTGATCACGAGGCTTAGGATCTTTGCTCTTTAGGATAGCTCGTTGTTCGAGAGCTTATCGTTGATCTGCTGAGCTTATGTATATTCGAAATTGCGACGGGGCGCGTCGAAAGTCGCGTTTCGATATCAAACTCTTAAAGAGTGCATGAGCAAGCAAGTGGGTGAAGTAAATGTGTATTTAGATACGTATGGGTTGTATATATTGTAACTCGTTTTGGAAAATTTTATATCGTTAAGCGACTTTGCAACTAAACTGCGTATTTTATTATATGAGTTGTTCCATATCTTCATTGATTATATGTGATGTGAGGTGATGTGCGATTTATCACCGCTAAGCCATGAGAATCCGGCGTATCGTGACAAGTAATATAGTCTAGGTAAGGCCAGAATATACGTCCTCAGGGTGATTTTCAATCTACAGATTATCTATGCTTTAGTTTACATTTGATTATGATTAATTGGGTTGGAGTTCTAAACTAATGTGGGAAATAAACTAATTATGAAAATATTTTTGATTTAAATGTCGGTTATGATGGAGAATTAGAGGCTTCCCGAGATCATCGATTATCCCTCTGTTCAATCCTTAATACAAATTAGGTAAACCTTGCCTACGTTAAGATGGCAGGTTAACTGATAGTTTTATACTCATGTTAAATTAATATAAACACTCGGCCCCAATGGATGAACCAACACATCTTTCGTTGACAAGATTGGTTACAAATGAGGATTAAGGCAATAATAATTAAAATTACGAGTATCGGGAGTACTTTAGTCACGATTTAAACCTATGTTTATTCAACTATGGCATATTCACGATCTCACTTCGGTTCGATTAGAACTCGTATAAGTGATGATAACTAGTGATCGATTAATTATCAAGTAATCAAAGCAATTATTAGATAAATCTTAATTAAGTGAAGAAGAAATCAACTAATGTATTAATTAAATGAATAAGAGTTTCAAAGAGAGATCACAAGAAATCCACAAATAAGTAATTAGCTCCACAGCATAATCACATGAAAGAACTACTGAAATCTCCATTACATATTTGAAATAAACAAAGAAAGAAAGAAAAAATTATAGAGAACAAGTCTCAGACACTTTTAGCATCGAGGATTGTGTTGTGGAATATTTTTTAGATGGAATGAAATTCTTCTAATGATGTAGAGAGACTATTTATAGCCCGAGAATCTTTTAGGTAAAGGGTTAAGGATTATGTAGGTAGAAAAGTTATAGAATCCTTTAGGTAAAGGTTAAGGATTATGCAGGTGGAAAAGTTATCCGCACTGGACCGCAGCGTGTCAAGTCGGCCCAGAAGCCGAAATCCCAGCGTCGTATGTGCGCCCAGGTAGCTACTGCGGTCGCCACGACTCTCGAAAGAATGCAGCGTTCGAACTCCGCGAGCATTGGCGGGCGCGGCGCTGTTTGCGACGGCAGCGTCGCCGTGGCGTGAATTTAGCATTTTGTTTCTTACCCCATGCACACTTTTAAGTCCGTGCGATTAAATGCGATCTCTCTATCTTTTGGAACTGCCGGAAACCTTCGTTTCTTGACCCTTTTAAGTGCAATTTCATCTCATTCAAATTTATACTGCGTTCTAAAACCTGCTTTTTGTCATTTCTCCATTTATTATTCTTGTGGCAACTAAGGAAAAGCATTCTAATACTATATACTAAACATAAGTAAGAATGCGATAAAATACTAACTAAAATGACTCAAAATGTGTATACAGAAATACCACCGTCCTTGAGGGTATAAGAATTGCCCACGAGAGAGTTGGGCACCAGGTCGCTTTTATCGAAATTCGGATCGTGACATTTTTGCCTCAGTTTACGGAGGCTTGCTTTGCATTCCGGAACCCGGTGCACTTTGCATTCTGCCGTATAAATAAATGGTTACGATCGTTATTTTACTAAATCCGATTCGTAAGAATTATTCTCTTTGAAACTTCTATGGATTTCCTAGCTTTCAGAAAAGAGTAGTAATTACATTCAGAATCTTGGACTTTGCAATCGAGCAGTTGTGTGCTCACATAAATTACTCGGTACAACAGAAATTCGGATTATACAAACTATAAGTTTTCGTTCAGTATTCTGATTTACTATTACCATTATGTTTATATGTGTTTATTAATTCCCTGATAAATCCATGATTTGTCCGTGCATGGGTTTGAAGTACATAAATTTTCAAATTTTGCTCCAGTACTTGAACCCGACAAAACCATTACTGATAAGTGATGCTCAGGCACAAAGTGTTTTGTAGCGATTATACAACGATAATTAATATGTAATGATAATATGGGGTTAAGATTTGACTTTAAATCTAATTTTATATCATTGGAAAATTGACCTTAAACCTCGAAACCATTTGCATTTCATACATCTTAAACTATTAAATGATGATGCTGTCAGGGAAGTCATTCACGATCCGCTCTTCCCTAAGGTACTCAGGGTCGGTTGATAACTCACAGTGGAAGGCATTCTACCCAATAAGGCTGATATTTCGGATCCTGCCTGGACAAAACGGAAGATATTGTCAATAAATAGAAGTATGTCTTACTCATTAACATCTCGGAGATATTTCGCCATAGTTAGAGCAGTCAAACCAACTCTCATATGAGCTCCCAGCAGTTCATTCATCTGACCGTAAACTAGGGCCACTTTTGATTCTGCAATATTTTCTTCATTAATCACCCCAGATTCTTTCATTTTCATGTAAAGATCATTTCCTTCACAAGTACGTTCACCCACTCCGCCAAATACGGATACGCCCCCGTGAGCTTTAGCAATATTGTTAATCAATTTCATAATGAGTACTGTTTTACCCACTCCAGCTCCCCCGAATAGTCCGATTTTTCCTCCACTGCGATAAGGGGCTAAAAGATCTACTACTTTAATTCTTGTTTCAAAAATAGATAATTTTGTATCCAACTGTATAAAGGTGGGAGCAGATCTATGAATAGGAGACATTGTACTAGTATCTACAGGCCCTAAATTATCAACAGGCTCTCCGAGCACGTTAAAAATTCGTCCCAGAGTCGCTCCCCCGACCGGAACACTTATAGGAGCTCCTTTGTCAATCACTTCCATTCCTCTCGTTAGACCATCTGTAGCACTCATAGCTACAGCCCTAACTCGATTATTTCCTAATAATTGCTGTACCTCACAAGCCACATTAATTGGTTGACCAACACTATCTCGACCTTGAACTACCAGAGCGTTATAAATATTCGGCATCTTGCCCGGGAAAGGCTACATCTAGTACCGGACCGATGATTTGGACGACACGCCCCAGGTTTTTTTTTACAACCGTGGAAACCCCAGAACCAGAAGTAGTAGGAATTATTCTCATAATAATAAAATATATAAATATGTCTAAATGTTTTTTAATTATTTTTAGAATTCAAAATAAATGTCCGCTAGCACGTCGATCTGTTAATTCAATAAAATGGGAATTAGCACTCGATTTCGTTGGCACCATGCAATTGAACCAATTCAATTGTTTACTTATTCAATGAGACTGAGTGAATTTGCAAGCTCAGCCAACCTATTTTAATTTAAAAATCTCAAGTGGATGAATCATAATCTTGAGAAAGTCTTTCATTTGTCTATCATTATAGACAATCCCATCCATATTATCTATTCTATGGAATTCAAACCTGAACTTTATTTTCTATTTTTATTACGATTCATTATTTGTATCTATGTATCTAATGGGCTCCTCTTCTTATTTATTTTTATTTTAATTTCATCATATCGGTTTATGCCTAGCCTATTCTTTTCTTTGCGTTTTCTTTCTTTTTATACCTTTCATAGATTCATAGAGAATTCCATTTATTTACAAATCTATGATTTACATATAAAACATATACCTCTGTCATGGTGGAAGTTCTTATTATTTAGTTTAGTTTGGTATTTCCATTTACCAAAAAAAAGGGTAAAAAAAAATTGGGTTGCGCTATATATATGAAAGAGTATACAATAATGATGTATTTGGCAAATAAAATACCATGGTCTAATAATCAACCATTCTGATTAGTTGATAATATTAGTATTAGTTGGAAATTTTGTGAAAGATTCCTGTGAAAAGTTTCATTAACGCGGAATTCGTGTCGAGTAGACCTTGTTGTTGTGAGAATTCTTAATTCATGAGTTGTAGGGAGGGATTTATGTCACCACAAACAGAGACTAAAGCAAGTGTTGGATTCAAAGCTGGTGTTAAAGAGTACAAATTGACTTATTATACTCCTGAGTACCAAACCAAGGATACTGATATATTGGCAGCATTCCGAGTAACTCCTCAACCTGGAGTTCCACCTGAAGAAGCAGGGGCCGCGGTAGCTGCCGAATCTTCTACTGGTACATGGACAACTGTATGGACCGATGGACTTACCAGCCTTGATCGTTACAAAGGTCGATGCTACCGCATCGAGCGTGTTGTTGGAGATTGCTTATGTCGCTTACCCTTTAGACCTTTTGAAGAAGGTTCTGTTACCAACATGTTTACTTCCATTGTAGGTAATGTATTTGGGTTCAAAGCCCTGCGCGCTCTACGTCTGGAAGATCTGCGAATCCCTCCTGCTTATGTTAAAACTTTCCAAGGTCCGCCTCATGGGATCCAAGTTGAAAGAGATAAATTAAACAAGTATGGTCGTCCCCTGTTGGGATGTACTATTAAACCTAAATTGGGGTTATCTGCTAAAAACTACGGTAGAGCTGTTTATGAATGTCTTCGCGGTGGACTTGATTTTACCAAAGATGATGAGAACGTGAACTCACAACCATTTATGCGTTGGAGAGATCGTTTCTTATTTTGTGCCGAAGCAATTTATAAAGCACAGGCTGAAACAGGTGAAATCAAAGGGCATTACTTGAATGCTACTGCAGGTACATGCGAAGAAATGATAAAAAGAGCTGTATTTGCTAGAGAATTGGGTGTTCCGATCGTAATGCATGACTACTTAACGGTGGATTCACCGCAAATACTAGCTTGGCTCATTATTGCCGAGATAATGGTCTACTTCTTCACATCCACCGTGCAATGCATGCGGTTATTGATAGACAGAAGAATCATGGTATCCACTTCCGGGTATTAGCAACAGCGTTACGTATGTCTGGTGGAGATCATATTCACTCTGGTACCGTAGTAGGTAAACTTGAAGGTGAAAGAGACATAACTTTGGGCTTTGTTGATTTACTGCGTGATGATTTTGTTGAACAAGATCGAAGTCGCGGTATTTATTTCACTCAAGATTGGGTCTCTTTACCAGGTGTTCTGCCCGTGGCTTCAGGAGGTATTCACGTTTGGCATATGCCTGCTCTGACCGAGATCTTTGGGGATGATTCCGTACTACAGTTCGGTGGAGGAACTTTAGGACACCCTTGGGGTAATGCGCCAGGTGCCGTAGCTAACCGAGTAGCTCTAGAAGCATGTGTAAAAGCTCGTAATGAAGGACGTGATCTTGCTCAGGAAGGTAATGAGATTATTCGCGAGGCTTGCAAATGGAGCCCGGAACTAGCTGCTGCTTGTGAGGTATGGAAAGAGATCGTATTTAATTTTGCAGCTGTGGACGTTTTGGATAAGTAAAAACAGTAGACATTAGCAGGAAATAAAGAAGGATAAGGAGAAAGAACTCAAGTAATTATCCTTCGTTCTCTTAATTGAATTGCAATTAAACTCGGCTCAATCCTTTTAGTAAAAGATTGGGCCGAATACAACAAAGATTCTATTGCATATATTTTGACTAAGTATATACTTACCTAGATATACAAGATTTTAAATACAAAATATAGAAAACTAAATAAAAATCTAAGACTCAAATCTTTCTATTGTTGTCTTGGATCCACAATTAATCCTACGGATCCTTAGGATTGGTATATTCTTTTCTATCCTGTAGTTTGTAGTTTCCCTGAATCAAGCCAAGTATCACAACTCTTTCTACCCATCCTGTATATTGTCCCCTTTGTTCCGTGTTGAAATAGAACCTTAATTTATTACTTATTATTATTATTAGATTTTAGATTGTTAGATTAGTTAGTGATTAGATATTAGTATTAGACGAGATTTTACGAAAAAATTATTTTTTTATTTCTTTATAGGAGAGGACAAATCTATTTTTTTCGATGCGAATTTGACACGACATAGGAGAAGCCGCCCTTTATCAAAAATTATATTATTATATTATTTTAAATAATAAAAAGGGGTTCCAACATATTAATATATAGTGAAGTGTTCCCCCAGATTCAGAACTTTTTTCAATACTAACAATCCTTATTAGTTAATAATCCTAGTGATTGGATTTCTATGCTTAGTCTGTGGATTTCTATGCTTAGTCTGATAGGAAATAAGATATTCAAATAAATAATTTTATAGCGAATGACTATTCATCTATTGTATTTTCATGCAAATAGGGGGCAAGAAACTCTATGGAAAGATGGTGGTTTAATTCGATGTTGTTTAAGAAGGAGTTCGAACGCAGGTGTGGGCTAAATAAATCAATGGGCAGTCTTGGTCATATTGAAAATACCAGTGAAGATCCAAATCGAAAAGTGAAAAACATTCATAGTTGCAGTAATGTTGATTATTTATTCGGCGTTAAAGACATTCGGAATTTCATCTCTGATGACACTTTTTTAGTTAGTGATAGGAATGGAGACAGTTATTCCATCTATTTTGATATTGAAAATCATATTTTTGAGATTGACAACGATCATTCTTTTCTGAGTGAACTAGAAAGTTCTTTTTATAATTATAGAAACTCGAGTTATCTGAATAATGGATTTAGGGGCGAAGATCCCTACTATAATTCTTACATGTATGATACTCAATATAGTTGGAATAATCACATTAATAGTTGCATTGATAATTATCTTCAGTCTCAAATCTGTATAGATACTTCCATTATAAGTGGTAGTGAGAATTACGGTGACAGTTACATTTATAGGACCATTTGTGGTGGTGAAAGTCGAAATGGTAGTGAAAATGAGGTTCCAGTAGACGAACTCGCACGAAGGGCAGTGATTTAATTATAAGAGAAAGTTCTAATGATCTCGAGGTAACTCAAAAATACAGGCATTTGTGGGTTCAATGCGAAAATTGTTATGGATTAAATTATAAGAAATTTTTAAATCCAAAATGAATATTTGTGAACAATGTGGATATCATTTGAAAATGAGTAGTTCGGATAGAATTGAACTTTTGATTGATCCGGATACTTGGGATCCTATGGATGAAGACATGGTCTCTCTGGATCCCATTGAATTTCATTCGGAGGAGGAGCCTTATAAAGATCGTATTGATTCTTATCAAAGAAAGACAGGATTAACCGAGGCTGTTCAAACAGGCATAGGCCAACTAAACGGCATTCCCGTAGCAATTGGGGTTATGGATTTTCAGTTTATGGGGGGTAGTATGGGATCCGTAGTCGGAGAAAATCACCCGTTTGATTGAACACGCTGCCGATCAAATTTTACCTCTTATTATAGTGTGTGCTTCTGGGGGGGCGCGCATGCAGGAAGGAAGTTTGAGCTTGATGCAAATGGCTAAAATATCGTCTGCTTTATATGATTATCAATTAAATAAAAAATTATTTTATGTATCAATCCTTACATCTCCGACAACTGGTGGAGTGACAGCCAGTTTTGGTATGTTGGGGGATATCATTATTGCCGAACCCAATGCCTACATTGCATTTGCAGGTAAAAGAGTAATTGAACAAACATTGAATAAAACAGTACCCGAAGGTTCACAAGCAGCTGAATACTTATTCCAGAAGGGTTTATTCGACCAAATTGTACCACGTAATCTTTTAAAAAGCGTTCTGAGTGAATTATTTAAGCTCCACGCCTTTTTTCCTTTGAATCAAAAGTCAAGCAAAATCAAGTAGAGCACTAAGTTCAATTATTTTATTTGTGTTTATTATTTTATTTGTGTTTGTAGCAAAAAAGCAGTTAGTTTATCGGAATCAAAGTAAATAAGATAATAATGGCGTTTTCTTTGGTGATAGAAGATCTAATTGTATAAAGAATCAAAACTAAAGTTGAGGATAACTCTTTTTTGATCTATATTCCTGATTACGAATCAAAAAGCCTTTATCAACAAGAGTGAGTTCTTCCTTTCGTGAAATTAGGAAAATAAAACGAATTTCTTCTTGTTTTAGGTATATAATTGGAAATTAAAATATAGATAATAGGGTTTTGTATCTTTCTCTATCTCCCGAAAAACCATTTTAGCTAAAAATTCATGTTGGGTCGGATTCGAACGAATCTTTCGATAATCTGTAAAAACTCTTTATCTATTTTTATAAAATTAGAAGACAAGAACAAAAGACAAAGAAATGAAAAAAAAAAATAATAAAGTTTATTATCATACATATCTTTCTCATGTAGCAGATGAATAAGTCCATTTATTTAGTTCTACAGTTCTATATTCTTTGCACTTATTATACGTACTCAGTTAGATTTAGATATATAGACACTTAGATCTATACTAAGAATTTCAAATTCTTCAAATTCTATTAATAATAAATATTATCTAATTAGAATTCAAATTCTTAATTTAATTATAATTATTACAAGATATCTTTATTTATATAATAACATAATAACAGATACAAATAGTAAATCGAGGTACCCCTTCTATGACAAATTTTAACCTTCCATCTATTTTTGTGCCGTTAGTAGGCCTAGTCTTTCCGGCAATTGCAATGGCTTCTTTATTTCTTCATGTTCAAAAAACAAGATTGTTTAGATCCGCTGGGACCCAATCTCATCTATTTTTTTTGAAAACGTGGACTTGTATCATAACACGGATATCTATTTATTGGAATATAGTATAACATGTGATTTCCACCGAACATAAAGGAAAAAACTCTTATGCCTGCAGAAACATGATATATGGATATATCAATTCTAGCAATTTTCAAATAGATCAGGATCGCTGGATGGCTGAAATGTAGTCTGTGAATCTCTATGTATATCGATATGTATAGTGGGATCGTATTAAATAAAGAGTATGATATTATTTTAGATTTAACCAATTTGATGAATTACTCCTAAAGGTTGACATCAAACTAGTGCTAGTTCACCTCAAACTAGTGCTAGTTGATGAGTTACTTCGGAAACAAAAAAGTAAAGTCAAATTTCTCTGGGGTATTATCTCAATTCCAATAAAATGCAATCCGGTAAAATATGACTTGGCGATCAGAACATATATGGATAGAACTTATAATGGGGTCTAAAAAAATAAGTAATTTCTGCTAGGCCTTTATCCTTTTTAGGTTCATTAGGCTTCTTATTAGTTGGAACTTCCAGTTATCTTGGTAGAAATTTGATATCTTTTTTTCCGCCTCAGCAAATCGTTTTTTTCCACAAGGAATCGTGATGTCTTTCTACGGAATTGCGGGTCTCTTTATTAGCTCTTATTTGTGGTGCACAATTTCCTGGAATGTAGGTAGTGGTTATGATCGATTCGATAGAAAGGAAGGAATAGTCTGTATTTATCGTTGGGGATTACAGCGAAAAAATCGTCGCATATTCCTCCGATTCCTTATAAAAGATATTCAGTCCGTTAGAATAGAAGTTAAAGAGGGTATTTATGCTCGTCGTGTTCTTTATATGGACATCCGAGGCCAGGGGTCCATTCCCTTGACCCGTACTGATGAGAATTTGACTCCACGAGAAATTGAACAAAAGGCTGCTGAATTAGCCTATTTCTTGCGTGTACCAATTGAAGTATTTTGAGAAATTGAGAATCAGAACGTTCATTCAATTAAAGAAAACGTATATGAAAGAACCATAAATATGAAAGAACCATAAAACGAAACTCTTTTTATGGTCTTTATGCAATATACAAACCCACGCAATTCAATAACAAATAACAAATCGAAATAATAGATTCATCTCAGATGGCAAACCATTTTGAAATCAATAATTTTTTTTTTTTTTTAGTTCAATATTTGTTGGAATTGACACTTTAGATCCAGATAGATCGTATCTTGTAAATTTGAAATTCTTTCTTTTGTATTCTTTAATGACCAACAATTGGATTTCTTAATTAAATAATGAGAACTCGCCAATTTCTCTTTTGCCAGTCATTTTTTTTTTATCATCGTAATATCTTTCCCTCAATTATTCTATTCCTGACTATGGGTAATCAGTGAAATTTTTTCGAAATATTGGATATTTTTATAGCAAAAGCAAAGGAGTTCTTTCGTCTCAAAATCTGAATAATATTCATTACTTAAAGTGGTTCTTTCGATCATTCATCGAAAGGAGACACTTTATTTCTAATTGAACAATTGAGATGTCAGGAAACAATATTCTTAATTTCTTCATTCGAAGTGAATTCTTAGCCTATTTCTGTATTCTTTCTAGATTCAAAGACTAACCACAAAATCAAAAGAAAATAGATTCATAAGTTCGATACCTTGTATAAAACTCATGTGTGCAAGAAATATTCGATCGCATGGAGTGTACGAATGGGTTGATTAACAATTCACAGATGAAAAAATGGCAAAAAAGAAAGCATTCACTCCTCTTTTCTATCTTACATCTATAGTATTTTTGCCCTGGTGGGTTTCTTTCTCAGTTAATAAATGTATGGAATCTTGGGTTACTAATTGGTGGAATACTGGGCAATCCGAAATTTTTTTGAATAATATTCAAGAAAAGAGTCTTCTAGAAAAATTCATAGAATTAGAGGAACTCCTCTTCTTGGACGAAATGATCAAGGAATACTCGGAAACACATCTCGAAGAGTTTGGGATAGGAATCCATAAAGAAACGATCCAATTAATCAAGATACAAAATGAGAATCGTATCCATACGATTTTGCACTTCTCGACAAATATAATATGTTTTATTATTCTAAGCGGGTATTCAATTTTGCGTAATGAAAAACTTGTTATTCTTAACTATTGGGCTCAGGAATTCCTATATAACTTAAGTGACACAGTAAAAGCATTTTCTATTCTTTTATTAACTGATTTATGTATTGGATTCCATTCACCCCACGGTTGGGAATTAATGATTGGCTCTATCTATAAAGATTTTGGATTTGTTCATAATGATCAAATTATATCTGGTCTTGTTTCCACCTTTCCAGTCATTCTCGATACAATTTTTAAATATTGGATTTTCCGTTATTTAAATCGTCTGTCTCCATCACTTGTAGTTATTTATCATTCAATGAATGACTGATAAAGGATCCATTGATATTAATCTAATCCAATTAGAATGCTTGGTACTTTGTAGTTGTACATAAGCAAAGTATTGAAAATCGTATTTACTCTTTCTATTTCTAACCATCTGTAAGATTCATCCTATATTATTCCTAGATTATTCCAGCAAATAGCAGAATCGTGGCTAGGGAACTATACTAGCGACCTACCCAATTTATTGTAGAAATTTTCGCGATTAATGATTGGACCATGCAAACTAGAAATGCTTTTTCTTGGCTAAAGAAACAGATTACTCGATCTATTTCCGTATCGCTCATGATATATATCTTAACTCGGACATCCATTTCAAGTGCATATCCCATTTTTGCACAGCAGGGTTATGAAAATCCACGAGAAGCGACTGGGCGTATTGTATGTGCCAATTGCCATTTAGCTAATAAGCCCGTGGAGATTGAAGTTCCACAAGCGGTACTTCCTGATACTGTATTTGAAGCAGTTGTTCGAATTCCTTATGATATGCAACTGAAACAGGTTCTTGCTAATGGTAAAAAGGGGGGGTTGAATGTGGGGCTGTAATTATTTATCGGAGGGATTTGAATTAGCTCCGTCCGATCGTATTTCTCCCGAGATGAAAGAAAAGATTGGCAATTTGTCTTTTCAGAGCTATCGCCCCAATAAAAAAAATATTCTTGTGATAGGCCCTGTCCCTGGTAAAAAATATAGTGAAATAACCTTCCCTATTCTTTCCCCGGACCCTGCTACTAAGAAGGATGTTCACTTCTTAAAATATCCTATATACGTAGGCGGGAACAGGGAAGGGGTCAGATTTATCCCGACGGCAGCAAGAGTAACAATACAGTTTATAATGCTACAGCAGCAGGTATAGTAAGCAAAATCATACGAAAAGAAAAAGGGGGATATGAGATAACCATAACGGATGCGTCGGAGGGACGGCAAGTGGTTGATATTATTCCTCCCGGACCAGAACTTCTTGTTTCCGAGGGTGAATCTATCAAATTTGATCAACCATTAACGAGTAATCCTAATGTAGGCGGATTTGGTCAGGGAGATGCAGAAATAGTACTTCAAGATCCATTACGTGTCCAAGGACTTTTGTTCTTTTTGGCATCTGTTATTTTGGCACAAATCTTTTTGGTTCTTAAAAAGAAACAGTTCGAGAAGGTTCAATTGGCCGAAATGAATTTCTAGATTCGCAGATTTATCGATATCAAGTTCGTAAAAAGAACCAAATTTTTGTTGGCGATTATTTATGATCAAAAAAATGAAATTATGAAAACTCCTTTGTCTTATTTATACTCTTCTTCAAAATCTACATACTATGTGGTACAAGGGATTCCCAGCATCTCGTAGAAAAAGAGTATGTAATGTAGAATTTGAAGAAGAGTATTTGACTCATTATTTTGATTTAGTTTTTTTTTTTTAATTGGAGTAGTGTGACTATGTTACTATTGACAGAGTTCACTGCCATAAGAATATCAATAGTTTTCTATTCTAAATAGAAAGAAAGTCAAATTTGTCTAAATACTAGACATAAGGAAGCGGGGGATAAATGCGGGGAACTAAAAATTCTAGGAGGGATTATTTGTCTTCCTAGTCTTCGACACAAGAAAGGGGTGTAGAAAAATCCTTTTTTCTTGTGTCGAAACGAAAGAGTAATGATTCTTGATCCTGTTTGTTAAAAATTCCTAGTCTTGGTTTCTATTTTTCCAGATGTATCAGAAAATCTTTACATATAATATACGAAGTGGTGGACAAAAAAAAAAAGAGAGGAAGTTTTATTAATTAAATAAAACCTTTTCAATCAACTTATCTTATACAAAATTTTATGATGAAATATGAAAACAATAAAAAAGAAATAGAGTAATGTAATAGAGAGAGTAAGGTTCTACATTAGATTAGTATAGAAAGGATTTGCACGATATCTAATATATTATAGCAGCCAAACAATTGAGTGATTCCTTCTTTCTTCCAACTTTGAAAGTACCGATAAATACTATCATAGAAAAAGAAGAGGTGGTCTGAATAAATCAATGAAGTTAATTTTTCAAAAACATGATCAGAAAAATGAGAAAAATGGAGTTTTTGAAAAGAAAAATAAATCCATTTTATCATTTAGACGAAAAAAATCTTATGATTCTTAAGAACTCAACGGGCCCTTCCCCTTCGAATCAAACAAACAAAGAAGGGAATCCCGTTGAGTTCTTACCATTTAATTTTGACAACTCAAATCATTCGATTACTACAGGGATGAACCCAATCCGGAATATGAACCATAAAAGAAAATACCTATTAAACCGATTACAAGAATACCAGCTACAGTACCTATTATCAAAGAGGAATCCTTCCAGTAGTATCGGCCATTTACCCCACTTCCCTCCAGATTTCATCAAGTGGTCATGCTAGAGACATAAACAGTCATGGATAATTAAATTATGAGATCCTTCCGAATGAGCTAAGAGAATCTTATTTATTCTCTTTCGTTTTAATTGAAGAAATAATTGGAAAATAAAACAGCAAGTACAAAAATGAGTAATAACCCCCAGTAGAGACTGGTACGATTCAATTCAACATTTTGTTCGTTCGGGTTTGATTGTGTCGTAGCTCTATAATTCGGATTAAGTTTATCGTTGGATGAACTGCATTGCTGATATTGATCCCAAAAAAAAGACGGTAGGTACAGCTAGGCCGTGAACAGCCAACCATCGTACTGTAAAAATTGGATAGGTTCGATCTATAGTCATTAGGGCCTCCTAAAACGATCTACTAAATTCATCGAGTTGTTCCAAAGGATCAAAACGGCCAGTTATTAATGGAATTCCTTGTCGGCTCTCTGTAAAATACTCGTTTGGCCGAGGGCTTCCAAACACATCATAAGCTAAACCGGTGCTGACAAATAACCAACCCGCAATGAATAGGGAAGGTATAGTAATGCTATGAATGACCCAGTATCGAATACTGGTAATAATATCATCAAACGAACGTTCTCCTGTGCTTCCAGACATGCTGAGCTCCACATATTCTTGTACAGTCAAAGAAGATCGATTCCGTAAAAGATGAGATCAGTAAATGACAATTCACTGAAATTTCACCTTTGTGAGATCGTCAATATTGTACCGAGGGCGTCTTTAGAGTATACCGAATCAGTATAGCTATCCTTCTTCTGACACAGCAACGCAATTTGAATTAGTATCAAAAGTAAGTACTAAATAAATTTTTTTCCCTTTACTTGTTGATGTAAAATCATCTTCCATTCAATAGAAAATTCTTTCAATTCAACGAAAGAAATTCTCATATTCCCACAATTTAAGTATATGCGAGATATAGAAATTCTCTTTTCGTAGTTGTGGAAGCCGTTTTGTTGTTGGAATCCTTTTTTTAAAGAAGAAGTTAATGGTCGAGTAAGAAATAAGAGTAGTAGATCATATTCGATGAAAGAAAAATAGAATAATTGGAATCCATAGTTGTGATGCAT